>MU281378.1:0-285069 GCA_022385595.1 Xylaria palmicola | reverse complement strand
GTACATATGTATCGAGTGGGCCGCAGATACTTCCAGAATGCACGGATCTCTCAGGTTACCAGGGGGGGGGTACCCTCAGTTTATCTGTATGCTCAAAAGGAATGGGAGCCGATCACAGCTTCACGAGCAATCCGAAGACGGCGACCAGCGACGCTCATGATCAACCTGATAACAGAGCCTCATGTGTACTACGTAGGTACGTTGAAGGCGCTTACATCCGTCATACCGTCTTAGCTCTGTACAACACCCGTACTTATTCCACAGCCTAACCCCAAACCAGAGAAGTGTGACGGCCAAGTGAACCTCAACTCTATTCATCCTACCGGCAATTGATAGCGGGGGCCAGGATAATCTCAGTCACAGTCGGTTTTAAGACTTTCCCCCCCTCTATTGTGACGGTGACATTAGTAAGTACGTAGTAGTTTCCGGCAATGCAGCTGAAATAGACACAGCCTCAGCCATCCATCCCATCCATGTCACCTTCTCTCGAGCCACGCCACAGTTGCATCGATGGAGGGGTAAGTTGTTTTGCTATTTGGCAGCCTGGATGCGGGCGGTCAGGAGCCTTTCGTAAATGGCCCAAATATATCGGCGGACCGCAGCACAGCTGTGCACTTCGATGCAGGCCTAAAACTGTGGCCTGTCATATCATGTCCTGCAAGCGAGCGTGCATTGCTCATGGAGGGCTGCGCGCTAGCTGTCACCAGCACCGGCTGTTTCTGCTTGCAAGGTGTGAACTTGCATGGGTCCTACCGATCTGGGCGGGCACGTAGGTAAGACATCTGCAAGTAAGTCCGGACTGAATGGTTTGGGGTCCTGGTCACGGGTGCCGGTGTTTGTTGGGGTGTTTGGGGATCTTGTTCTATACACGTATTGTGCGCACGTGTCTCTGGTGCATTTATAGCCATCCGAAAGGTCGGATTGAAATGTATCGTTATAAAGGAGATAGGGGTCGTCAGTCAGGTTGGTAGTCGGGACGGGACCTAAAATAAACCTCCTCGATGGATACAATAACCACGCGCTTCTAACTTGGACTTCACCTAATACGGCCAATTGGACTATCAGCAGCATTAGATACTCAATATATTTATAAATGCTTTCATGATGTAGATCAATTCTGATTGCCTATTGTCCAAATAAGAGGGGCCTACCTTATATGTCGTTATGGAAGGTCAGAGGTTTCTGCCATGCACTCTCTCTAATCTGGGCCCCTTTCCATCGCAACACGGCCAGAGGCAAAAGCAGCGCGATATTAATAAAAGCAAAGACAAGCCACGCATACTGAAAACCGATTGTCTCTGCTAGAGGGATACTATCGATGGAAGCGGGTCAGTGATGTTCTCCTGTCTTACGGCTTCCACATCGCCCAACATCCGGGCATCTAGGGGACGACGTACGCGTAGAAGGAGACAAGGCCGCTGAAGATGTGCCGAAAGAAGTTGAAGACGGCCGAGACCTCAACGCTCTGAGGTTTGTAGCACTTGTTTTATCACGAGTCAGCGAAAAAGCGCCACGGCGTCCCTTCCGGGGGTGGCGCACTCACATCGGTACAATAGGCATACGTGACGGTCGTCGAGATCTGGAACCCGACGTTCGCCAGCGCCATGCCGAACGCGTTGCCGACCCAGCTCGCCGTCACCGAGTGGCTGATACAGATGCCGTTGATTATCGTCCCGATGGGGAGCAGGAGGGCGAGCCATAGCGCGTCGAGCCGTGCCTCGGGAGGCCTCTCGCCGCCGTGCCGCTTGGCGTGCAGGTATATGAGCCGGTCGATGAACCAGCCCGCACCCGCCTCGCCGATGAAGCTGCCGACGAGCAGGGGTATCGACAGGATGAGGCCGACCTGGATGATGCTGAAGTGGTAGATCTGCTTGTACACGACCGACCCGGTCGCCGCGAAGAGCACGGAGCCGTACGCGAGACAGGTCATATAGTAGAGGGCTGGCAGCAGTACGGCGAGGTAGCGAAGCATGACAAAAGGGGCGGTGAAGTCACGCCGAGCGAGGCGTCTGCGGGCCGACGCAGACTTGAAGAGGAATAGATTTAGATAGGAGCGCTCCTTGACGTCACCGGTCTGCCGTCTTCTACTGAACAGTGTCTCGGGCAAGCAGCATGCCACGACCGCCGTGAATGCTAGTTGGATATACCCCTATTACATGATAGGATCAACGAGATGCGATAGCATGGAGTGTGAGCAGGCGGACTTACCGGTATACCAAAGCACCATCTCCAACCAAGTCTCTGCGCGATGGGCCCGCCGAGCAGGGGGGCCACGTGCGTGCCGTTATTCGCGAAGAGCGCCCAGATGCCCATGTAGAACCCCCGCTCGTGGAGGAAGTAGACATCGCAGACGATCGGGGGCCCGAGGGCCGACAGGCAGCCCGTCGCCATGCCGTTGAAGGCCCGCGTGACCAGGACGCCGGCCCAGCTCGGGCTGTACGCCGCCGCGACGTTGGTGGCGCCGGCGAGCAGCGATGCCGCCAGCAGGAGGGGCCGGCGGCCGTAGGTGTTGGCGAGCGGGAGCACGAGGAGCGGGCCCGCCGCCGCGAACACGAGGAACACGGTCAGCTCGTACGACGCCGCCACTGGCGTGATGCCGAAGGCCTCGGCCAGCGGCACGAAGGCCGGGTTGATGACGGCGCTGGCCAGCGGGGCGATGAACGCCAGGAGCGAGGCCTGTAGGCAGATGGCGAACTTGAACGCCGGCGACCAGTTCTGGATGGCCGTTTGTCAGCCATGACGTCGCGTATTCGGGATGTCTCGTGTGTTCTTTTCCTTACTAGAGGGTCGTCTTTGCGCTCTGTCGGCTGGGGTGACAGAGGTAGCCCCGTCTTGTCCAGCTTCTGTTGAGCCAGGTCGGCATCTTCTTCTTTGAGAGACCCGTCGACGTTGAATGTATCTCGCATCTTCTCGTGCGCACTCTCGCTGGACATTTTGAAGACCTAACTTGGCTCGCCCTGATCGTCAATTGTTGACTTGTCCAACGGTGGATTGGGGGAGACAATATATCGCTCTAGTCACTTGTGGTGGTTTAACCGATGGCACGCGACCTCATGAAGATCACGAGGAGGAACACTCTCTTACTATCGAGACAGTCAGATGATCAACATTATATAACAATTCTCATCGCGACCCTAGTCTACCGTGAACTGCGACTGATCGCGATGTTTTCCCCTACTTAGCCGAGGATGCCCTTCTAAATGCAACATGCCACGATCTAGAACATCTTCCCCAGAGTTCAATTGTCGAGCAACTGCCGTGCATGTCGTATAATGATTACTGCATAAGGCCAATCCCCGCTCAGTCTCATTGGCCTCCGCTGCTACCCAAGGACCCAGTCGCGGTAGACAACTCCACAGAAGTCATATGTGCGGGTTTGTTATATGGAAGATCTACCTACGGAAGAAGCTATACGATCCTACTAGTCTAGATAGTCGTTCAGAGATGCTCTTAGCCAAGAGTGCATCCACTCGTTATCCTCCTCTCAAGACCGTCAGCGCCCCTAGGAATAGCATCCACAACAAGAAGGAGGGGGGCTTACTCTCGCTTGGCATACTTGACAAAACTCTCTCAAATCGACGTAGAATGAAGAGTTGGGCGCTACAAGTACCGGATCTTGGACGCACGTTTCAAAGCAGAAGGCGGCAGTCATACTTAGCTGGCTAGCTGATCTAACATTTGTGCGGGGAGAAGCATGAATGCAGCAAGCAATTCATGAAGATACTATTGTGTCTAGTAGCAGCTCTTTGGTTAGCCGGCTGCCTGTTGCAGTCGCGTTATTGGCCTGTTGAGAGAACTAATGAACGTCAATCTCCCCTATTATATAACCGTGAGGGGGAATCTCTTACATCTCGTTCCCCAACCCCGACACATCCCTCCCAACCCGCCTCAAACCTGGTGAGAAGGGACCGCTCTCCCGGCTGACAGGCCCACCCACACCGAAGTCCCAGGCTTACTACTTCGTGTCGTTGTGGGCATTGCCTACATGTAGAGTCGACGAACTTTAACTCTAGTTAGAGACATTCTCTCTGTCTCCCTCAGTCTCGCCTTTGTTGCTCTCGGCAACCGTGGGGGGCCGAAAAAGAGGGTTTGCAATAAGGGCTTAGTGCTGGGCGTCCACGTACAGTACGGTGGCGCAGACGCTGTCGAGGTGTGTTCTCGGTCAGTCCGCCCACGTGCAGGCGGCGCCGCGCAAGCCGCTCCGCCGCGGCCCGAAGCACTCGGCGTGGGTAGATAGGCGATCGCCGAAAGTGTGCCTACGCCCGTACCGGCGAATCATTGTTGTATAAGACAAGAAAAGAGGAGTCCATTTTTATACCAGATTGACCTTTCTACTAACCTAGGGATCTCTGAGCTCGCTTTCATCGGCCGATGTCTGGTCTTAGAGACTCAAATGCAGATGCAGGTGGCGCATCGATCCAATTAAGAATGAACGAAAGGGCAAGCACAACAAAACTTTAGCAGATTCGTAGAGCGACCGAGCAGTTAGAAGAGGTGTCTATGAAGATGAAAATTATAAAGGGTATCATGTGTCCTATCTAAGACGCCGTTTCGACCCGGAAAACAAAATAAAACCACCGCTTATACACTCTAGGTAGCTTCAACGTCATGGTAAAAAAGTCTCCGACTCTAAAAAGTAAGCCCCTGCTCACACGGATATACCTCCTCATCCGTCTCCTCCAGCGCGTTGATGATGAGTCGCCACACCGACTTGTCCCACGCGAGCCCGGCGTGCCCGACGCGGTCGTCGGGGCACGTGGCCTGCACGAGGACGTTGCGGACGCCGGGCTCGTCTACCCGGCTCACGGCCGACGGAACGAGGGCGTCGGACGCCGAGGTGATGACGGTGACCTTGTTCCCCGGCTGCGCGATGCTCCCCCGGGCGGCCGCGAACCGCCGCGTGACGAGGCCGTCGGGCGCGAGCTGCTCGCACGCGGCGCAGCCCACGAGGTCGAGCAGCGCGCCGACGAGCGCACGCGTCGCCGCCCCGCCGACGTACCACAGGTCGGTGAAGCCGAAGTACGTGGCGCCGTGGACGGCCGGGCCCAGGGCCACGACATGCTCGAGGGACGCCGCCGCGCCGTCCTGCGTGAGCGGGACGAAGAGGGCCTGCACGCCGCCCTCGGAGTGGCCCACGACGTCGACCCGGTCGCGCCCCGTCCGGTCCCGCACCTCGCGCACGAAGTCGGCGATCTGCGCCGCCGACGCCCGCATGTCCCCCAGCCCGCCGATCCACCCGGGCACCGCCGGCGCGCCGTACGTCAGCGAGAAGGCGCAGTACCCCCGCCCCGTGAGCTCGCGCTGCAGCAGGTTCAGGTCCGTCTCGCGGTTGGCCGAGAGCCCGTGCAGCAGCACCACCGGGTTGCGCGCCGACCGGCACGCGAAGTCGTTGGCCGGCGCGCCGTAGAGCGGGCTGCTGGTCAGCGCGCTCGGGATGTTGAGGTCGAGGCCGCGCGCGCTCTGGCTAGGGAGGGCCGAGACGCCTGCCGAGCAGGCGGCGGTGGCTAGGAACGCGGTGAGCCAGGTGCCGGGCGCCATTGTGTTTGTTGTTTGGTTTGCGATGAGGAGACTGATACACGACGAGAGAGAGACGAAGGCGCTTGGTTGGGAGGTCACTGCTTGTTCCATCTTCTCAGAGGGTTCTCGTTTCACTCTTATAGCCTCGTGGCCCTCGGCCGGTCGTCGCAGGCCTCCGGGGGCCTCCCTTGCCTCATCCGCCGCCCTCCTTCGGCCATACCGCTCGGGGAAGTCGTACGAAGTGGTGTGGAGATGCTGCATCCTTATTGTTGGTAACGGGTGATGGGCGGAAAAGGGCTCTAAGCCATCTTCGGGCTGGCGATCCCTTCCAGTTCATCTCGGCCCTCACATAACAAGCAGCTGAAAGCATCACTCGTGTGAGGCCTTTTGCATTCCCATCGCATTCCCATCGCATTCCTCTGAAATGATGGCTTATGCGAGCAGAGGTATGGTTCCTGGCAAGGTCTTTCCCTTGTCCCGTTTCTGATCCAATCAGCTTGTGACGTAATGCTACACTACTGTAGCGCTTCCCGGCAGATCGACAAGCCCTGTCACCGGCTTTGTCTCCGTTCGGTTAAGGTGACAGATGAGAATTGCAGGATCAAATTGTCTTGGGCCCCGGCCAAAACTGTTTGGCCGCCTTGCTACGCGCGTAATGGAACTTGTGCACGATCTCGCCACCCCGCTCTCCACATAAGCGATACGTTGTTGCGTGCCTACGTACCTAAGTACCGGTACCTATTAGACAGGTGGGCGGTGGATTGATTTGAATAGCGGTATCTTCAATCGGTCCATCCTCTGAATGCAACCCAAAAACTGCTTAGCCTCCTTCCTTCGGTGTTATAATTGCGCCGCCAGCTAATTCGATACCACGAGTAACATAAAAAGCAGTGTACATGTAAATGTATCTGAAAGGCGGGCGAGAAGAGAACACGATCACGCTAGCCGGTGGCGGAGGATACTGGATGATTAATTAGAAAAGGTCTGCTGCCCACACGGGAGGCCTTGGTGTACGTGTATTAGAAGGGGAACTGCAGAACTGAGCTCTATATAAGTAGTTTTACTCCCAAAACAACCACCAGCGCCGAAGCATCATGCTACCCAAACCAGCAAAAAAAGAGTATACAGACAGGGAGAATCGACAAGGGCTTAGCTCCCTGCGCCAGTGACCTTGTCCACGAAATCATCAAACTTATCCTTGACCCAATCAAAGGTCTCCTTGAGGGGATCCCACCAAGAGCTGCTATGATCTTTCTCGGGCTCCCCAGATGTTTCGTCTTCTTCTTGAGACCCTTCTGGGGCGTGCGGCTCCTTTGACTCCTCGGGCTTCGCCGGACGCGTTGGCCGCGTTGGTTCATCCACAACAGGATCAAATTTCAACGATGGCGTAGGTTTCTGGATCGATGATGGCGTAGGCTTCTGGGTTGAAGATGATATGGCTATCGGAAGGATAGACATCAGACCGGTAGCACCGTCCTCGCTTGCCGTCGTTGGGACAGGATCTTCTGGTACTTCGAGCACCGTTTCGTCGTTATGGAGCCCAACTACTTTCAGAGGCAGCCTGAGAGTTCCATTGTTCGGCATTGGCTTCATACCAATGGAATCACATAGAATATTGTACACATTAATGTTTTCTAACCGCTGTTAGCTGGAACGGAAGTTTTAGTACGGCGTGGCGTGGGTAGCTTACGAAATGTTTCAATCTTGCTGTGCGGCTGGTGGGGAAAAGCAGGCCCGCGAGCAACGAAGATCGCCCGCATCAGAGGGTGCTCGTGGTCGTAGCCATGCAAGCCACGTGGGTGGTATGATATATTCTTGACCTTGGCTTCCTGGATATCGAATTCTGCCTTCTCGACGATTGCCCAACCTGTTTTTGGAATAATCCAAAGGGGGGCAATGCGATCATTGTTGCGGAAATGGAATCGTTCCGGCATATCCTTGTCTCTGAGGTAGACGTCGAAATTAGGGTTGGACTTCACCTTGCCAGCCGCCTGCTCGTAGAGGACCTGCAAGTCTTCGGGCTTCTTTGGGCGTATACCGACCAAGGGCCAACCATCGAGGTGCTCTACTTTAGTTATATCGACCAGGTCCTCGATTTGTATCATCCGACTCACGTCCGTAGTGGCCATGCCATGATCTGACACGATAATAACGTTGACGATATCGGTGAGATTTCTGTGCTCGAGCCCGTGGAAAAGGTCATTCAGCATGGAGTCGACTTCGCTGATAGTCGTCTGAATTTCGGTGCTGTTCGGGCCGTAAAGATGGCCAGCAGCATCCACATTGGGAACATAGGCCGCTATGAGCTGTGGTCGTAACTGTTCATCAACCTGTGGATGCTCCAGCCCAGGCTGGTCAATGAACTCGAGTATTCTATCGACCTTTTTGGACAATGCCTCCTTGCCATTATACTTATCCAGAAAGCTTGGATCCATGTTGTGTATATGCGCTTCACTTCCAGGCCACATATGCACCGCCGATCGAAGCCCTTGGAGTTCTGCCGTGACCCAGAAAGGTTCGCCCCCCCACCATTTCGGATCCATACTTCGCTTGGGGTCAGTGTAGTAGAACTCAGCCTGTAGGGCGGGATCCCAGAAAGTGTTGCCGACGACGCCGTGGCTTTCGGGATACAGGCCAGTGGCAAGAGTGTAGTGATTCTGAGCACGGTATTAGTCTCCCGCGTGCCACCATGTTATCAGCCACAGGGTGTCATTTACTCACAGGAAATGTGACGGATGGGAAGGACGGCGTCATGTACAGCGGCGAAACGCCCTCCTTAATGAATGCATTTAGTCGCGGTGTCAGACCACGGGTCAGAAAATCGGCTCGGAACCCATCCAGACTAATTATGAGGGTTGTCGGGGCGAAGAGTGCCGTGCCATTGCTCCTAATTTGAGCAGCCGTGGCTACGGGGTGTTTCTTGTCCAAGGACAGTTTCCAGGCGATGAGGATGAGGAGAATGAACGTAAGGGCAATAATGGTGTAAATGAGCGCCCATTTCCACCATCTACGCTTCTTGGCCGCCTTGACGCCCGAGACATGCATCAGGTGTTGACGGTCGAGCTCGTCGCTGTCGTCTCGGTCGCTGCTGTCGCCCGTCTCGCTCCCATCCCGGATCGTGCCCCCTTCCATTTCGTGCATGAGCTCGCCGTCCTCGCCATCGCGGGCATCCTTGAGCAGACGCTCCCGTTTCTCTCGGCGTCGATTCCGTCGGCTCGCCCGCTTCTCATCGTGTAGATCTTGCACAGAGCCCGCATCATCGTGGATGGCCGAGCCCGAGACGGAGCCCGAGCGCGCTTGGCCGTACTTGCGAAAGGCGTGGAGGGGGTTTGGCAGCGCAAGATTGCTCCCACGGCGCTGCAGCCCGCTCCCCCGTCGCCCGCGCTCTTCCCGAACCCTCGAATTGATGACTAGCTGATCGATCTCGTCCTCTTCGGCCAGAACCATGCGATCGCGTGCGCGCAGCTCCCGGCTGTTCCGCGCCGCGGCCAGTATCTTGTCATCCTCGCTGTCGGTATCCTGGTCGCTTCGGCTGTGGAGGGACACGGCGTCATCGTCGTAGGAGAGAGGCGAGAGAAGCGATCGGTCCTTCTCCACGGCCGTATTCAAGTGGTGTAGGGACATGACGGGTCAGTTTACGAGCGTTGCGCGGGTCATCGTTGAGGTCGTCACCAGGGTTGGTCAGGTTTGCGGCTGTAGCATACGGATTGCGTATAGGTACCTGTGACTGGTCGGTTGACATGGCCACTGTAGGTGCCTATCTTCAGGCTAGATACAGGGCATAGTACATTAGCCGTTACTTATCTAGATAGTACCTACCAGGTACCTACTTATCTAAATACTAGCCTAAAATACGGTACAGCCACAACAGCGTCGATATGAGCCACATGCTCTGTTTCCTATGTAGGTACCTGCAAACTGCTTTTTTCTAACTTACAAATTAAACAGTATCAACAGAAACAAGCATCATGTTCAAGGTAATATTTCTTATTTCTGGCAATGCTAAATCGAATAGAGAATCATAACGCGCTCAATCGCTTCAAGCCCAACCGTACCTTCGACGTCTACGAGGACTGCCGAGATTTAGACTCGTACTTCTTGAGCAAGGCTCTCCATCTCTTGGCCAATTTCGAGTTCCGAGACTCCTGCAACTTGTACAGCTCGCTGTGAGCGAGAGCATGCGAGCTCCATATCTTACTCTTCGTCATCTTGAGACAGCCCTCGTGCGCCGCAGGGTCCGTCGCTATACATTCTATTAGTCTAATCGCTCCCGATGAGATGATTACTTTACTTGAGACGAACCAGCGTTTGGCTTCAAAACCGACGAGAACGCGTCTTTGCCGTCGAGTAGGCACAGACAGTTCTCGGGGTTATCGTCGAAGTCTATTGTCTGATCGGCATCCTCGCGCGAGCTCTGCCCGTTGTTGGAATTCCGCCAGCATCGATCCATAGCACCCGGATCCCTGTGGGAGACGCCAAAAAATAAGGCTTTATCTTCACTCTGGGAACTGATCAGCTGTCTGTATTGTGCGTGTATTAACATTTTTTGCTCACCTTCCTAAGCCACACAAACTGTGGCTGTCCCCCGATGCTCTTCGTCACCAGGTCGGACGAACGGTACTCGACCCTTTTGACATCGTCATCTCTCGGACCGTACAGAGGAATAAGTTGTAAGAGGTGCACCACCAGGCTGAGCACGATACCAACCTCCAAATCGCGATCCGCCAAACTGTCCACCTTCCGAGCCCCTTCTAGTGCGCGCTTCTCAGACTTTCGGAATTCAAGGTGCAGCCATTGAAGATCCTAGCCTAATTGTCAACCATCATCATCACAGATTCATCCGGTCGCCAAAACACAGGTAGTTTGGCAGTATGTTGTGCACCAGCAAAGAAAGAGCTCTCCCTCGCGCAACAATCATACCTCTCGTAGTCGCTGGTCCAGGTACTCCGTGACGAAGGTTGGGATTCCAAATGAAGGCGAGGAAAATGATGCAACACTATCGTCGGCTTTGAAGAGCGCCTCGAAGCTCTCTACTTTGTCGCAGAACTTGGCGAACATCGGGTCTTCCTTCAAATAAGGACGCAGTGGACCATCGGCATAGCGCACCGCGGTCGACATAAGGTAATTGACCTGAAGATCCACCGCCATTAGCAGCCGCATTGTTCCGTCGCAATCACAGTCAATACGTACGGTTCCCTGGATGTATACATATTCAAATCCTTCTTTCCCCTCATCGGGCCATCCATAGTGGCTGGTGTAAAACACCACGCGGCGGATGAAATCCATGATATCAAGGGTTGAGGGGCCGAGATATCCGAATAGGAGTTGACGCGAAATATCAAGAACCGCCAAACTACCAGGCAAATCGGTGACTAGATTTGGTACACTCCGGGTATAGTAGTGCTGGGAGGGTGTGCTGACGGTGAGAAAAGCCAACTCATTGATATATTACTAGGCACTTCGGACTCGACTTCTGTTACGGCACACAGAGATACTCATTGTCATCTCAGCCCTGCCACTGGATAGGCTATTGTCGCACAGGCTCTCCCTCTCTAAATAATGACAGGATGGCGTGAATGGATTACAGTGTTAAGAGGCAGATTCGTCACATGAAAAAACAGCAAGGGATAGCAGTGGTTGGGCAACACGGAGCGGGATGCAAGGGGTCCCATAGTCACTGTTTCGTGCGCCTCGGATTCGACACAACGCCACTGTGTGCTGGACAAGCAACAAGTAGCTATGAAGTGTCATGTTAAGCACGATGCGCATGACAAAAAACGGCCCTGAGTCCTCATTTCGTACTACTTGATAGCCAGCTTCACCAGCAATGGATGCACGCAGCACACAACTCACCATATCCAGCATCGTTCTTGATAGGTTCCAAAGAGAGCTCAGCTTTATTTCCCAGCCACAGCCGTAGATGCGTCCTTCCCAACTTGCCAACCACTCGGATGGACTTTGAACACTTTTTTAATGTTTTCAACTTAGTATTCCCAAATCATAATTAGATAGTAGGGTATGTTCCCCTCCTAGCACGTCCAATCATCGAACCCCCACCCTTCTTCTTATTGCTCGCTTCATCTGTCGGCTATATACCGCAGGATCAACTGGCGTGGTGAATAGGGGTGGTAGGCGACACCAAATCCGAAGCCGTGCTGTATCTCTTATCCTGCCACCCTGCGCTTCCAAGTGTAGATACAAATGGCGAGTCGAGATGGTCCTCGCCTTCTTCTCTTTCAACAGGCGGAGGCATACCGCCCAAGTTGGGCACCGCATCCGACTTCGCCCTTGTTACTTCTGTGCCGCCGAGCTCATGGTATATAGGCATCGGCTCTCTATCCGGGTGCCTCGCGTCCCCATGGGGCTGAGGGGCTTGTGACCCCTCCTCACCAGATGCAGCAATGGAGTTGATTTGTGTATCATGGCCATCCAACTCCGGCTGGCTATTCTCCTCAGCGATACTCTCGCCGTTGTTAGTACCCCCATTACTTCCCCTGTTATTTTCGCTGCCGCCGGCGTCTGTACTGCTTCCCACAGTGTCTGGCGAGAAGTACTTCCCCGTGCGCGTGGAATTGTGATTATGGACCGGGCCGGTGATGACAGCCATATCGGGCGCCGGTTCGTGTGCCGCGTATAGTTTCTTCTTTTGTTGACGACGGGTCATATATATAATAACCGCAACGAGGAGAATAGCGGCGATAACCGCGCCCACCACTATGCCAGCTATCGCACCACCCCTCAAGGATGTTCCCCCTGAGCCCCTGGAGGCCCCACCCCCCGAGGAGGAGCCCCCCGAAGGAATGGTGATGATGTTTTCCTCAGCACCCTCGACCCAGGAACACGCTGAGACATTGAAAACACCGCGCTCGTAGTCCGCAGTGAGATACCTATGCCAAAGGTCAGCATTCCCCTAGATCAGTCGGTGATTTCATTTGTCGTAGGTGTCCCTCACGCTTCCTGTAAGAATGTGCGACCCAACGTATACTGCGTCGAGTTGGCTGCCCTCTTTAAGGGGAAGTAGTAACTCGTATCCTCGACTAGAGGATACTCCGCTGTAAGGTCGAAGGCGGCATAGGGAAGAACGATTCTAACGGCGTCCCCGCCGGACCTCACATCCGATAACCTAAATGTCACCTCCGCGTCCGAATTGATTAACGTGGAATGATGGGTCTCGTTTACAAGGTATAACCCAGTGGTGCTGTCGACGGTGAGTCCGAACGCCTTTTCGAAGGCATCACACACATCCTCAGGGAGCCAGAGGTTCGACTCAGTGGAATCGATGAAAATGTCGATTGGCTCGGAGAGCAGAGTTGCTGAGGTCGAGCCGCTGTAGCTTATAGACTGGAGTACGACTACCAGATCGCGGGTGACATCGCCGGCCATAGTGAAAGAAGCCGAGTTTTCCACGAATCTGGACTTGTCATAGCCAGAAAGTATTAATTGTCCGTATACTTGTTTGAGCCCTGGAATTCGTGAACCCAATCAGTTGACCGTGGCGTAGCTCAATCAATGATACTTACTGTACTTGGCACCGGCGGTATAGCTCCAGCTCAAGCTTGGAATAACAACTTTGTCTTTGAGCGTGGAAATGAATGAAGGCGAAGAGAAATTTCCCAGTGAGGTGAAGTTGACTGGTTGGTTATTGAGCCCAAACAGACCTCTATGATAAGATTAGGTATCGATCAACATAACTCCCCCAGGCCAGCGTGGAAGGAATAAGGCAGGGTCATACAAGTAGAAAGGCTCAGGAGTCGCAAGACCAGCGATGGTCTGATTCTCAAGACGCGGTCCCAGCAAACCAAGACCAATTGTCTCTGTAGCAAATTCCGCCCGCTGGGAATAGCCGAGGTTGGCCTCGAGGCCGACCCCATCTTCGTTGATCTCAAAAATACCCAGGCTATGCCAAGTTGACGACTCGTTGGAATTGAACAGTCTCCCTCTAGAGACGGCACAATTCTCTGGCACGGACTCGAACACAGATGTCGAGCAGCCATATTCGGATAGCACGACGAATGATTCAGGTGATGCCGTCGAAACCGTGACTCTCACGTCTTGCTCCGGAGTGCCCACTCGAAGATTGACTGTAACGACTAGACTTAGCCCCTACTCAACTACCCCTCGACTGTCAAACAGATCGCGAGGAGAACAGTTGCCATAAAAATAGCAGGGGTTAGAGAAATGGATTCAATTATGCCTTACAGGTACTCCACGGCCCATCGTTTCCTTCACTGCATACTTTGTTAGCTTATGTTCATATACATACTCCGGCTAACCCTACAAATATTCACTAGGAGGAATCACGATGGCTTTGGGGCTGCCCTCGTCTCTCGGTACCGGTGCCATACTACTTGATACCGAATGTACAGACGTCCAAGTCCATACCAGCGCCTTCGCGCCTATGCCGTGAGCCATGTCTGTAAGGCTAACACGAGTAGTATTGGTACTCCGTACACCGTCATGAACCTTTTCCTTTTCCTTTTCCTTTTCAAGAAGTTGTCTATGTTTGCTGTTCGTGATGGCGGATGGCATCCGGTATGGTCACATAGTGGTAGGAATAACACGCCAGCATTTCCAATACCGCCACATTTGTCGCATGGTTCTAAGCGCATCAAGGTGTATAATGCGCTTTGGGAGTTGAGATGATGGCCATTATGAGTTGGTCGTACGAACAGTGTCACCCTCGGTTAGCTAAATCATCAGAAGCTGGCGCACATTAATTCATCTTGCTAAGTCGATACGGCGATGATCGATGGGAGAGCTAGCAGGGGCACTCCACTGCTCAATGTAACCATCGTCATAAGTAGGATTCTGCCCCTGGCTTATTAGACTAGATTGGCCAATCGTGACCTAAGCAGACGCCCAGAAACCACCTATAGCGCACTTTATATAGCCTTCGGTTATGTATCGTTGATTATCCCTGTACGGCCCGTTCATCGGATTCCAAGCACGACAATCACCATTATGACACCATCAACACGTAAATCAAGGCCGCAACCGGGTTTCTACGGTGTCATTGGTGAGCATAGTGAGATATCTCGGTAAGCCTTCCGTGTTTACCTTCGTAATCTTTTGATTGGACCTCCAATACCTCTGCTTCGTCATTGTTGTAGGTGCATGTTGAAAAACGGCTCGCCACCTGCCGTTCTCTGACAGATGAAGATGCGCCGTATCCAAGTATACTATCATAATTGAGAGTCTCATCTCATCCGCCTTATAATATCCAACCTACTCAAGCCCACTTGGACGTAAGGTCTTATTATTCTTTCATTCATCGCCAGCGTCAGTTTTACATTACGTTCGCTGTACATCGCTCGCTCAGCTCCCGGACCTCTCGTTCCAGTAGCACGATGCTCTCCGCTCTCGAGTTTTGGGCCCTGCTGTGCTTCCTGGGTATTGGTGTAAAGGGCGCGAATGGCGGAGGTGGGTACTCGCTCTTTACGCAGCATTCATCCTCTGCGGCGACTAATAGCTATCAGCTCTTCACGACTACCCTCACTATGATACATCAAGTGCTAGTACGACGACTATCACTGTACCCACAACATATGTGCCTTACCCAAACAGTACGATAACTACGATATTGCCAACAACCGTCGTTTCTACCACCATAGTCCCATACCCTACAGTCAGCCTCACGACAACGACGGTTACAGTAACCATACCGGAGGCAGTCATATCGAACGTAACTGTCCGGTATCCTACTGTGGTCCCAACTACAAAGATCACCACCGTTATTGTGCCGACGACGATCACCCCGCCAGTATCTGTTTCAACTTATACCCCCCCTATAATCACATCCGTGAGCGATGAGTGTCCAACAACTTGTAGCTTGTATGCTCCCAGCCCTTATACGAAGAGGTACAGTATATGGATTCGCTAACAACAATTCTAGGGTGGCTAGTACAGTCCGACTGTTCTTCTGGCCGACTAACAATGATTACACTTATCCCTCAACCTATGTCTCACCAGGACTTGATTACACCTTGTACGTATTCGTAGCCATTGGCACAATTCTTCAGGTACTCTCGGATTTACTAATCAAATACAGCACGTCACCGTCGGTGTACCTAGTCATAAAGACCCTGTACGGCACCAATTCTGCCGGGAGAGCGGGCCCTTCAGGGACGAGTGAAGTGTTCGCGCTGGATCTGGATCAAGTATCTACGATACTCCCAAGGGAGCAGATTACTCGGCAGCTCACATTAAACGACCTGTACACGGACTGCCCTCAATCTATCGATCCCGAAGTCGTTGCAACGACAATCCCCGACGGGCACTGCGACTTCAGCCTTCTCGCACCACAACCTGTGAAGGATTGGGCTTCTCCGGTGAGTATAGCTGCATCTCATTCTCTTTATGTTTTCAGGGGTTTCGACCATTTTATAACGTGTCTAACGGCTAACCCAACATCACAGTGCAACGCCTGCGGGAGACTTGGTCTATTCGATCCGCCATACGCCATCCCCACTGCTGATGGGGGACTGATAGGGACTACTGTCGTAACAACAGATGCTGGGACTACTAGCTTTGCAAGCACTACAGAACCAGCCAGTGGCGCAACCTCGACAATCGTGACGGCCACTGTTACTCCATCGACAGGAACCACTATCATTTCGTCTACCAGTCTAGTCAGTACCCCGTCACTGCCAAGTACCAGTTTGCCATCATCGAGTACTGGTCCAACTTCGATTCCTACCGCGTCGGCCAATAGAGTAACCTGTGTAGGTGGCGCTGCGTGGCTGCTGGTGAGCTGTTTTGTTGTCTTCTGGTTATAAATGGAAATAGGGGATCCGAAAATGGAATCATTAATAGCAACTGTAACTTGCTGTCCTAAACGACAAAGTATCCCATTCCATCCCTTAAAGAACGGCGCGACAGCACGAGCCGCAACATATAGTAAGTATATAAGCTATTAGTACAGTAGAACTTAAAATGTCATACAATAATAAGATAATTCTGGGACCGCCCACAGTGTGAACTTTGATGCTGATCCATTCACATTAACCCAAAGTCTTCTGCTAATGTGTGTTGATCACAGCTTGGCCGATGTAGCTAAGCTAGGAAGGTTCTCATAACTAGATTATATTTAGTTACTATTTCTGCTTATTGTCGTTCTGATTATCAGCCTCCACCCTTATTGGAGGGAAACACTCATAACGCCGCGGCGGATCTCTATTGCTCGCCTAGGTTGAACTTGTCTTCTTCAACACGAGGATCTTTGCTTGAATTGACATAAAGAACCCAAGCTGCTGACAACAAGTCATCAGTGCTTCGACCGTAACCCTATTGCCTAACCTCATGTCAGCGAGCAAGATCGTGCGTATATCTGCAACCGATACATCTTGTAGAAATAGAGAAATGCTTTCAAATTGCTTGGTCGATGACATGTTTAGTTACACGACTTGCGGTCACAATAGAGGGAGGGACTCGGCTAGGCAGAAGCTGACGTTGACACTGACACGATACAAAGCACAGCATGAGTAGGGAATTTGAAGATGCACAGGGACCTAAGCTTGGTAGACTCGTGATGAGACACTGCCGCACGACGCGTTGCAAAAATGAGCATGTTGATGCCATATCTACATCGTATACTCAAGCCCTTCCTAGGATACTAGCGCTTTGATGACTCCTTGTCAAACACCCTATCCTCTTTGAGTTATCACAATTGTTTCCCACAAAACATAGTGTGACTATTCGTGCCACTTGTACACTGTTATGTATCTAGATCCTTGTCAGGTGGATTGGTCTCCAGAATGAAGCCAGTACACCCGTGGGTTACATTCAGATCGAAGTGTAGCATTCTCTCAAAGGAGGGAAGGATTTCTAGCCCTATAAACATCGCCTCGATCCACCAGTGATCGTAGTCCCTAACTAGCCTGGCTTGCTCCCTCGTAAGGGGGCCAACTAGAACTACAAAATGCCAAACACACCAACGGGAACGATTTGACAGTCACGTGTGCCTAAGGGTATGACTTGTGAGATATCTTGTATACTGTTGGTGTATGTGGTGTGGTATATGTACCTGTACTTCCTCGTAGTTGAACAACCAGTGCGCATCGGCTTTTGTTCACATATACTGTAATTCTATCCCTCTAAGAAGGTTGTGAGTAGTCGAGCTAGACAGCCTCGCACGCCACTAGTCTCCAGGGAGGTCCAGGGGCGGCAGTAGCCAGCTCTCTCCTAGCGTTAAATATAACTACCAGCCAAACAGCAAACTAACAAAGTGAGAAAGAAAAAGAAAAAGAAAAAACAAACAAGATAAGGGTGAACGCTATTATCTATGTTAGTTCATCCAGCTAGGCCAGTTAGGTGGTAGGTAATCGAAATGTTGTCCTGGTACCCGGTAGCACATTTTTGTGCACGGAGGCCACCATGGCGGAACCACTAGGGAGCAAACAATAGGCATTCAATGAGAGAGATAGACAGTGCGGGAAAGACTCATGGGTAGGCCATGATTAATATAAGGTAATACTAAATACAATGTGAACAGTGCTTAGCAGGTACCGTGGTGGGCTAAGTGGCAGCTGTTACATTCATCTGCATTCTAGTTTAGAAACACAAGGCTGACGACTGTAGGATTGGTTATACCAGCTCACAACTTGATTGAAACCGCCATAGTATGCAGAGATGTCTGTAGGTGTGAAGGGATGTCGCTAAGCCATGCTGATGTTAACCAATATAAGTATCATCCTTCCTCATCTCAGTCTATACCCAAGCACCGCCTACACCACCACGATAACATTCATATTCACATGAAGTTATCTATAAAAATCTCCTACACCTTCCACTATGCCTTCGAGCCACAGAAAAAAGCGCGATTCTCAGAACCAGGATGAGTCCTACACCAAGGTGTACTTAACTATATACATCTTCCGAGGTAAACCTGATACGTATTATAGGCGCCATGTCCTAATATACTTTCAGTCGGCCGAAAATTCCAAATTCCACGAAACGGTCCATGTCCTCCGTCACGATGAGGAAAGCCCTTGGAAGGTCGATCGAATCCACAGAAAGATACACTGGGCTTTGACAAATCGCTATATCTCTCATTGTGATGGAGGCGCCTTGTTGGTCCCTAGGGGCCAAGAAATGGTACCAGTAAACATCATGGCTGCTGTTTCAGTCAAGGACAAGGAGAAGGAAAGTGATTGGAACTGTCAACACTTTTTGTTGGAAGGCCTTCGGGGGATTGTGAATGCCGGATTTCAGACACCGGAATGGTATAAAGAGGTTGAAAACGCCCTGATGAACTGCCTATTGGATGGAGTTGTTGGTTGATATGGTGTGCAAGATGGGCCACAGGGCACCCCGAAAGACAAGAGAGAGACCTTTTGTGTACAGGTAGAAAGAGTCATCGTTTTAATCCCGATGGGCATGAGGTATACAGTAAATATACCCCGACAAAGCACAATTGAGGAGATTAATGTCGCAGTACGCATGCAGGTAGCTGCAGGATGTCAAGTCTCTTCCACTTTATGCGGTGTTGTGGTATAGTGCTGCAGCTATATTCCGTGAAAATTAATCTCTGGTAGGCCTCGGAACTATGTACAGATTCACTTTGACAAGTATCCATATTGGGCTTGCGTTGTTTGGTCCCACCTCAGGACAGCGACAGTATGAAATGAACGAGAATATACTCGAGATCATAGCGTTTATCAAAAAGAGACGGAACGTTCAGACCCAGTGTCTCCCAGTCTGTGTTGTCCAACCCACGGAGTGCAAAGACATACTCCCAGTACTCCGGGTACCATCCGCTCAACTCCCAGTCCAAAAGTGCAACGATCTTGCCGTCACGCACCATAATGTTTCGTGCGGCGATATCACTGTGTGTGAACACGATGGGGCATTCAGCACCCAACTGAGTCGTAATCTGGTGCCAGTACATTGACTCAGATCGCAGATGCATCGGTGGTTTCACGAGCCAATCCTGAAATTCTGCGAGATTGGCGAACGGCCCGCCCGAGCGCGTCATAATACACGGGACTATGACGCCCTGGCCGTTCAGGCGCCCGATTTGGGTTCCTTTCAAAGCACGTAGTTGCCCAATATAGCCACGAAGCTGGTCTAGGATATCCAGGCGTTGGTCTGGGGTGAGAACCGGCCATGCTTGTTGTAACGTCTGCCCCTCAATATATTCCATGGTGATGCGATCCCAGTCGCTACTGAATACCTCGGGCACCGGAATAGTGGTGTTGGCCTTGATAAAGCGCAGTACCGTCGCCTCATTTGGGTGTTCAGTCACGCCCATGCCATCAGGATGTGTCGTATATTTCGTGACTTTGTTGTCGTGGAGCACAACGTAACGACTAGTACATTGGTAGATGATGTCGCCTTCGGGGTAAGGAGCTGGCTGTCGCTCAGGAGGAGGCGAGTCGCCATAAAGTGCTTTCCGGCGATCCTCCTGCATTCTTTGCTGTAGCCGATTCAAACGAGGAGGTGTGGATTTGATGTGACTAGGCAGCTGGGGTATAACCAACCGCTTCGCTAAGTCGGGATGGCGATGGAGAAAGCCTTCGACGAAGCTCGGGCTAAGCGTTGCCTCTACACTGTTGTCGCGATGGAGAACGTTCTGGGCGTACCAGCGTATCAGAGCCTTACGCACTATTGTCCCAGAAGATATCTCCTTTGAGATCCAGTCTCCAATTTGACCTTCTTGTTCTGCTGATGGTTGATGTTGTTGCATGGTTCAGGTAGGCAATGAACCGCTTGCAGGTAATCGGCCTAGGTTGCCTGGGTCCGATTGATCATTTATAGTCACTAAGGCCACCTTACAGTCACACGAATCCGAATCCATTGCAGTCACATGGACGAACCCCTTACAGTAACACAGATAAAGAGGGAGGGGGCGTGCGCCATTATGGGTCAGCAGACCCATTTGTAACAAGTAGAACGGGGGCTTTGAATCTAGCGTTGTCTCACAATACACGTTAAGAGTTCAGGGCGTAGTTGGGGATATATGTAAGCATAATACCATAGAACAGACTATGAACACTGCAGGTTCATTTACATAAGCGAACGGAAGCGCGATTCTACAGACCGCGCAATGAAGGGTAGTATCATATCCGCCATTCAATTCCGATAAGGTATCCTTACATACCCGGCAGCGCGGTGAGCCCTGTGGCATGTTAGTGTCGAGGATAGTAGCCACAAGAAGTTCAAAACCTACATCCGTCGGTCTCTTCGCCAACCATGTCCTTAACGGTGCACTTGTTAGCAGCCGTCATGGCCTGCTTCTTGATCGAACCGCAACCATCGTAGAAACACTCGGATCTGTATCATGCGGGTTAATTAGTTGCAACAATGGGTTGGCAGTAGGAGATAGAAACTGACTTGTTCATCGCTTTCTGGAGGGAGTCACCCTTCCAGCCGAACACTGTGGTCCTCAGAGTCAGCTGTTTCCTTCTCAAGGTTCATCTGGAGACCATCCATAACAGCAGAGGGTTTCCAGGGCATAAATCCGGTATATGGAAACATGTGTAAAAGGAGGTTCGTAGACTAATGGAAATAAGATGAACCCAAGTTCTACTCACTGTAATCAGCATGAGTTCCGTATCCCCTGGTTCCCTCGAAGCTCCAGACGAAGGGGTTCGGTGTTCCCGAGGGCCACAGGCTATTGAACTTGGTCGTGTCCCAGACAGTTTCGTAAGTAAGCTGAGGCATGCGAACTGGATGGGAGGCCGGGCACGGTGGGGCATTGGTGAAACCGTCTCTGGTAATCGTGTTGTACATGTGGGATTGGTGATCGGGGCTGTCAAGATTCTTTCCATCCCAGCAACTAGCACTCTGTCAGAAACAATCTATACATCTCCTCTTGGTCGTAATACTCACGCGGGGAAATGGTGGACAGCGAAAATGCCTATTATAATAGAATAAGTTAGCTTTTCAAATTTTCGGGTTTGGATAAGAGAAAGGAGATTATACCAGCTGGACATGGCCTGTCAGGGAAGTCAACCATCTCAGCCCCTCTGTTGAGAAGGGTCTGGAGGCAGTTGAAACGAAGACCGATGTGACCCTTCGCCTGGTCGAGACTAGTCGTAGTTGGGGATCCGACAGTCATACGGAAACCCTAAGATTATTAGGCTACTAATTTCTATAGAGTGCCAAGAAACATACCGGTGGGAACGCAGTGATGTATTGCTGCTTCAATCCGTCCGTGCTGAAGTCATGCCTTTTGATGAATGTCAGTGAGTTGCACCCACCTCCAAAGTACTTCGTTCCAATGTCATAAAGACAGCGTCCTTGCATTCCTCCAAAAAACGACAAGACTAGGGAAAGTGAGCTTACTATGAGTGAGTTAGTATGACATTCAAGATTGTTAGGAACGGAAGAGTTTAGAGGAATTTAACTGCGTACCTGAGTATAGTAGATGGTCATTCCGCCGGTGGTCCCAGCAGCGAGCGCCGCGTTATTCTTAACGGGCACGCGGTGGTAAGACCCATTCGTAGGGTGTTTGAAGTACAGAACAGCAGTCCAGTAGTTGGAGAAATCCCTGGACACGAGAAGTTAGTGATTTATTTAGACAGCGAATGGCGTTGAGCCAACTCATGAACGACGAGTATGAGAAGCCTTCATGTGCGGATGGCAGACAGGAGTAGCCTCCCTTCCAAAAGAAAATATTACATACTCTGCCATCTCACAGGTAGTGCAGGTACCCCTGTCACCAACATTACCAGTCATGGTAGCGTTGAAAGCATTTCCGCCGACAATGTGATGAACATGGGCTGACGGGGTTCGTCCTGGTTCGACAACTGGATCAACGCGTTGGATGGTCAATGAGGAGCACCCAAATCGAAGCCCTGCCTGAACTGGCGCAATGAGCGCAATAGCAACAGAGAATGACTTCATCTTGACAGCGAAACTGTATGGCGACAAAGGTGTGCAGAAGGAGGAGAACCAGGGGCGCTCGGTTAGATGCCGAGTGGACTTTATAAGTAGGTACGCTCCCAACGGATTACGCCCCAGATCCCATGTCCCCTGATCTTAGAACTCCCATATCATTCGGATATCAAATATGATGTATATCAGATCGCGAAGTAGTAGTTGTATATCCTTAATAGGGAATGGGTTGGCACATGGTGTGCTGCACGGACAAATCAGGGCCCATCCCCATGATTAAACTACTTTTGCCGGTGACATGGTGGTTTAACTGGGACAGGCGATAGGCCGCTCGCCCAGTCCTATTTTAGGGCGGCTATTTACTAGAACATGGTTAGGGGGGTCGGTAAAGATCTCTACCCAATGCGATCAACGACGTTCATTTAAATAATGGCGAACTCTAAGTGCCGTAGACGCTAAGCTTACTTACATGCTGCGTTGTGTGTGCGGTGCGTCGCATAAAACTTGGAAGGGCTGGCTATAAAAATATTTCCGAATACTATAAAGATACTTCGAATGGTAGTTACATCCCCTGTATAACATAAGATCTAAGTATATATGCAGGTGTCGAGGCAAGCTATAGGGACTTACTCCGTCTTAGGTGCAGTTGTTGCAGCTAATGGATTGGCAACACATTATCAAATAACTCACATTCGTAAATGCGAGGTATTGATTGAGGTGATTCATAAAGATTGCTCAAGTGCCCGAGAATCATATCTCGGCAATTGGTGTTCTTCGTACTTGATCCAAGACGCAGCGTGCATCGGCAGAGGTGATGTTTGGGTCAATGACAAATGAGCTTGACGCCGTTTCCAATTATAAAGGGATAATGACTAGCGCAACAGAGAGCGAAGTTCGAAAGGGCCTATGAATATATCTGGATTTGATACAAACTTCGAAGTTTTTAAGAATAGCCTCCTTCGGGACAATATTCTACAGGATGAGCTTCATGGAATCACTGAAACTGAAGTCAAATCCTCTAGATAAGGAAGCACATATGAAACTCCACCTGGTTCGGGTTTTTGGTACACATATATTCTGGCTATTTACCATAAACATTATCGTATATCTTTCACCTTGGCCGAGCTCTAATCCAGGTGCAAGTGGCCTCAATCGATCCGCTTCACATCTCGTCCTTCTTGACTCAACGCTCTCCTAAGTTTCCATCATGCGACGGCCGACAAAGCCGTCAAGTATCGAGGTTTCTACTTCTAACAACCCGAGCCAACTGTCGCTTCAATTTTCTTCACAAATTTGTCTCGAATTAAGGAACAGTATCACACGTACACCAGTTGAGGAATCTGAATAGGCTGTGATACTCGATATCACGGATAGTTTAGCACAGCCTCAAGGCGAGGTAACCAGAGGCCTGAGGTCCGAAGCGAGGGTCTTAGACACTGGCCCGATAAGCCAAATCATCCCGCGAAGTGTTAGGAGAATAGATCTAGACGGGCCGCCTTGGCTCCATACTTGACTATCATCTTAATAGAAGACCACCCTTCTAAGCCCCCTATACGAGCCCTTGTTACAAATAGTCTCCCCCCCCCCCCCCCTTTGTTACACATAGAAGTCTTACCCTAAACCCCTTTAGGAGGCTAGTACAGCCGGAGAAGACCCGTACAGGACTCCGGCCTGGCTATTGGCTATTAGGAGTCACCAGGCCAGAATCTAAGACATGCAAAAGGCCCAAGCAGGACGAGCAGACTCCCAGGCTCAGGGATAAGAGGGGGAGTTCTGTATATAAGAAAGCTATGCAGCATCCCTTAGAAAGGGAGAAAGGGGGACGATGGACCTTAGGACCCCTAGTTGATTATTAGATGAATTGAAGCCATTCCAAGCCCTCTATCGAGTGCCCTTGTCACACCCCCTCTCCCCGCCCCCCTTTTTTGAACAAAAAAAGGTCTTCCGATATGTCTGTCCAGTTCACACTAATATAAGTACCAGTAATAAACTATTGTTGTTATCGGACGAGGGTTGAAGTTCTATCTAGACTGGCAGACTTCTCCAGCTTCCTAGGGTTAATCTGCAGTTCTGCGCCTCGGACTCTTTAGTCTTGTAGAGGGACTAGCTGTAACTCCTTATCAACATCCTTTCCGACATTTTAGTTGATAAGAAACGTGACGCTACTTACAAGAAACTAAGCGGACACTATCCTGGCCACTAATTCTCGGTCCTACGTTGGGAGACCAAGACGAGCCCGTTATGACTTTTCTAGTATACTACGATGCCAAATATCTTACCAATAAGATCTACCAAAATGGGTCTTATCTGTACTTGAATTTTGTCGAGTTAAACCGTCGGCAGAATAATTCATATTGATTCTAGGGTACCACTAACCCAATACAAGTACTGGATCAGCTGCGCGTAGCTAGGTTAGCTGCCCTTGCAGGAGGGCTCTACTCACGCATTCTAAGCTGTCTTCTAGCACTGAAAGGAGCAGACTCATAGGGGGTTAATTGATCAAATAAAAAAGAAATTCTTTCTTATTACAAAAACCCTTGGATTGGGAGGTTCAGGAATCAATCTGACTACCTTATTGGGACCTGCTTCTACCTCCCTAGCTGTAGGCAGGTCTATCTACTCACTCCGTGACCAAACCACATGACACATGGGCTCAGAATGATGACTTGGAAAGTAGGTCTTCTTTTCAACTGTAATAGTCTAATATAGTGTCAAGGTGACTAGTAGAGGTCTACTCTGTTCTGCCTTCACGAGGGGGTTTCACCGGGTTCTGATACTCTAGACAGCCTCATTTGTCTCGCTAGGCACTTCTTTTCGAGGCTCTGTGTCTAATACCTTCGCTTCTAGGGCCCAGACCTTCGCTTAAGCATGTTCAAGAACCGGTGATTGTTGCAGCTCAGCTTCCTCAGCTTGCGTACATCTAACAAACCTCACTTGTGTAGGTGTTTCTTACGCTTTCTCTTTCAAGTAAGCTACGTATCAACATATTATTTGATACCCCAATCCTACAATGGCTCTCGAGTATTAATATGGCTAGGTCCTTTGAAGCAGCCTAATCTGTACTCTTTATAGACACTGCAGGAAGCTTGACGACGCCTGTGACGTCACATGAATGCAGCAAAACCTGAAGCAACCAAGATTGTACTCTCCTCCCAATAGACAAGACCGTCCCGCCCCATCACTGTTCAAGTTGCTAGCCAAAATAGTCCTAGGTAAATCAAAGGTCCTATGAAGTTCCAATGGCAGCCCAATCGACTTAGATTGTCATCATTGGAATCCTTCTGTTCCGAAAGAGGTGAAAAACGAATAGCTTTATAGTTGTGGTAACTAGCACTACTACGAGAAATCAATTAGATAGGTAATACAAAAATATGGAGTATGGATATGCAGTGTCCAGGGGTCAGGGATAGGAGGGGTACCTTGGGCGGGCAAGCTTAAGAGTCGATTTAGTATTCGGTGCATCACATTTTGGTATCCCAATTCATCATCACTTTTTTTTTGGTAATCATGGGCTAGCAATTAATACCAAAGGGAGCTTAGGGTAGGCAAACGGACGTAAATGCAAGGAACTTACAGTTATTATACCACGTTGCTAAGCCTTACAGTGGCTAAGCCATCGCACGGACCGACTCATGCAGGCCGGCTTTCATTTTACAGTTAAGAGGAGCGGTACTCCCTTCTGCAGTTGCAAGCACCTCGCGCAGATCGTGGGACCACGCTGACGCCCACGGCGAGAGCCGCCTTGAGTATGATACGTAGAGGAGATGAGTCCTACGGTCTTGGGAATCGGCGTCGTACCCAACCTCACAGCAACAATTCTGTGTCGGGGAACGCCACCATTGTCCTGTGGGCGGCAACGCGACCTTATACATGCCGTTGCGAGAAGCCGCAGCCATTGCCGGATAAGGCAAACGCCGAGCCTATTGTCTTCGAACGTATCATAGCCTGAGTTCGTGCCAGGCTGTGTTATTAGTCGCATTTAACTTGAGCGGCATTAACCGGTTGGAGTAGACATGGCTGAAATAGGTAGGTGTGACTAAGGCGAGCCAATTCGTAAATGTCAAGTGACCAGCTGAGGCCGAGATGACCTCAACATCATGTTATCGCGAAGCTCCAAACATTGTTATTTGCCTCGCTTACGGCATCTATGGTGGCTAGAGATGGACGCGAGGAAAGCGAGATTACCTAAAGGAGCCCGGCAACATCATGAGCAGTCGTTGCAAGGTCCCTTGCCAGGGAGCTGTCTATTCGAGCTGCCTAAGTTGACCCCAAACCCGTGTGCGGCTGAACGAACAGGTGATATCTATGCTAGTCGTTGAGTTTTCGCATCTGCCTAATCAGTGTTTTATTGTGATTGTATACTGTCCCGGCTCTATCTCGCGGTACACGTGGCCTATAGGGTGCTCTCCGAAGTTACTGAATTGAGTGACGTGGAAGGCTTAGTGACCCTTTCTAGTTTGGGATGATCGGCATATAGTTAACCGTAGGACTCAGTATACTGGTAATATACTTCGAAAAGAAGCAGGGGTCGGTTCGCACTAACACCTGGCCCTATACTGTGCCGGCCTAGCCACAAAATACTATGTAAGCACAGCCCGAGGGAGTAAACCGAGCAATACGACACAGCAAAACATTGGGCGCCATACAAGGCAGAATACCGACGAACGGGAGCGACGACAGCACTGCCAGTTATACAACCTACTTCGTTATTAACTGGAGCCCGGCTTATTTCTATGGAATATATGAGAAGGGTTGATTCTCCCGTCAAAACAACGGGGTGAGCGAGTTGTTCTCTGCCACCATTTCATGTCTCACTGACAAAATGAAAGCCGCCACTTATCAATTCCTCCTCGCCTCTATTTTCGTCCTTGGCGATGCCTCTCCAGCCGGGTCGGGGGCCCGTAGCGCCCATGGAGAATGCAAAGCCTTCCCTGGCACCGCCTCCGTAGGTATTTTCTGCCTGGGCGCAACTGGCATTCTCGGGATATGGTGGTACGATACTGATATATTGACCATAGTGGCCATCTCAAGAGAGCTGGGCCACATTCAATCAGTCTACTGGCGGAAAACTTATCGCACCAGGGTCTCCTCCTGGAGCTGTCTGCCATCCAGGAGAGCCCACCTACGAGTGCGTCTTCTAAATCCTTCCTCCTCGTCAATGGGTAGATATTAATCAGTAAAATGCGAACAGCCCCAACCAGTGCGCCATCGTCACTGCAGCCTGGGGAACCTATGATTTCCACCAATCCAACCCCGTATCAAACATGTGGCAGCAATACAATAATGACACCTGCCTGGTTGACCCAAATACTCCGTGTAGTGGTGCAGGATATCCTGCCTATGTCGTGAACGCGACAACCGCAAAGGATGTCAAACTCAGCCTAGACTTTGGTAAGTCCAGTGGAAAACACCACACTCTGAAGGGGACCCTTTGTTAATCCAGTGCGTCCAATAAGCGCGGAAACACAACATTCGTGTTGTCGTAAAGAGCACCGGTCATGACTTTCAAGGCCGCTCTCAGGCGCCAGGGGCCCTGTCTATATGGGTGCACCATATGCAGAGGCATAAAATACACGACAAGTCGTTTACGCCAAAGGGCTGCAACTTCACGATCGATACACCCGCAGTAACCGCTGGCGGTGGTTCTCAGCTTGGTCCCATTTACGAGGCGCTGGACAAGATCAATCGAACCGTAGTAGGCGGAAACTCAAAGACTGTGAGCGTTGGTGGATATATTACTGGCGGCGGACACTCGATTCTGGGCACGCGTTACGGTATGGGAGCGGATCACGTCCTGGAACTAGAGGTAGTCACGCCGCAGGGAGACATTGTCACGGCCAATGAATGCCAAAATCATGATTTGTTCTGGGCCATGCGGGGTGTGAGTGAATTCTCTGATATATCCACAGTCAATCACGACTAACGCAGTGCAGGGAGGAGGCTCAACTTTTGGCGTTCTGACTTCGGTAACCCTAGCCACCCATCCGAGCCCGAAGGTAGTGGCGGGGATCATAGCTATCCTAAGTCCGGACATCAAAGCGCCTTGGGTTTGGGATATGGTCGGCTACGTAGCATCTCAGCTGCCTTACCTCGTTTCCAAGGAAGTTTCTGGCTATACATTTGTCAATTCGGACTTCACCAGTCCTGATGGCAACGGCGGGATTACACACTTTGCCGGCATAGGGGGTGAATTTTTGGTATGCATCTCTTTGCTTGTATATCCCACTTATTCCTAAGACAACCCTATATCTATCCTCTTTTCCTGAATCAGTCTGTACCAAACTCAACCGTCTCTAACTATCTACTGTTGACAGATCCTAGACACGCAGGATATCAACGATGTGCAGACTATTTGGGAGCCCATATTTACCCACGTGAAATCCACATGGCCCGATGCGATAATCTCGGTGAATGTCAACCCCTATCCCTCCTTCCAGTCTTGGTTCAGCGTATGGTATGACCAGAACCCGGCGGGCTACGACCAATACGTCGGGTCTCGCCTTTTGGACGAGAAGGCCCTTACGTCCTCGAGTACTGCTCTCGGCGAGATCTTCGGGGCTGCGAGCGTATCGGCATATCTTGTTGCCGGGAAAGGCGTACGAGATGCCAAACCAAGAGGCGGTAGCACCTCCGTTACACCAACCTGGAGGAGGGCCATCGTCCACGCTGGCAGGTCTCCCTGTTCTCTTCGCGTCATCTTTTCACCGCTAATAGCTAATCCCCCTCTTAGTTAATGGGCACGTATTCCTGCCCCTGAATGCTACCGCGAGAGCCGAGTCCCTTCGCATCGTCGACAATCTCACCGAGCCTTTCCGGAAGCTAGCCCCTGATATGGGAGCTTACGTCAACGAGGTAGGAGCCCCGTACACCCGCACCCACACACACACACGCACGAACCAGTCGCTAACAGGCAGTCAAAGAATAACCCCGGCGAGCCGGACTGGCAACATACGTTTTGGGGAGAGAATTATGAACGCCTATTACAGATCAAGAGGGCAGTCGATCCGGGCGACGTCCTATGGTGCCATCCATGTGTCGGGAATGACAGGTGGGAGCAGATAGGGTACCGTCTCTGCCGTACTGGCAGCGACCATTAAAGGTGAGCCGGGCACCGGTATCCTTTGGGCTTATAGCCCTTCAAGGACGCCAATCATCAATGACACGTCTGTGGGCCGAGAGCTTCCTCCTTGGCGATGGGTCGACTCAAAAGCCGCCGAATAACGTTCGACATCTTGTATATATTCAATAACCCCCCCCCTTATATTTAGAGTAACTACAGATAGCTACAACGGCTAGCCTACTTTTTTGGTGGTAGCTTGTCTAACACTGCCGCAGTGCCCGTGATCTCGAAATCCCAGCTTGCGCGATCGTCATTATCCAATACTAACTTGTACTTCGCGGGCCACAGTGTTAACGCGCCACTTGCGTCGCTTCTGGCCACGCTCCCGAGTTTTATGTTAAGAGTGCCAGTGGCTGTATCCCCGGGCTTGATATCATGCAGTCGCGTGAATGCCGCCAGGCTTTTAATTGGGTAGGGCGTAGGCCCATACTCACCCTTCAAGAATGCAAGTATTACGTAGTCGGAGGTGACGTTGCCCGTATTGGTTACCGAAACGGGTACCGAAGTAAAATCGAGTAGGTCAGATGGGCTTCCTCCTGTGCTGTTGTTGCCGCGCATCAAATCCGCTATTGAGAATGTCGCTGGGAGGATTGCTGGCAAGGAGACGTTGAAGCTCGTGTAGTGCAACCCATGCCCGAAGGGGAATACCGGTGTCTTCGAGTACCACTTATATGTGCGCCTAGGTCGTCGTCAGTAGATTAGATTTGGATATTTCTGTGGCGGTCGGGAGAGATTAAGGGGCGCATCCGCTGGGATATGAGACTAAAGCTCCAACTTACCCTGGATTTCCGCTTCCAGGCTGCAAATTCATATTTGTCATCTGGACTTGATTCACATAGTCTCCCGGATACTGCGTGACGGGCAGTCGCCCAGCCGGTGCTTTATCGCCGGTCAGCACACTGACGACGGCAGCGCCTCCGTCTTGTCCCGGATAGCCGGCCCAGAGCAGCGCGTTCACGTTCTTCTCGGACACGAGCGCCGAACTGTCGACCATGGTGCCCATCTGGACGACGACGAACGGCTTGTCGCCAGTTGCTGTCGCCAGTTGCTGAATCAAGGAGAGCTGGGCGCCCGGCCACGTTATCTGCTCCCGGTCCTTGTCCTCGGCCTCGATGCTCGTGTCCATGCCGCCTACGAAAACCGTTGCGTCGGCGCTCTTGGCCAGGTTCACGGCCGCCGAGAATCCAGACGTCGACGTTCCTGTGAGCGCGCAGCCCTGCGCATTCGTGACATCAAATCCGGCCGATTTGAAGGCGTTGACTACTGTGGATATGCTCTGCGCAATGCCGTAATAGTTTCCTTGCATCTGAGTCGTCGCGGTCGCGAGAGGCCCTACCACGGCCACCCGTTTCACAGTCGTCTTGGACAGTGGCAGTTTACCAGCTCCTTCGTTCTTCAGCAACACGAGTCCCTCCTGCGCCGCGCGCAGTGCCAGCGCCTTCGCGTCCGGCTTCGCGACATCAGCCCACGCTATCTGTCGATACGGCTGCTTGGCGGGCGCGTCGAACCAGCCGAGCCGAACCATTGACGAATACCGGCGGATCAGCGACCGATCGAGCACGCTATCATTAAACAACCTTGAGTTGTAAGCAGACGGTAGGTTCTGCGGCCAGAACTGCCCACAATCCAGATCCGTCCCGGCGTTAATCGAGGCGGCGGCGGCGGCGGCAGCGCTCCCGCCGTAATGATGATCCGTCCAGACGTTCCCGAGGGCATCGCAGTCCGCCGTAACCCATCGATCCCCTCCAAAGCCGTAGTGCTCGCGGAGGACATTTTGGAGCAGCCAAGGATCGGCGCACGTTGGCACACCGTTCACCGCATTATAGCTGCACATGACAGACTGAGCGTTCGCGTCGCGAACGCAGGCGCGGAACGGCTGGAGATAATAGTCCTGCAGGTCCTGCATGGTTATCTTCGCATCGAAGCCATATCGCTTGTTCCCCTTCCAGTTCTCCATGTCGTACCCGGCATAGTGTTTACAGGTGGCCACGAGCTTGTAGTACGGGTCGCCCTTCGGCCCGCCCTGGAGCCCGGGGATCAGCTGCAGCACGTACTGCGACATGTGGTACGGGTCCTCGGAGGGGACTTCCTGTCCCCTCCCCCAGCGCGGATCTCGGAAGGGGTTGATGTTCGGCGTCCAGAAGTTCAGCCCGCACCGGCCGGCGTTGCTGAACGCCCTCGCCTCCGTCGACGTCACGGTCGCTACCGAGGCGATCAACGGCATGTCAAAGGCCGCGCCCATCGTGATCGGTTGCGGGAACGACGTCGCATAGCTGAACTCTCCCGAATTGGCGAACTGAACACCGCGGGACCTGGCGACGCCATGGAGCGCCTCCTGCCACCATTCGTACGCCGGTAGGCCAAGCCGCGACGCGCCGGGAGAGTTATCCCAGCTGTTGGAGATCTTCTCGTTTGTTGAGAGGGCGGCAACGAGCTAGATGATCGTTGAATAAGCCTTACCGTTATCACAATGAGTCCTTGACAGGGGTGGCTCGTCTTACCGCGGCGGCTCGCGACCATGGGTCGAGTGTCGTGTTGCATACTTGATTCGATGCAAGCTTTCAGATTATCAACAACAGAACCAACTGCCGCTCGTAGTCCGTCTTCAGAGACTTACCGGCCCGGATTGGCAGTTCGGAAAATCACGTGCTAAGGCGCTTCCCGCGAGCAAGGCGGTGATGGAAACCTTACGGGCCATTTTCGTAGAAATCTCATAGAGAGCAAGGCCTCATAATCATCTTGAAAGTTTCATTTGGCGACTCCATCATATATCTCTATATATCAGATGGTGACCGGGAGTTATGTGTCTGCAGGTTGCCCAGACTTCGTACATGACGGCTAAAATGTGTCTTTATCATCCCTAGACATTCACCTGATTGTCCGCATCTTCAATAGAACCTCATTCGACTGAGTCCGGGAGGCAGAGGCCCCGCGGCGGGGAAACCCCATGGGGCATAACAGGAGGTACTCAACGTCGTAGCTCTCACATTTACACCATATTTAGCCTGAAGCAACTCTTATTAACAGACCTTTGCCACATTCGTGGGGACAAAACCTCGATACCCAACTTGATCAAAAGACGGCTTGAATCCAGATAACTATTCATACTAGGAATGCTCAATGTCGATTCCCTGATATAGTCACACATTTAGAGGGGAGTGGCCGCCGTAGCATCTCAAGTTGAATATCGACGATCACTTCCGCCATCCCTTATATCGACCTCGATAGTGGGCCTACCTCTAAAGTGTTCAAGAAACGAGTTTGAGAAACTGGGTGTCCCCCGGCGGTCATAGAATCACGGCGCCAAGTCACCGACTCACTTCGTCGATGCTCAAGTCACCTCAGCGGTGCTGAGCGGGGAGGTAAACCGAGGCGTTACTTATTGCTATCTCCAATTGAATCGATGAGTTGAAGGGCATAACGTGATTCAAATATTATGCCCTGACGCGGAGCCAGGTGAATTAGCTTCGTCATAGCCGCGAGTGAGTCTGGTCAACAAGATGTTTGTCAGTGGAAGTTCAAACTTTCCTTTAAGCCCACTGACGTAACAACCAATCGATGAGTAAGCCCCTTCCCTTGCTTACCGAAGCTTATCTGTATGTTTCATATGAGAACGCCTCACTTTCGACTTGTGTGAGATGCTCGCTCCGTTTATATGAACAGTGCCTAAAAGACTTGCCGGCCTTAGATAATCAATCATCAGAACTCCAGGAAACGGTTAAACAAATCAGGCGCAGCGGTTCCTCCTGTGATCCACTTCCTGCCAGCCCGAAGAAGCTATACGTACTGGTAGCTCTCAAGTTATGCGGATAGCTACCGTTAGCCCCATCACATACACTACCGATGGATTGTAGGCGTTTAGTTCAGAGTAACCAACCGTGTCTTCCTTCTCCAACATTTAGCGAAACATTACGGCTTGCGTTAGCAATTTCTGTCCTGAAGGGAGCTTCGGACAACGCCGTCTCAAGGAATTTCCCGAACCAATCAATATTCGGGCTCCCTTCCACTAGGTACAGGTGCCGTATATTCCTGAACTCTCACACCTTTCTCGCATGATGGTGCGGCTGACATTAGCAGCGCAAGGCATGAAATATTCAGCGCCACAGACCTAACTAGCTTCTTGGGGTTGATCATACGCCAACCCAAGGCCCCCGAGAAGCAACCGGGCGACTGCATATTGATGGAGAAAAGCGAGCTACTAGTACAACGCCTAGCTAACAACTCCCCATAAAGCAGTGGTTTTGAGTTAGTCTGCCTAGCCCTATACGATGCCTTGGCTGGCGCTTACTAAGGTCTCAACCGATCTGGATGTGCTTAGCTGTTCTAGAAATATTCGCAGGAAGCGAACGGACTGGGCATTACCGCAGCACTAAATAACATGATTCTTCCCTCTTCGAGCAGGAGATTGGCAGGGTCGGCCAATCAGGGGCAACCGCTTCCCTCTCCGCTATATAAGGTGCGGACGAGTCGTCCCGATGGCCCGTCACATGCCCAGGAGACGCTATGAAGGGACGGTGCGCACTCTAAGCAGCAGTAAGAAGTTGAACTACCGGTTGGTCCTGATCCCCTAGTTAGTTCGTTATACTCAATCTTCGTTATAGTGCCCGATGAAACGTGGGCCCAGGCTTAAGTAAGGCTCCGTGCGCCGCGTGGGAGAAGCAGGCTGGCTCTTTGATTACCTTAGGTACCTAGTCTATATAATCCTGCCTATGTGAGATGTATAGTGTTATGGAGACGTCGGTCGGTGTTAAAATCCCCGAAGTACAGGCGTACTACGTAAGAGTTGGCGAAAGGCAGACCAAAGTCTCACGCGAAAACTGGGCGCCGATGATGATCTAACGTTAGGTATCTCCCCCACTCCCCGCTCTTGAGCGCGCAATATCACAACGAAGCCCGCGAATCGTCCCATCCGTGTGGAACCGAGTCTTTTTACTATAGACGCTGGGCTGAAACACACTTCAAGGAAGCAAGTCATCCGACTAGGCTGCTCTCGGCGGCGGGAACCGGGAGGCTGGCGTCTGCCCATCTGCATAGTACTTCGTGGGTTCGTAGTTCTTCTCGTATTCAGGTGCATCGACTTACGCGACATGCATAACATAACAGACTTTCAAGGCAACCCGATAGTACTACCACCGTGCATACATAGTACATACATTCTAGACTATGTAGATAGTACCTACTAAGTAGGTGGGTTGGTTAGTATGTAAGCAAAGCGTACATGACAGCGTATGCAGGTCTGGAGGAAATCTACTTGGTATATACTATAGTAGGCACGCGTGCGGCACCGTCGTGAGATCTGACATGCATGCGGATCGCCGCGCGTTGCCAATCAGGTCGCGGCATCGGGTGATGTCGTCCTGCATGCCCAGAGCTCCCATATCAAATCATTTGCGCGCCCGCCCATCTGCTACCACGTTTGAACTTATTAGCCCGGTCAGCAGAGCCCTCCCACTTCTTACTGTACCGGTGGTACGATGGAGAATACCTACCCTCTGCACTCGATGTGCCGGGAGCCTTCTGCCCGGCCCTGCCTCGCACGTTTCGTCGCAGAGTTTCATCCCCCATCATCCACCGATGGCATAGGGCTACACCGAAAACGGCCCGGTGGGGCGATGGTTGTCCGCAAGGCACATCGATCGGCCAGAAGGCATGGCTCTGAGCTCCCCTGCTTCTTCTGGTTTGAGTCCCAAAAAAAAAAAAACGTGCCCGCCCGATGTTGCAGGCAGCTGGACCCCCTGTCTGTCGTCGCGATCCTTTGAAAAACGTTGGCCCCCCTCCCGCTCCCCCGTCTGCAGCCGTCGCTTAAGCCACGTTCGCTGACCATTGCTGATCGGAGCTACCCAGCTTTGACCTGCCTGCCTACCTACTTACTTACTTACTTAACTTTACCTTGATCTGGGTAGCGCGATGCGCGTACCTTGAAGCCCTGCGCGGGACCCCATTGGCCCGTTGTCGGGCCGTGTGCTATTTTTGTGACCACGAGCCTTTCCCTTCATCTATTTACTTGGTGTTAGTTAGCACTAGGTATGTAGAGTCGCAGTGTTGGTGGGCGCATTTCTGCTTGGCTTGCTTTGCTCTGCACCACTTTTCCAGCTGGTCGAGTCGTCTCGCTGGCGACATCCATGACGATCGAAGAAGAAGTGGCTCTCACCGAGGGGGACAGCATATAGCATGTCTGGGGTTGGCCAATCTCACCACACCCGAGCGGCATGTACACTTGCCGGGCGACCCTGATTCATACCTATCCTCCTCGCACCCAACGGTTGACTTTGCCATCTCATTCTTCCTTTTAAATCGGCTTCTTTTTTCTTCCTTCCCGGAAAAAAAAAACCCGTCCCAAAACTCTCCCTCTCTCCCTCGCGGACGCCGAATGTCCAGCCCGAGCGAGAAGTAAAGGGATGGCGTCGTCCCTGGGGATCTGGTACGGCGCCTGGTCCTACATCGCCTTCGTGGTCATCCTCGCCGTCCTCTCCGCCGCCGCCGTCGCCCTCCGCCTCCGGTCGAGGCGGCTCGCCGGGTCCGGAGCCCAGGTGGACGACTGGCTGGCGCTGTCCGCGCTGCTCCTGTCCCTCGGGCTCGGCGCCACCACCGTGGTGGCGTTCCTGGTGAACGGCCTGGGGTGGGACGCGAGGAGCCTGGCCGCCGTGGACCTGCGCGCCGCCTCCGAGCTGCAAAAGGTAGAGCCCGTCCAAGTCGAAAAGAAAGAGAGAGAGAAAAGGAAAAAAGAAGGAAAAAAAAAGAGAAAGAAACGACTGACATGTTTGGCCGCAGCTTAACTTTATCGGAATCATATTGTACGGCACGGCGCTGACCAGCATTCGGCTCTCCGTCCTCCTGTTCTACCTCCGCGTCTTCCCGACCGCGATCGTGCGGCGCGGCGGCTACGTCCTCGCCACCGCCTCCATCGCCTGGTTCATCACGACCGAGGTCTTCAACCTGGCGCGGTGCAAACCCATCACGTACATGTGGAACCAGTCGATAGCGGACGGCCGCTGCGTCAGCGCCGCTGCCGGCATCATCGTGCCCGCCGCCTTCAACGTCGTCGTCGATGCGTGTACCGTGACCTTGCCCGTCCGCGAGGTCGTGAAGCTCAAGCTGTGGACGGAGAAGCGTCGTAAGATGATCGGCGTCTTTGTCATCGGCGGAATGTGCGTATAAAATCACATCAATGGCCGGGAGCGGTATCCCTGACTTGGATCACTCTTTTGCTGACATCCTCTGCGCAGCGCTACTGTTGCGAGTCTTGCGCGACTCGTATCGATGTCAATCTACCTCACCCTCGACTACGAGACAGACCACGGTACCGGTGGTGAGTATCCCCGGCCCAGCCAGCATGAGAAGGAGGGGGAGCATGGGAGCGTCGACTAACGAGCACCAGAATTATCCGCACTGTACTCTGCCTCGTCCTGCTTCGAAGTGTTCCTCGCCATCATCGCCGCCTGCGCCCCGACGGTTCTGCCCGCGTACCACAAGGTCCGCGACATCTTCCGGCCGGCGCCGAGCGACTCGCCCATCCCATACCGGGCGGGCTTCACCACCAAGCCGCCCAAGGCGCAGGCCCATGCACATCATACCAGGGCCGGGTCGAATCCCGCCCTCCGCGAGTCGGACGACGAGGAGCGCCCTTTCAAGCGGCTCGACGACGTGCAGGTCCTCGTGCCGGCGAAGGAGAGGGGGGAGTTGTGGACCGATATAAGCGCGCGGCCCGCGTCAGAGGGGGTGCCGCTTGGGGCGATAAGGGTTCAGCGTGACGTGACATGGAATTCGGAAGATTAAAGAAAAGATACCACCGGGGTTGGGTACAGCGTCGTGTTTGCATGTATTAGGCGTTTTTTTGGTTTACTTTCTCTCTCTTTATTTTGAATGGAGAAGTACATTCTCGACACCCTCCTCTTCACAACCTTGCATTAAGAGGTATGTTATGATACCTCTAGTAATAGGTAGGTAGGCCGTGACCAGCGCGACCAGATACCAAAATTGCATCGGCCGCTCTGGCGCTCTGTTCTAGTGCACCAGCACATTACATATCTATTTTGACAGAAGTCATTGGGACTGGACAATGCAGTGAAGAAGCTCCGCGTTTGCCGTTTATGAGGCAACGCACCTTCATGACGACGTCTTCCATTTTAATAAGTCGAATATCTGAAGAGTGAGGTTTTGACTCCTCTTCTCACTCACTATTCCCAAATCTTTATTGAGTTCCGCGGGCACCCTCGCTCGCCAGCATCCGTCGTCTCGAGTATCTCCTTGCAAGTAGTCTCATTATGCGGCCTTTGCCTTTCCTGAGGAATCGCGGACGTCCCTCCAGGCCCATTCCCATCCAGCCATGAATAAAGTCATGGATTCCCCCGCTTCCTATCGACAGCTGCTACAAGGTCTTCCTCTTTACCCCATTGATGTCGGCGCCACTGAGGGCTCTGCTTTCGTTGCGAGCACGACGGCTTCAAGGAGTAGTGCTGTATTCTTCTTCGCCTTCCGAACACGAGCATCAGACCAAAGGTGAACATATCTAAACCCATCTAACCCAGGCTCCCATCGCACATCCATCACAGTAACCCATAAAGCTGCTCCATACGTGAATCTCAATCACCCAAGCAAGCGAACCTCATCAACCAAATCCCCACCCTCAACAACCTCTTAACGCTCGACACACACCGAAGAAGCAAATAAACAGTATAAGCATTACCCTTCTCATTCGTCATTATCACAGCGCAGCGCAGCGCGCCTCGATTCGGTAAATATTAATACACGTTACGTACACCCGACCCCCTCCCGGTTCCACCAGGTCAGTATCCCCGCGACTCCCACACTCCCAACTCTCTTCCCCTCTACTACAACTATTATTACAAACCCACGAGACGCCGCGTCTCCTTAATCCAACAAGACACTATTCCCAACGTAAAAAATTCTGTCTAGTTAATCTATTCGAGCATTCAAACCACGAACTAAATGCTCTCTCTTCTCGTACACAACACCTTCGCCCCGTTCCCTGATATCTATACACTTCTTTCTTTCTTTTTTACAAAAAGACACTGCCCTCGTCATCGCTCATCATGCGCCGACGTCTGCTGCTGAGGAAAATGTCCACCATCCTCTTACCCCCCACACCCTGCTGGTTAGGGCCGAGGACGCCGGATCCCTCGATCCCGTAGGGATCATCCTCGCCCGCCGCGGCGGGGCTGACGTTCTCGGCCTTTGCCGAGGTCATGCTGTCCATCTTACGTCGCGAACTGGTCTGGTTGCTCATTTTGCCAGATTGATCCCCCCCCGAACTCGACATGACACGGTTTGTCAGGGGCGTCGCGCAGTCTTTCGGCTTCGGCTGGCGCTTCCTGAGCTTCTTGGTGATACTTGAATGCCCACTCGAGTTGATTCCCTTGAAGCCAAGTGAAGGGACCCGCGGCAATTCCTTTTCGCGCCTGGTGCCGAATACTCCCGCTGAAATGTCAGTCTTCGCTGAGGACGGTATGCTCAGGGCGGATACGCTGGCCGGCAGGGAGCTAGCGTAGGGAGGCTTGGGAGGTCTAATCGGGGTTTGCGTATCTCCAGCATCGAATGGTGTCGGTTGGTCGTCGTCAATGTTATCGTCATTGTCATCGTCCAGGTTCAAGTCCACATAGCTACTCGTAGTCGCCTGTGCCCGCTGCGGTATAGCAGGTGGTTTAGTAACCTTATCTTCGTCTTCATCATTGATTTGAGCATTCTCACGAACGTGCCCGGAAGATCTGGTAGAAGCGAGGCCACTTTGGAAATCGTTAGCATCCACTTGCGTGGTGGTTTCCTCGAGTTTCGAAACGTTTGACGATAGCCACATCTTCCATTCAACTGAACTTGACGAAGAGGAGATACGCTGTTTTGGTGGTAATGATAAACTTCGTTTGTTGTATTCCGACGGACTGAGAAAGATTGTGGCATCTCCATGTGTACTCGTAGGCCGTTGCATATCTTCCACAGCAGATAAAATACTTTGTCTTTTGGTTTGGCCATCGTCTGTGTTGGTAGAGTAGATGCTCTCAGTGTAGTGCAGCTTGATGTCTGCATCCGACCCATAAGTGCTTGAACGCCGCATCGGTAAATTTGGCAAATTGGATAGCGAGCGCATCCATGGATTGAAGTCAGATGGCGTAGTTTGCTGTTCATTAGGGGCTGTCTGCATCCTGTCCTGTAACACACGACGAAATGGGCTCTGAGTACGGAATAGATGTCGTGTTGGGCTACCAAAAAAGGCTGAACTGCGAGCTGAGAGCGACTGCACGAGCGGAGGTGTTTCATGTATAGAATGGATCGAGTGTACGTTTTTATTGATATCATTAGACTGGCCATCTCCGGCATCCGTGAAATTGGGTGCAGACGCAAGGTGGCCCTGTCTCTCCTCTCTCGCTCTGTTAGCTATCGACAGAGAGGCTTTTCGTTTATAAGCCAACTGAGATCCTTGGTTTTCTTTTTTATGTAGGTTATCAGTTGTCTCTGGATATTCTGATTCCGATTCACTTTCAGGTATCACATAGCGGATTGTCGTAGGGGCATTGTACCCAACAGGTCGGGGGCGGAGTGAACTCTTGGGTGGAGGCACTGTTTCCGACTGCACAGTACTCTCGTTGCTACTCTCTCTTTCCGGATTACTTGTACATTCTTGTTGTGACTTGTCCATCCGTTTCATGAGGGCTGAGTAAATCCTCCGACTGTCAACTTTCATCGGGGGTGCTTGTACTGGTCGAGGTAGTGATGCCGAGCTGGTATTGGAATCCTCAGAAATTGACGCGAACTGTGCCGAAGACGAGCATACGTGTGCTCCGTGCTCATTGATAATCGATAATCGTTTTCTCTCCTTCGGCTCATGAAGACTATTGTGAGTGATCACAGTATTTGTTTCGGAGTTGGACCAGCTGGTTACACGAGACCTATCGTCCGATGCCTCTCTTTCGCTTGGCAAGCTTTCCATACTGCCCTGTCGAGAGTGGAGTTGCTGATACGACGGGACATCATGGAGAGATGGGACACCGGAAGCCACATATGACAAAGCAGCCCGACCAGCTGAAGAGACACGATGTGATTCGTCATCAGTGTCACGCTGTGATATCCCAAATCCAAAGATGTGTGATCTTTGAGCATCAATGTGTTGCATGGGAAGCCCTGTATCGTCGTTGTCATCTTTGCTCAAGCCAAACAAATTCTTTAGTTTGTGCTTGACACCCTGTGACACTCTTCGGGCTCTGTACCGCAGACTCCTATCCTTCGCAATTGTGTTGCTCATCAAAGCAGTGTCATCGCTGGTATCTCGCATGCTTCTCCTGAAAGCCCTGTCTTGGCTAGGGGCCCTGGGACGAAAAAACCTTGATGATTTTGAATGAAGGTCACTTTTTGCCCTGTGCTGATTATAATAGCCCGCATCATCCTCAGATTTTGAAGCGGTTGTGAAACTACCCCGGAGATCTCTTAAAAAGCCCATCGACTTAGGTGCCTTTATCCCTCGAGGAGGTACACTATCGTCTCCTTGAAATGCTCGAAAATACGAGTTTGAAGGCAACGGAAGCTGGTTTGCTGATGCCGAAGTCCTGCTTGGATTGAGGTTCTCTGGTAGGGCTCCTCTCCCTCTATTTGCAAACATGGATCTGGACTTGCGAAGTCTGCGGTATGACGAGGGCATCGATGCTATGCCATCTTGGGGCGTGTAATACTCATCGCTCGCAAAAAATGTGTTGATGTAGTCTCCAGCGGCCCCCTTGGCAGCAGATGCCATACCCGAAGCCGAGGCACTGCTTGAGGGGCGTGGATCAGCTTCGGCATCGATAGCGTACTTTGCGGTACAAGAATTGGAGGGAGGCAAGTTGCTCCGCGCCATCGTACTATGTGGCACCGCATGGAGCGGCCGTGTCTGGACAAAGCGGATACTCTGGTGCCGTTGAGATGGCGACTCTTCTGACCGTGTGTGAGTATGCATAGGGACACTTGCTGTGTTGGTGCCTGTACCGCTGGAGCGAGGAGGTGGCCACAAGGGCGAGTTGGCATCTGTCGTGGAACGTTCCTTGGCTCGCATGAATGCTTTCGCAGCTGCTAGTTGGGCGTCCCTCTCTGCCGTCTCGGGTTTGATGTGTTTGAGATGCACACTCTTCACGCTCTGTACTGAAGCAGCGGACTTGTGGCGATCCAACCGGCGAGGATTGGTACTGTTCCTCCGGTGCATGTCGCTCTTCAAGGGACAATCTAGGTTCACAGTCCCCCCGCCAGCTGATCGAATAACAAAAGAGGCGAGGCAATGACGATGCCGGTGTGTGGTTGCCTCAGCCGATGGCACAAGACATGGATACGGACACGCGACAAGGGTAACGAAGGCTGCGTGTAGGGTCGGGGATGATGTTGACGCGCAATACAATCTAACCAAAAGCTGTCGCAAACGACACAAGACCGCGGTAGTAGCGCTGATAGTGCTGTATGCAGAGGAATGTCGTATGTTGGAGGAGGGTAAGTTGAACAGGGACATTGTGAAGGTTGAGTGCAAGTGGCAGGCTGAAGGCTATCTGGTAGCGACGGACCTGGCAATGGACCTGTCAATGGGACCTGAAACGGGCCTGTCTCCATTGACATGAGGTGGCAGTCGCTGGATACCTAACGCTTGTCCTGTGTTTGCAAGCTCACAGAGTAGGTAAGTAGGTAAGTAGGTAAGTACTAGGTAATGACGTGACTTGTCTGCTGTACGTTAGGTACCTTTCGAACTCAGGCAGTGAAGCTACGACACTACGACCGGGCTTGCTCGCCCGGGAGAAGCTACAATTGTGTCCAGCTCAGCCCAGCACGGCCAATGAAGAGCAGTAGAAGAAGACACAAGAATCTCTGGGTATAACAGGTGAAGGATTTCCTGCTGTCTACTTAACCTAGTAGGCACTTACCTACTGACCTACCTACCGACCTACCTTACCTAGGTAGGTACCTACTACGTTAGGTAGGTACAGGTAATATATTCCACTTCTCCCATGGTACCAAGTACTTACTACAGTGCCAGTCTTGTAGCAGGTAAGATGAGTTGCAGAAAAAAACATGTAAAACCTCTGTGAATATATGTCAACGACATCATAGAGTTGCACAACGTGGATGGTATTCAATAGCCAGATCCTTGTCCCAATTACCTCACATGTATCCTGACACAAGGGCGTTGGTGGCGGTAGGGGGGGAATCTATTGTCTGCCTGTCCTTTCTGGTAAGGTAGTTAGTTCAATGCCACCTTTGGATCCACCGCTGGTAATGCTCATTCACCATGTTGTCGGCTTGCTCTAACTAGATGATTGGCACTGGTATTGACTGACTACCTACCTAGGTAGGTAGAGGTAGATCAAAGGTCCTAAGGTTGCACGAAGTAGTTAGTGACTTGCTACTCTCGCGCCTACTAGGGGCTCCGATGCCTTATGGCTGTGCCTTATCCATCAAAGCCATATCAAACTCAGTCTAAAGATGGCCGGACCTTGCACAAGACCTGTCGCGGCTCTGGCTTTCTGTCTTGTGACAAGCAGGCGTGCTATAATTGTATGGCAAGCATATGCTAGCCCTAGTAGAAAGTCTGCGGTTGTCAATTCGGATCAGTAAGCTAAGGTAATCTAGGTCAGATTCTTCAAATTCCACAGTAGCAGAGTCACACCTGTTGAAGGTGTGAGTAAGTAAGTAAGTAGGTAAGTACCTAGGTAAGTAAGGTAAGGTACCTTAAGGTAAGTAAGTAAAGCCAGCATGTGCATAAACAATCAGAAAAAAAAGTAATCTAGGTAGGCACGTAGGCACGTAGGAAACAGGTGAGTAATTCTACGGTTCCCAGACCGCCTCAAAGATACAAACCTTGCGATCCTCGGGGGCCTGGTAGGCGGCGCGGAAGCGCAGTCGGGGGTCCGCGGCGGCGAACAGCGCGACGAGCTCGTCCCTCGTCCTCTCCTTGGCGTTGAGAGCCGCCATCATCTGCAGGTCCATGGCGCGGATCGTCTTGGCCTCGAGCACGCGGCCGGGCGCCGCGCCCAGCTCCCCGGGCGGCGGCACCGCGAACTCGGACACGAGGACGCGCGCGCCGGGCTTCAGCGCCGGCACCAGCGCGCGCAGGATCGCCGCCGCCTCGGCTCGCGGCCAGTCGTGGATCACCTGGCGCACCAGGTACGCGTCGGCGCCGGCGACGGGCTGCGGCTCCCAGAAGCTGTGGGCCTGGTACGTGACGTTGCCCGGCCGGGGCTCGCCCTCCGCCCGGCGCGCCACCGCCTCGATGACCTCGGGGCGGTCCTGCACCACGAGCCGGAACGACGGGAACGCCCGCGCCAGCGCCCTGGACACGTGGCCGCGGCCGCCGCCGACGTCGACCACCAGCGCGTCGCGGGGCAGCGCCGTCCCCCAGGGGTAGGCGGCGACGTCGACGCTGCCGGAGCGGCCGGCCGCCTCGCCGTCGACCCCGCTGAGCCCCGCCATGCCCTGGTCGAAGCGCGCCTGGCGCGCGGCATCGCGGCTGAGCCAGCTGAAGAAGGGGTCCGCCGTGTCGAAGGCCGCGTTGACGGCGCACTCGGTGATGGCCTCGGTCCGCGGCCACCGGCGCAGCGCCGCGGGCAGGGCCACGGCGATGGGGGCGAGGTCGAGCAGGTTCAGGCGGAGGTAGGTCGCGAACTGCGTGTCCCGCGCCAGCGCCGCCGACAGCGCCGTGTGCGCGATGTAGTTGGGCTCGGGCTCGCAAAAGACAAAGTTCGTCATGGCGTACCGCACGATGCGCGCCAGCTTGTCCTCCAGCAGGCCCACCTTCACCGCGAGCTCGCTGAGGGAGATGGCCCCTTCGAGCGGGACGAGCTCCGGGATATTGAACTCCAGGAGCACACCGACCGAGATCGGGTCGTAGTACTGCACCTTGCTTGTCAGCTGCACTGATGCCCAAAGGCTTGGATGGGTATATTGGTTCGTCGACGTACGCCAAAAGCAAGGAGGTTGAGCTGTTGGCTGGGGCTTTGCACGAGCGCCTCAAGCTCACGGGCCGCATTGGCAAGCTCGTTGGCAGCCTCTTTGTCTACCTCACTAAGGTTCAGTGCATAGATATCCTGCACAGTTGGTGAAGAGAGCTTTAGATCCGCCAGTTTGCGAGAAAGCGCTGTGGTATTTTGAGCGATTATGCCGCTCAGCTGCTCGAGGGACCTGGCCACCATCGCGATGCTTGTTTCGGTCAAGTTTGGACTGAGCCTGTTGTTTTCTCGATGGAGTATAGCCAAGTATCGCAGGAATGCCCTTGTCGTTCGAATTGTTTTGGCGGTGACCGTCTCATGGTTTCGCGAGGCTTGCCTCTCCTTTTTAAAGTGTATCTCGGATCGCGGACTTGGGTAGTTGTGAGCATGAATTGGGTCACGTAGATTCGGTGATGATACCTACTGACTTCTAGATAGCTAGGTAGATTACGAATCTTTCGGCACTACCGGTGCGGACGAATTGTCCGAACCATCATCATGTCAACGCTTGCACCGGATGTATCTTGGGCCATAACGCGACCACACCGTACGAGCCACCAAGACAACAGGGTAGAATAAGGGGTAGTAGCTGTCTGTGGGCCAACGTAGGGTGCCTGGCCCGACTGGGGTAAGATTCCATCTGCGTGCTTAGTTTGTGTTTACTGATCATATTCGCCTACCATCTTCGCTGCTTTGTTGAGCGCGATCCCGACCTCGGAATATTGTCGGGACGCGAGCATTGGCTTCAACAAATCTTCGCACTGGACAATGTGGAAGCTCATCATCTCCGAGGATGGTATTTGGATGATTGGCGCTACGTTGTCTCGGCACATTTATTGGCGTGAAGCCGGAACTAGCTGCCACGGTAAGTACCGGAACGCCTTCGCCCGCCCCATTAGAGAGAAAGCCGGACGTTGACTCGTAGTTCAATACCGACGACTTATTACGCACAACAATTGTAATCCCGTATACTATTTCTACAATACTACCGTTGTACACTTCTCACATTGCTCAGCGTGACGCTTGTGGACATAAAAAATGATTTATGCATAACTAGACCTACTCCCGTCGTGTGTTATCAAGTCACCAGTAACCTATAAACCTAAGAGTACAAAACTCAGAGCGGACTGATACGAAACAAATAACCAGGTTCAACCATCTCTGTCTGGAACGCCTCTTAACAAGCAATACCTGCACGACTGTGCTTCAAAAAATAACTCGAGGGTCTGGGTTCTAGTGCTTTAGGCACGGAGCTCCTTCAGAAATCCCTTGAGCTCCTCGTCGACAAGGTCATGGATTTTCTCAGAAAGCTTCTCAGCCTTATCTGAGAAAGTAGAGACACCCTTAACAATCTTGCCAGAGACGATGTTGAGATCAGCTTCAATAGCCTTCTCAAGGTCCTTTAGTGTAACTGAGCTTTCAGAGTCCTTCTCGGCAACGTAGCCACCTTCTTCCACAATCTTAGAGTAGTTGGAGTAGCCACCGCCGTTCCAAGCAAGGAGATTAGGCGTATCCGCAGGGATATCAGAGAGAGCACCCTTGGTAGAGATGGTAATAATGTTGGTCTTGAGTTTCTCAGGTGTAATCGCCGCCATGCCATATTCAGAGTCTTTGCTGGGCTGCAGAGATAGGAAGTAGGCAGTAAGACCGCATAGATGAGGAGAAGCCATCGAGGTACCAGAGATGGTATTGGTGGCGGTCTCGCTGCCAATCCAAGTCGACTTGATGCTCAATCCAGGACCGAAAATATCGACGCACTTTCCCCAGTTGGAGAAGTAGGCACGGCTGTCATCCAGAGCAGAGGCACCAACAGTGATAGCCTTAGCAGCTGCAGCCGGTGAGTAATTGCAAGCATCGGCGTTGTCATTACCCGCCGCAACAGCAAAGTGTAGGCCAGCCGTGACGGCAGCATTGACAGTCTCGTCCAAAGAAGGCGACTTGCCACCTCCGAGAGACATGTTGGCGGTCGAACCCTTGAAACCCTTCCGCGTACCATTTTTGGCCGCCTCTACTTGCTCGAGATGAGCATTAGCGGCCCATTCGACGCCCTTCATGACATCTGACATGGACCCGGATCCATTAGAGCGAAGGACCTTCACGGCATAGACATGAGCCTTCTTCGCAACACCATATTTCTTTCCAGCAATCGTGCCGGAGCAGTGAGTACCGTGGCCGTTGCCATCCTCATCCTCATCACCACGGGGAACGGTATGGCCCCATTTGGCACGGCCCTCGAAGTCGACATGGTCGATGTTGGTACCAGTGTCAATAACATAAGCATCAACACCCTCACCACCATCGGCAGCATAGAGGTATTTATTATAGGTGCCGAAAGACAGCGACTTGCGATGAGAAATTCTGGCTAGGCCCCAAGGAGCATCCTTCTCGAGATCCGGTTCTTCCTCCTTGAGGGCGTAGACGATCTGGTCTCTCTCGACGTATTCGACCTGTCGGTGAAGTAGATTAGCATACCGTGAGAGGTGCGTGCCCCGGAATAAACCGGCAGGAGGGCGGACAATTCTTATGAAATGGATGAAAAACTTACATCAGGGTGTCTGCGGACCTCCTCGATGACAGCATCATCGAAGTGACCAGCATAGCCGAGGAAGCCGGTGCCAATCTTCAAGGTGTGCTTGAGGCCACTAAAGGCATCGGCAACTTCGCCGGCCAGGGGAATTTGGCCACGTCTCCGAAGCTCCGTACGCTCATCTTCACGGTTGCTATGGATCTTCTGGACCCATGAATGGTGGTCTGAGACGGAGGACTCGGTGACATGACTCTTGAACTTGACGATATAGGCGCCGGGGACCTCCTCGGCATTGGTCGAAGAGTAGATGGGGGCAGCTCCATCATGGATGGTTTCAATACTGAAAGAAGGCGCTGCAGCCGCGGCATAAGCGAGCGAGAGAGCGACGAGGCCCCTCATGATGGCGGATGAGTAGACGGGCGGAATTAAGATTGCAAGCAATGAACGACAAGTCTACCGGCGACTCGGCAACAGAGAAAGTAATGCACCCAAAGGCCCAAGTACCGATACTTGGTTGGGGGTGGACGAGTGAGGGGATAGCGGATGATGGCGGTGGTGATGGAAGGATGAGGCGGATGAGGAGGTTGAGAAGGAGAGAGAGGAGGTTGACGAAGGCTGTCGGAGAGGAGGCGTATTGATAAAGGGTGGCTGCTGGGTCCGGAGCAAGAGAGTTTGTACGTACCGTCGATGCTGCCTTCCCCGGTCTGAGAGCGTTCAGGTGACGCACACAGCCCACTGATAAGGGAGCCACTGGCTGGGCACTGTGCCGGGGAGAGGGAGAGGCAGACGGGTCAAGCCAGGGTTAGGCGCGGGCGTGAACTGGGAAACGCCCTGGCGCACCGTGCAACCACACAGCAACCTCCACTGGCCGGCTTGGGGTAAGCAACATGCCTACTGTAGCCGCTAGATGGGGGGCTTGAAAGGTTCAGTCCGAATGGGGCTTAGTGGATTGACTCAGACGGACCCGATCAGCATGTCAATGACCACCGGGGGCAGTTGCCCGGCCCCATGCGCCGAGGCGTTCCCCGGCAAGATGATGTGTCGCGTACAAGTGAGCACGCCTCTGCTCCGGCTCTCTTCCCGTCGATTTGATGATCAATCTGATGGTGGAGGGTCAGGGTAGGAGAGGGCGAGGCGGCATGCACTCTTGTTCTGCTGATTGGGGCTGGAAGCTCGACCTCAGACGTGACATGTGACACCGTAGGTACTGCCCATGCACGGTCCCAGATTCGCAAGACGCTGGTCGTCAGCTTGCCAGCTTGCCAGCTTGCCCGCAAAGTGGAGAGCTCTCCCCAGTTCGGTCCCTGATTTAGCACATTTAGCACATTTAGCACCACCAGCAATCCGATATCGTCGCTGATAAGCCAATGCCGGGATGCTGATCGCTCTTTGGCCCTTCTTGTTCGCCACTCGCCATGCAAGAGATAAGTACGTAAAAGCACATTGAGCTGCGTTGCATCTATTTCTCCTCCATCTCTCTGCGATGGGCATTCTGACCATCCTTATCGCATGTGCAGATGGTAGAGATGAAACATAGACACCCGGATTAGTAGAGGTTAGGTAACTACCTTATGGGAGGTACTCTGTGATGTGCAAGGATGGGTCCATGACACCATTGCACACCACAAGCACCTGGATGGGAGGGAGTACGTACTTGTACCATAGTACCGTAGGTACTCGTATACTGTATGCTAGAAGCAGTGCATCACAGGTACTGTGTACTTGTTCGATACTCGACCCCTACCCCGGACACTGCCCGGACAGATCCTACCTGTAACTGGAACTCCTACCTAGCTCCACCATCTGCGGGTCCATCCGCAGGCATCTGTGCCGGTCTGTTTGGGAAGTGTGTCTCATGGTTCCTGTGTGGTGCCTCATCTGCTCGTCTTCAGGTGATTGAATTTCCAGGTTCTACTTGGTACACGAGATGCCATCGGGCCTACTTATGTTTCTCAGCAAGGCCGGCTCTTTATTCTAGTTTGTTCTCCAATGATATTGGCTTCTTCCCTCTCTAAATAGAACGAGTGTTCACGCCTGGACGACCATTGGATGGCAGGTCTGTGGCCAGGATATTCGCTCCCACTACCTACTATCAAAGTACTTGATTATTCTCGGGCATCATAACCCGGGGTGTTTTTATTGACCGTTAATGCTTCTACTCACAGCACATAAGTAGATAGAGTGGGCATGATCGATGCATGGCTTGAATAATCCATCTGACATATCTAGACTAATTCCGACCTACTTCAAGACTGCGATTCTAATGTAGCCGCATACATTCGTGCCACCTGGGTGCCACCTGAGCCTGGGCTATGCTTAAGTACAGATAGGTACCGTGATTTGATGTATCTAGTCTATTTATTTCTTCCGCTTACATAAAATTTCTATAAAAGCAGAAATAATGATTTTGTTTACGATAGTTGTCCAATACGGACACAAAACCCAGGTACGGAGTATTTCCACGTATTTGCTATAACTTTGTTGGATATGTCTTCCCTCCCACAAGGGTACCTTGCCATGCTGGTATTATCCCGCTATCGATATTGAGTGCTTAATGTCTTAGATTCGCAAATTTCAAAGCTCGCTACAGTTCAAGACGGTTCGAAAATGCAATATGCTCACATCAAATTCCTTAGTACATAGGTACTTACCTAGCTTAGGTACCTACTTGGTACGTAAAGTACGTAGCAAAGAGGCAAGTCCTTATTCTGGGGCCTTCCGCCCAATAGCGATGCAGAGTCCCCACGCTAAGTTAGCCTGGGTCTGGCCAACCTTGGCGCTGATGTACGTCCTATTATGCGTTACCTATAACGTACCTATGTAGGTACTTTTGATCTAGTTGACTGACGTAGGGAAGGGCCGTACCTACATACTACCTACCTGTAGTACCTCTCCCTACCCAGGTACCTAAGGATTTTCTCCACGCACGCGTTGCTCCTCAACTTGTCAATTTGTACATCGAGAAGGCTCCAGGCTACAGGCCACAGCCTCTTCTGATTGCATGACCTGTGTACTAGGTTCTAACTTGCCTCTGCTTGCCCTCCCCTGGGTCTGTTGGCCGTGTATTTGTTGAACAACCACCACTCATTTTCAGTAAACCCGCATACTCCATGGTATCTGTCGCCGAGGCGTTATCGTGATCGTGACCCCTCGGCCTTCCCTCGTCTCGCCCTCTCAAACCCCCCGCGTCCCTCCACGACGGCCTGCCGGCCGGTTTGCGCGTGCGACACCAGCCCTTCGATGCCCTCCCATGCGAACGGCAGCCTGAAGCCCACCGGGGTGCTGGTGGACAACAACTGTATAATATGAAAATCGACTCGTTGTCCATGCTACAAGCCTCCATCTTTTTCTAGTCCGCCGCCATGTCGGCTCGCAGCCGCTATCGGTCCTCGACGTCTGCGTCCAGCGCCCTGCCCATCTCCAAGGCTACCGAAGTCCTCCAGCAACTCCTTGCCGGCGTTTCCGCCTCGTCCTCATCCCTTGCCGGCAATGGGTATCCCGACCCCCGAGCACTGCTAGATGGCATCAATCTAGTCGAGCAGCACCTTTCAGCCGTGAGCGCGCCGAGCTCGGTTCAGGATGATTTCAGACACCTCCACGGCTTCCAACGTGTGTTTGAAGTCCTCCGGTCTTTTTCTGGTTTTTACAACCCGCAAAAACGTACCCATACGGAGAAAGAGGCTTTCTTCATCCTGCTAGATGCGCTTCTTGGCACACTTGCGGCGGCTTTCAAACAACACCCTGGTAATCGGCGCTATTTTCGCACCCGCGTTGAAGGAGGCGGGTGGGACGCGCTCGAGCAGATTGTGGCAAGCATTGGTCTAGGTGGTGCCGACTCAGATCTTTGGACGAGCTGCCAATTATTCGGAAAGCTCTTCTCATTCGCCGTAAATGATGTTGCCCTAGATCGGATATGTGGCGAGGCTGCTATTACTGCCGCAGTCCAGTTGTCTGATGCTTCGGGGCCCTCATTGGACGAAGCAACAGGCTTGAGTACCGGACCAACGAATGGTGCCCGCTTTCACCATTGCCTGACCGCGGTTGACACCGCTGTCAACGATGCGATTATCCCGACTTTAACTCTGCAGAATCCAGAGATAGTCCGTATAATCGTGGATTTCTGGGAATCGATAACAAGAGATTGCAATGCTGTAGAAAATGTGGCATCACAGCTGGTCTTGAAAATCTTGAAGGCTATGGCCACAGCTTCAAGCGTCAATTTATATCAGATTCATCAAACTGGTATCCTCTCTCGGTTTCTGATTCTAGCCTTCAATGAGCACTCTACTGTTAACAATGCTGAGAGAGAAGTCATTCTATCTCTTTGTCGGTCTCTGATGTCTTTGGGGATGAATAGGCTCACAGACGCTCAGCACTTGTTACTAAATCCGTCGGCTGATGCCTCAGATTTCTGCTTGGATATAGCCGACAACTACGGTAGTGCTCCTTTTATACAATTCGATTTGTCTCTTCATGGCCACTCGTCTATTGAATTGCCTAGCCTAGGTAGGCCGTTCCCTCCCCAGTCATCTGCGGGATACACGTTCACTGCCTGGGTCAGGGTAGACAAGTTTGACCCATCATCTCATACTACTCTTTTCGGTGTTTTCGACTCCACCCAGACTTGCTTTCTCCTTGCCTATCTCGAAAAAGATACCCACAACTTTATTTTGCAAACTTCAGTCACGTCTCAACGCCCAAGCGTTAGATTCAAAGGCTTGACCTTTCAGGAGAATAGATGGTACCATATCGCCGTAGCCCACCGGCGCCCAAAGACCATGACAGCTAGTAAAGCGTCTTTGTATGTGAATGGGGAATTCATTGAGCAGCTCCGTGCTTCATACCCGGCGCTGCCGCCACCGTCTAACGGCAGCACAGAAAGCTTCGCTTCGTTCACCTCGAGCAGCCACAAGACTCTTCCTATACAAGCATTTCTCGGCACGCCACGGGAGCTGTCCACCCATATCGGCAGTGGTCTTATTCATTCGAAATGGTCACTTGCTGCTGCTCATTTATTTGATGACGTGTTAAGTGACGATTTTCTGGCTGTGCCCAGCAGACTTGGCGTACACTATCAAGGGAACTTTCAAGATTGCCTCGGGGGCTTCCAGACTTATGCGGCATCAGCAGCCCTAGGATTGCGCAATGAACTTGTTAGTACCGGGAAGGAAGATTCTGATATTATGAAGGTCATCAGAGATAGGGCTAGCCACATAATACCGGAGCAGTACATTCTTTACAGTCTGATGCCTTCGTCGATATTTCGAGAAAAGGAACGCTTTGGAGAGACGCAACTCTTTCGATCTCTGTCTCGCGGGCCTGCTCACACCCTGGTTCAAATGGTACTCAAGAGCGGTACAGGCATAGCTATCAATACTGCACTGCCTTCAATCAATGATGCACTTCTTCGCTCAAATGGAGTGGCCATCCTGGCGGGAGACCCTATGGTTGTTACTCCGCAATTCTTTGACGACGCCTTGTGGCGCCTTGCTGGTTTTACTCCCCTGGCTCTCAAACTGATAGAGCGCGCCGCGTCCGCTGATGCACTGGTCCGTGCTGTCGATATGGTCTTTCGCTGCATAAATTCTAGCTGGCGCAACAGCGAAGCTATAGAAAGGGATGGTGGTTATGCAATTCTCAGCATCCTTCTGAAGACCAAACTAGGCTTTATTGGACCAAGCGAAAGTCCCGTGACAGAAAGGCTTATACTCCAGCCTTCTGAGAGAGATAAGCTTTCACTACAGCTTCTTAGCCTCGTATTGGGGTTTGTAGGGTATAACCACAAAGACCCGTTGGAGTCCGTCATCATCAATGCTCTCGCATTTCGCCTTCTAATCATTGATTTCGACGGATGGAGGAAGTGTAGTCCCACTGTACAGGAGCTTTACTACAAGCAATTTGTGACTTTCGCAGTCAAGAGCAAATACCACCAGCAAAATCATCGGAGGTTACTTCGAATGAGTAAGTAATCTGTGGCCGCCTCCTATTATATTATATTGACCGAATACAATCAGGGGTAATAAAGAGGCTGCTTGATGCTCTCAAGGCTGATCCACTATCTGAGGATGTCCTTCCCTTTTTCCTAGATGCCATCAAACAACTCGTGAAATGCAGCTACAACACTGAAGTGCACCGTTCTATAGCCCTTTTCATAACCTACGCCTTTCACTCGCCAGCTCGATCGCTCCCGCGCACCCCGAAATCGACCTCCAATTTTGATAAATCAACTAGCGGCATACAATTACGACGGCCTACGATCAACAGTAATAGGACAACCGAGGGTCCTGTGCGGACCCTCTTTAAAAAGGAGATTGGAGTACGCATACTAAGTATATACGCCCAGCTACTCTGCGAAAAGGGAAATCTTGCCATTATTCGCAAGTTTGCTAAAACCGTGACGAATAAGGTATTCGATCCCAACCCTTGAAAGGGTAGTTCTTAACTGACAATGGTTTAGTGGCTCTTGTACCTTATCACGGAAGACGATCCAGAAATAGTGGTTTACGGTGCTAAAATCATCGCGCGACTACTAGTGACACATGGCCCAGCTTACATAAACAAGTTCTCGGGCAGAACTGGCGGGTTTTGTATCATGGCACATCGGCTTAAGAGATGGTGGGATATTCCTACGATATGGCCCGTTTGCTTCTGCATCCTTTTCGGGTACGATGTAGCCGACTTCAATTTTGATAAAGACTTTGACTTTTTCAGCCTGCTCGAAACTTTTGGGACATGTAAGATCGTCAACCCTGATGCGCTGCTGCTTATCACTTCAATGTTGGAGCATGGCCTCAAAGACATCTTAAAACATCAGCAAGACCCCGATTCGCCACTGGGAAATTTAGAAATCCCTCGCCCGACTTCAGTCAACCAGGGGCCGCCAAGTTCGAGGTCACGATCAAGGTCTATGTTGCTCCAAAAGGAACTAGAATCAAGGCGTAAGTTGAACAGGCTTATGTGTCATCGTATTCTAAATATTGTCTAGGTATACCACAAACCGGCTCGGATCGAAACGCTGGTAATGCGATAGTTCTTCAAGCCGTGACGCGGTTTCTAGCAGATCTTCACGCTCGATCAGCCGATTTCAGAGACTTTGCTCTTTCTTCTGAATATGTGCGACTGCTTCTATCCGTTCTATATCCCGCTATAGTGAGCGTGGACGCAGTGACTCCCGATACGGAGCTGAATTCTCGGGATTCGTCACTCACTTTCGAAGGCGCCGACGTCATTATTCGTCCATTGGGCGCGTCAACAGCCGCGCCTGTAATTCGAACATCTAGCACAACAGATGCAACTGGGATGCGACCTAGAATGCGGCAAAGTGGGACACAGTTACGTAAAGCATCATCATTTGTGCTCTTGACGACCGAAAAGTTCACTAAACCGACCTCTTCTCGTATTGAACAGGCGGTGTCCCCGAAAAAGGGATTGACGCAAAATCTGGGCCACGGGGTACTCGAAGGGATTTTGGAGCTTGTTATTGATGTTTTTGTGGACCAACTTCTCGTGCGAAAGGACTTTCCAGGGTTTGGCCTCTTCCTCAAAACCCCCCCTGGCTTTCAAGAGCACCATGCGTACTTTGAATCGTACGTGCTCAAGAGCACTATCGTTCATGTGACAAGCATGATCAAGCTCGATTGGAAATTGCTAAGTGAGCCAAAGGTTCTTCTGAATTTGTCGCGATTCTGCCAACATATGGTTGAGGCGGTATTCGAAGGTTGGTTTATGAATGGCACCGAATCAATGCTTGATTTTGCCGGTCTACTACTTGAGTATCTTCAAAAGCCCGAAGTGGCAAAGCTGAAAACAGTCCGGCTCTGCAGCCAAGCAGTATCCACGATTCGCAGCTGTTTCCTCAGGCTGATCCTCCTGAGGTTATCTGAAATGGATGATCCACAAGCTACCAATAATGAAAGTAACTTTTCGATGGAAAAGATATTATATTGGCAGATGATTGTTCTGGAGTCGCTTTCCGTTGATGACGAGTACATGAAGCTGTTCTGGTTTCAACTCTACAATAAGCTTGTGGATATTCGGGAAACTGTTCGACTGGCCGCTGTCAATATTTGGCGCATTATGCTTGTGCAGAGGCCTGACGAATGCACTTCGCTCTTCAGACTTATCATGAACTCAGACCAGACTCAGCTAGTGATGGAATTTCAGAAAGTAATGGAATTAGACACTGATACATTTGTGGGGTGGGTTGATGAGCACCGACCCTCCTTAGATGCGCTCTTTCTGGGAGGAACCTCCCGTGTCTGGGAAGAGTTTGTGGCGTACGAGAATCAGCGGACAACTGATAGTGCCCGATCACGACTCTCTAAACGTAAAGAAATTCTTAAACGGTGGCACGCGGAGATCAAGGAACGAGATAATGCACTGCTTCGGCATGATATGGCAAACTCGGCATGGATGAAGTCTATTTGGGCTTCAGAGCATTTCAAACATCAACGCGCAGGACAGGATAAACATGACGACTACGCTTTCTTTTCGTCCGCGTACTCTAATATGGAAAAGGATTTGACTCGATCAGGATCGGTCCTTGACAATGGCAGCCCCGCCAAATGGAAGCTCGACAGAACCGAGGGTCGGAATCGCATGCGGTTGAGACTTTTACGCGACTCATCATCGATTCATGACAATTATCAGCCTAAGCGACGGGCAACGGACCAACAGTCAGCTTCTACACTGAAGTCGAACTCGCCTGTGCCATCGATGCGAGCTAATCGCTCGACGAGCACAGCTTCCCTCCCTATCCGCCAAGGCAAAACCGGCGGTGATGGCGTTCAGGATGAAAATGAGCTCTCGACGGAGCATCAACTTAGTCATGAAGCAGGCGACGAAACCGCTGCTGCCGACGACGACTTCGAGTTGATTGATGACCCTAACGACCCTAACGAGACGGACGATAACTTTGAGGACAAGAATCGAAGGGTCATGCGACGTTTGCAACAAGGGGATGCCGTTCAACAAGTATACAATGTTTCTCGTATTGTTGGGCTCGAAGCGTGTGAAGGGATATTACTCATCGGGAGAAATGCCCTCTACATCATGGATAGCTTCTTCCAGCGTTCAGACGGGGAGATTGTTAATGTTTGGGAGGCGCCAGCGCAAGAACGTGACCTTTTCTCGCAAATTATCACGGGTGCCAACGCCCGCGACTGGCAATCGGCATCAGACCATAGTACTCAGTCATCCCGTTGTTGGAAATGGCAGGATGTTATCAGCGTATCCAAGCGCCGATTCTTATTCCGCGATGTTGCGATCGAGGTATTCTTTACAGATGGAAGAAGCTATCTTCTAACAGCCAAAGACCTAGCGACAAGAGACGAGGTGTTCTCAAGGCTCGTTTCTAAGACTCCTCATACAGCTGGGCTCCATTTACTACCGAACCCCGAGGATGCATGGCGTTTAGAGTCTCTGAAGATGTTTGAGGAGGCCCCACAAACATTTGGGTCCAAATTTGGTAACATCTTCAACTCTTCACCTTGGAGTCCTATTATGCGTAGATGGAGGGCTGGAGAGATTTCTAACTTCCATTACCTGATGCTTGTCAATACCATGGCCGGCCGGACCTTCAACGATCTGACGCAGTATCCAGTTTTCCCCTGGATTCTGGCGGATTATGCTAGTGAAGAGCTCAACCTAGAAGATCCTGCAACGTTTCGGGATCTGTCTAAGCCCATGGGTGCGCAGACCGCCCGACGGCAAGCTGAGTATAGGGCTAGGTATACTAGCCTCGCGGAAATAGGAGAGGCTCCCTTTCATTATGGAACCCACTATTCCTCGGCTATGATCGTCGCCTCGTACTTGATCCGCCTGCCTCCATTCGTACACTCGTATATCTTGTTACAAGGCGGCAACTTTGATCACGCTGATCGTCTATTCTTCTCTATCGAGGGATCATGGAAGTCAGCCTCTCAAGATACTGGCTCTGATGTTCGCGAGCTGGTACCCGAATTCTTCTGCCTGCCAGAGTTCCTCACCAACGTCAACGGTTATAATTTTGGTAGCCGCCAAGGAGCTGGTGGCCGAGTGAACGATGTACAGTTACCGCCATGGGCCAAGGGTGACCCGAAAATATTCATTGCGAAACATCGCGAGGCTTTAGAATCCCCGTATGTCAGTCAAAACCTACATCACTGGATTGATCTCGTGTTTGGCTGCCAGCAGCGCGGCGAAGCAGCAGTTGAGAACCTCAATGTATTCCACCACTTGTCGTATTACGGAGCGAAGGACCTTGATACTATAGCAGACTCAGAAGAGAGACATGCCACAACAAGTATCATCCATAATTTCGGACAGACCCCTCATCAGGTCTTTAGCAAACCCCATCTCACGCGAGAGCATATGTCCTTTCCGGCTAAAAGATTGGATACCTCATGCTACGCGTTATCCAGGATTCCTCATCCGGTCCTCGAAACCCGGGAAAGGGTAGCATCTATCATCCACGCACCTAGACTGGATCGATTGCTCTGTTCGTCTCCCTTCCGACTCTATCTCCCGCCTTCATATGACAAATACTTGGAGTGGGGCTATGCAGATAACAGTGTTCGGTTCTTTTCCAGTGAGAATAGGAAAACTGCAGGCGTCAGTGAGAACCTCCACATTGGGCAGATTTCGTGTATTGTTGTTGCAGATTCGAAGACACTCATCACGGCTGGCGAGGATTGCGTTGTGTCCGTCTTTACCATGCTCAGCCAAGCAGGCAAGCCTGTAGAGCTCATGCACAGATCCTCCCTCTTCGGACACAAGACCCCTGTCACTACAATTGCCGTGTCCAAAGCATTTAGCACCGTGGTTACGATATCCGGGGACGGTCATGCCATTCTCTGGGACCTCAACCGATTGGAGTTTGTCCGGAAGCTACCAAGCAGCCGCCCGGTGGAATGTGCGTCCATCAACAATATCTCTGGCGAGATCATGCTCTGCTCTGGTGCTAATGTGGCACTCTACACTCTCAACGGCGAGCTGATTCTAGATCAAAATGTCTGTGTCGAGCACGACGATTATGTGCACACATGTGCATTTTACGAAGGTTCAGGGAACGAATGGATCGAAAGTTTCCTAGTCTTTACAGGCCATAGGAGAGGACGGGCGAATATCTGGAAACGCTCGATCAAGAATGGGAAATGGGTACTGGAGCTGGTGAGGCGATTGGATCACGTCGACCACAAAGCCGGGGCCAACACCGAGGCTGCCATAACGTGCATCACGCCGACACCACAGCTCGTGTACACAGGAGATGATGACGGCCGAGTTGTAAGTTCACAGGGATCTTCTCCTTCACAAGAGCTGCCATTGCTAACACGGATACTAGTACGAATGGACCTTGATCCACCGAGAGAGATAGAGTCCCTCTCAGTATCTAAACGGATTCTCAAGTACCCGGCGAACAAAGAGCTTGAGCACATAGCCGGGCTTCAATTGAGCACAGGCTGTGCCAGTGCTTAGCAGACCACGAGGATCGATGGTGAGGTCTTCGGGGCAGACAAACAAAATAGGGATGGCTCGATCCATATTCAGCATACTACAGTGTAGTGTAAGAGATGTGTCTCAAAAGAAAAGCCTTAAATGTATGACGTGTGTAGACAATCACTAAGGATCGTGTGATGGTGGTGGTATTACACTGCCCGGTTGATGCCCTTTTTTGTGTGCAAGTCGCCGTCGGCTCTCCATGCCCCTCACGTGCAAACGAAAAACGAAAAACACCTAGTGATGTTTATGTACAGCGGGTTACCCGGCGTGTCGGTAATTTCATTTCGCTCGAACACCGTCCTCTCTTCTCGTCCGCAAATCAAGGCCAATCAGTCGTCATATCCGCTCAGTTGTTTTCTCGGGCCTGTCGGGACTACACAGTTGATCACGTTGTTTTTTTTTAGCATGGGCGCAGCCGCCGACCAGAGAAGCAAAGGCAAAGGCAAGGCAAGGCAAGGCGTCGTACCTGGATATGTCATGGGGATGGGTCTGGCGCGCTCGTAGCCCAGTCTCTTGAGCGTCGGGGGGACGGTGGCCAGGATGAGGGGCCCCGCGCCGCCGATGATGCAGGACCAGAAGAAGGCGGGCTTCTCGCGCGCCGCCCAGCGCCAGTAGCGGAGGGGACCGGCCCAGAATCGCGGTGTTGGGTTGCCCATTGTGGTTGCCTGCGATGGAACGAGGGGGGGAGGGGGAGCTTGTCAGTTCAACTTCGGCAATGGTGGTGGTAGTGGTGGTGATGATGGGGCAGAGGGGTGGACGGTAGGTAGGCGTACTCAATTGACGTGAAATGCTCTTGCCACAAATTGTCGATTGTTGGATTGAGGTAGACAGCTTCGACCTGAGGCTCTTCGGCGCTGCAGCTGTGAGATGTGAGAGTGGGTCGCTGGCCCATCTGCACAGCCATCTGTGGCGTCATCTATAATACACCAGTAGGTACTCCGTACACAAGGGACCTCTGCTTCAGATAGTGCCTATCATACCTAGGTAGGTACTAGGTACCTAGATAGGTACGTATTCACCCCACAAAGCTGAAGGGTCCACAGCTACCTACCTAGGTCCAGCGTCCCGCAACAAGCAGCCCGTTCTTGGCAGGAACGGGCTACGTATGCCAGAGCTGCCCCGACCTTTGCTGTCGGTAATCAGATGCACGCAACGCCTTCTCGCCTTCTCGCCTTCTCGACAGCTGGTCCGATTTGAGTCGGCACGTTCCCCTTCGGCACCTCCCACCATTCTCTTGCGCAGCTGGTATTTCATGCTGTCGCGTCCCAATCCTCTCGTCTCTCTTGCCAATTGATCTCCGCGACGCCACAATGAGGTCGCTCGTGTCATTTCTCGTGCTCCTCCTCGTAGCCGCCGTCCAGGCCATCGGCGCAAACGGCGGCAACAGACTGCTGGTCATTCTCGAGGACGTCGCCGACAAAGATGACTATTCCAAGTTCCTCGGCGACCTGGAGGGTATGCACAGCCGCAGCAAAAGTCAAGACACAAACCGCATACGCTAATCGTCGGGGCAACAGGACGCGGCTTTGACATCGCATACGAGACACCAAAGAGCGACAACCTTCGTTTGTTCCACCTCGGCGAGAGGTCCTATGACCATGTTTTACTGATGCCCACCAAGTCGAAAGGTTTGTTATGCCAGCCGCCATCCTTCACCACGCCCATTGCTGCTACCGTTCCCTCTCTACCCCTGCCTTTTACCCCCGAGACAAGACTGGCTGACTGACTCCAACCGCGAATCTCCTCAGGCCTTGGCCCCAACTTGACACCCAGCATCCTGCTCCAGTTCGTCAATGCAGAAGGCAACATTCTTCTGGCACTCTCTGGTTCTACGCCCGTTCCCTCAAGCCTCGTTTCCGTCCTTCTCGAGCTCGATATCCACCTCCCCACAGATCGCCAGGGCCTCGTTGTCGACCACTTCAACTACGACGCTGCCTCCGCTACCAAGAAACACGATGTGCTGCTCTTGTCGCCTCCCGGACCCCCCCGGCCAGATTACAAAGATTTTTTCAGTCTTTCTTCGTCAGGCGCACGAGTTGGGGCGGCATCCTCAGGAGCCATCGCATTCCCCAACGGTGTCGGCCAGACCCTTGGCCAGGGTTCCCTCCTTGCCCCCATCCTGCGCGCTCCCGCCACATCTTACAGCTACAACCCCAAAGAAGAATCCGAAACCATCGACGAGCTCTTTGCCAGCGGGTCCCAGCTCTCACTCGTGAGCGCCGTCCAGGCGCGCAACTCGGCGCGATTCACCGTTGTGGGATCGGCCGATATGTTGAGCGACATGTGGTTCGATGCGCAGGTGAAGAAGGCTGGCGAGAAGGAATCCGTAAAAACACTCAATCGGGAATTTGCCAAGGCTGTGTCGGGATGGACGTTCCAGGAGATCGGTGTCTTGCGGGTCAACTGGATTGAGCACCACTTGAACGAGGAGGGCTCGAACAACGCGAGCAACCCCAAGATCTACCGTATCAAGAACGATGTGGTGAGTTTCCCACTCTTCCCTTGCTAAGCGCTATGATGGCTAACGTAAACAGACCTATTCTATTTCATTGTCGGAGTATTCGTGGGACAAGTATATCCCTTTCACCGTTCCGGAGAACGATGAGCTGCAGCTCGAGTTCAGCATGCTTTCGCCTTTCCACCGATTAAAACTGAACCCCACCATCTCCTCTGCTGATAGCACTACGTACTCGGTATCGTTCAAGCTCCCGGACCAGCATGGCATTTTCAACTTCCTCGTGAACTACAGACGGCCGTTCCTGAGCACCGTGTTCGAGAAGAATACAGTCTCGGTACGACACTTTGCGCACGACGAGTGGCCGCGCAGTTATGTCATCAGCGGCGCCTGGCCGTGGATAGCTGGCATCGGAGCTACCGTGACGGGGTGGCTCGCTTTCTGCGCCATCTGGCTGTACAGTGCGCCCCCGGCAGCGAGCGAGAGCAAGAAGAAGCGGTAAAGGGGATGTAGATGGCAAATGAAATGCTGGAGGGCGAAGCCCCGAATTATCTGGAGCGACGGAGAGATGGAGCTTCCCTGTTGCTTGATACACACCTCAATGTACAAAATTAAAAAGAAGGCGGGCCACCACATCCTTGGAATATAAATGTTGATATTCAGACATCACACAAAGAAGAGATCCAGAAACGACTCGATGGGGACTCGATGGGGACTCGATTTGGTCTGGCTACCTAGGAATGGGAGTTAGGGGGGATCTGCCATGATAGGCTGAAGAGTCTAATGAATATAAAAAAAAAAGTTCAAACCAAATAAGCAGATGATATCATACTCTGTTCTGTGATACTGTGCCTTGATATCGGAGCATATTGGTTCCCCTTATAGTTATCCGCTTCCAAACTAAGTACAAGCATTTGCGCCAGAGTCATGATCGCAAGAGATACCCCGGACATGAAAAGGTTTACTCACTCGATGGACGAAGTTTATTTGTAAAATCTTGTTAAACATCAACATAAACTGCAACATGATAAATACATCACAAACCTAGGGGTTGCGGTGATTATGCTTACAGAATATATACCAGATATTAAGGAGCCCGAGACAACGTTGGTTACAGCTACGGTATATATGCCAGACGTTAAGGAGCCACGCCATCGATGTACCGACTCAGCATAGATGCTCTTTAAACACGAAGGGGAGATACAACATCATGAATCAATAACTAGCGGATCTAGAAACTGCGTCGGCCGCTGGACATTGTCAAACTTGTACTATGCTTCCAGCTGTTTACTTACCCAGAGAGTGAAATCGAGAATCTGCGCCAAAGAAGAAGGCTTACGTCTACAAATGCGCATAGGCCGACTTGAACGAAAACTGGGCTATAAGGCCTGCTTTAGTCAACCAGCTGACGGCCGAGAATAATAAATTCTCTAATAAATGGCCCTGGAAATTGAAGCGCCTCGCAGGCCCGTTCCTTGAATTAGGTATTAAGGACATTTGATAAGGGCTATTTCCACTTTGTGTTTCGAGCAACCCGGAAGTTGCTATGCTGGTTTGGGGCAGTGTTCAATCTCCATATGGCTCCCGAGTTGAAGCTGTACGATATGAACATATTGTATAATCTTCCAATGCAAGCTGCTCCCCTGCCTTGCTTATACCTTAGGTACCTCGGTACCTATAGCTCGTCTTATCGATAGCGGGCGCATCTACTCAAAAGTCCGCCTCGGGAACGACATCAACAACAGACAACTCACTGATATCGATTTTGCGACTTACGAAAAGGGTAACCGATGTGACCTAAGGCTTCTTCCCGACTTCTTGAATGGCAATTTCAGCTTTCGCAGTCAGTTCTTGTCACGATCCCATACGCGCTTACACAACCTACGGCCAAAAGAGACCCCCGAACTTGATCAACGTGTAGACAATCGACGAATACGTAGACACAAAACAACAACAACCACCCTCCCGGAAAGCGGAATAGCGAATAGGAAGGCTCCGAACGAGAGAGAAGAGGGGCAAAATGCCGTCGGACACGCACCGCGCCGACGAGCGGCGCTTCCTCGACGAGCGCGGCAGCAGCGCGGCGCTGGCGCCCAACGGGCTGAACCCGGCGACCATCATGGAGAAGGCGGTGCGGGAGCGCATCGTGGACAGCTACTTCTGGAAGGAGCAGTGCTTCGGAGTGAACGAGGCCGACGTGGTGGACCGGGTGGTCGCGCACGTGCGCTTCGTGGGCGGCACCTACGGCGACGCGCAGCGGCCCTCGCCCTTCCTGTGCCTGGCCTTCAAGCTGCTGCAGCTGGGGCCCGGCGACGACGTCCTGCGCGCCTACCTCGGCCGCGGCGGCGACCGCTTCAAGTACCTGCGCGCCCTCGCCTGCTTCTACGCCCGCCTGACCCGCCGCGCCGAGCACGTCCACGCCCTCCTCGAGCCCCACCTGGCCGACCGCCGCAAGCTCCGGCGCCGCGGCCGCGCCGGCGTCGCCCTGACGCACGTCGACGAGTTCGTCGACGACCTGCTCACCAAGGACAGGGTGTGCGCCACCAGCCTGTGGCAGATGCCCAAGCGCGAGATCCTCGAGGACCTCGACCTCCTCGAGCCGCGCGTCAGCCCGCTCGGCGACATCGAGGACCTGCTCGCCGAGGACGAGGACGAGGAGATGGGCGATGCGGAGGACGAGGACGAGGGGGAGATTGAGGAGACGCGCCGTGGGAGGACGTCTTCTGCTGAGAGCGACGGGGATCGTCAGTCATCTAGGGGACGATCCTCCCCGAGGAGTATAATGGACGTTGATCGAGATAGAGGATCTCCTAGAAGCAGGAGCAGGAGTGGGAGGAGGAGCGGGAGCAGGAGGAGGGATGGGAGCAGGAGGAGGGATGGGAGCAGAAGCAGGAGGCGGAGCGGAAGCGGGAGCAGAAGTGAAAGGAGTCGGAGTCAGTAACGTACTTTTAAGAGTTACGATGTCACAACGAATACTATCCATGGGGCTGCAATAGGCGGCACAGTCCATGTCACGTTCGGCTCAGTCATACAGCCGCACCCCTACGAGCATATACTGTCTAGACACTTGGAATACGAAGGATAAGCGGGAATGCACAGGGTAAGCTCAATATTTTGATACAATTCTTTCTTTCACGCGCGAGGCGTTGGGTATAGCTAATAATGTACATCAGGAAGGTCTAGATGGCCATACAAATTACATACACGACTTTCTGTTCGTACAGAGGGAGATGGCTGCCAGTCAGTTGGTGGATAACGCGTCTACGAATCAGCGGCGATGTTCTTGAAGACGTGCCTCGATAATCTCTCAGCAACGGAGAGTACACGCGCATCATCCCAGTACTGCCCAATCAGCTGCAGGCCGCCAAAGTAGAGTAATTTTTGCTCTTTGCTGGTAGGGTCGACGGGGATATCCATGGGAATGCCGATGGCGGGGAGACCCGCGAGACTGGCCGGCACCGTGAAGACGTCGTTCATGTACGAGTCGAGCGGCGTCTGGCTGCGAACTTGCTCGAGGAGTGGGGGCGTGGTGGGAGCAGTCGGGCACACGAGGAGGTCGACTTGCGCGGGACCCAGCTTGGTCTCGATACCGATCGACTCGTCCATCCCGCTGAGGGCGAAATGCTGCTCGTCGAGCAGGGGGTTCTCCAGTCTAAAGATCCTGTCGAAGTCTCGCCGCACGAGCTGGCGGACCTTCTGTGCCTGGATGAAGTAGTTGTCTATAGCCTCGGAGCTCAGAGTATACGACCCTAGTAATATGCGCCGCTTGACCTCGCCCCCGAACCCGTAGCCTCTTGTCCTCGCGTATAGTACGCCATCCTGTGCATCGCTCGGGCCATTCGTATCCCGATGTCCGTAGCGGATCCCATCGTATTTCGCGAGGTTGGAACTTGCCTCTGCGGGGGCTATCACATAGTAGGCGGACAGCGCATTTCTCGTAGAAGGAAGTGACACGGGCACGACGCGTCCGCCGAGTTTCTCGATCGTTTCGAGGGCTTGGAGCCAGCCGTGGCGTATACGCGGGTCAAGCTCCTCGATATTGTATTCCAAAGGAAGACCGAATGTCAACCCTTTTAGTGTCTGGGGTGGCTCCTCAGCCGTAGTAGGAGTGTAGCCTTCTCGCTCCGCTGTGCATCTCGAGCGCACAGTATCCGGAAGAGAGGTAGGATCTCTGGGGTCGTGCTCCTTATAGAGACCCAAGTCGACAATAGCCTCGCGGATGGGCCGCACCGTCCTCGCCAGCAAACCAACCGTATCCAGCGAGTTCGCGTACGGGACCACGCCCCAGCGCGACAGCATGCCGTAGGAAGGCTTGAAGCCCACGGTACCGGTGTACGCGGCCGGCATGCGCACGGAGCCGCCCGTGTCCGTGCCGAGCGCGATGTCGGCGGTCCCCTCCTTCACGGCCACGGCGCTGCCGCCCGAACTACCCCCGGCCGAGTACTCTTCGAGCGGGTGCACATTGTGGACGGATTCGAAGGCGGACGTCGTCGAGTGCGTACCCATGCCGAACTCGTCCATGCCGGTCTTGCCAACCACCTCCATCCCCCGGCTCCGCAGCTGCGTCACGATTGTCGCGTCGAAGGGGATCTCGGTCCCGGCCAGGATGTTGGAGGCGCATGTCGTCGGGAGCCCGCGCGCGGCGATGTTGTCCTTCACAGCGAGACGGGATTTGGGAAGGCCTGTTATCCCATCAATCAATTAACCTCATGCCGAACCATGTATGTGAACGACTGATGCATATGAGCTGGAGGAATACGTACCGCTGTGGCGAGCATCGCGATCCGCATCTCTACTCGCTGCGACGTGTTGGTGCAGGGACCGCGCGAGGCGAGCCGGTGCGCGACTGGCTCGCCATTGCGTCGCTACCACCCTGCAGGCGGCTCTGGGATGGGTATGCCTGACATATGCAGACATGTGACCCGATTGTTCGTGTCGTGGGAAGCGGTGCCGTTCACGTCGCGACGTTATGGCATTTTTTTCGAACGTCGGTACCTCTTGGGTGGGGCTTATCTCGGTGTAAAAGTACCTACCAAGGTACGGAGTACGTACCTTACCTATAAACCTCCCGCCCTACCCCTGTTCAGTGTCCACCTGGCGGCATGTGGGGAGCCCTATATGCGTACCGTGCATATAGTGGCGGAGCACGGTGAGCCAGTGACGCAACGCCGGTCTTGGCAGCTACCTACAGCGAACGGAGCGCCGACCTGGTGCCTGAAGGGCGTTGGACCCTTAACAGCCCACGAATCGATGTCTCACTTGCTTTCCTCTCCCTCACCCATCTCTCTCCGGGTGGGAGATATCGATCCTCCTATACACACACTCATTCCTGTGGCCTCCTCGAAACCATGATTTACAAACTCACCGTTGTCGCCGTATCGCTGGCGATCGTGGCCAAAGGATCTCAACCCGGCGCGCCAGCACCCGTTGCTGCTCCCATGCGAGAGCTTGAATGGGGACAAATCAACTTTTTGCATACCACTGACATTCATGGCTGGCTAGGCGGCCATTTGCAGGAGTACGTCCCGGTTCGGCTATTCTGAACGACTCTCACGTCGCTTGCTGACTCGCTTCTTTCACAGAGCCCAATACTCGGCTGACTGGGGCGACTATATCTCCTTCACTGAGCACATGCGCCGGAAGGCCGACGAGAAGGGTGTCGACCTGCTCATCGTAGATACTGGCGATCGCATCGAGGGTAACGGCCTGTACGACGGCTCCGAGCCGAAGGGCAACTATACCTACGACATCTTCGGACAACAAGCCCTGGATATCTTGTGTACGGGGAACCATGAGCTCTACCACGAGGACAGCGTCACGCGCGAACACAGCATCACGGTTCCCCACTATAAGGAGTCCTATCTCGCTTCCAACCTGGACTACATAGAGCCGGAGACGGGGAACCAGATACCGCAGGCACAGCGATACACCAAGTTCAAGACGAAGAATCAGGGGTACAATATCGTGGCCCTGGGTTTCCTGTTCGACTTTGATCGGAATGCGAACAACAGCGTCGTCATACCCGTGGAAGAGACTATGAAGGAGAAGTGGTTTCAAGATGCTATCCGAGAGAAGCCTGACTTGTTTGTTGTTATTGGCCACGTGGGGCTCCGCATGCCCGAGTTCGAGAAGATCTTCAAGGTCATCAGGGACGAGAACTGGTACACGCCCATTGCGTTCCTCGGCGGCCACGCCCATGTACGGGATGCGAGGAAGTTCGATGACAAGGCCGTTGCAATTGCCAGTGGTCGTTACTTCGAGACGATAGGGTGGCTGTCCATCGACGGTATCAAGAAGAAGGGCAAAGGCAGTGCATCTACCAACGCCGCCGTTACCTTCAAGAGACGTTACATTGATAATAATGTCCTCGGGCTGCAGCATCACGCCGGAGTGGACGACAAGACCTTCTCTACGCTGCACGGCCGCAACGTCAGCCAGATGATTACCGATGCCCGGAAAGCGCTCAACCTCGACCGCAGGATCGGCTGCGCGCCTGGAGACCTTTGGATGACGCGTGCCAAGTATCCCAGCGACACGAGCATATTCACCTGGCTAGAGAACGAAGTAGTCCCAGATGTTGTGGTTAACAAGGAACGAGCCGACAAGCCTCGATTAACAATCATAAATACTGGGGCCATCCGCTTCGACATCTTCAAGGGCCCCTTCACCAAGGATTCCACGTACCTGATCTCCCCTTTCACCAGCACGTTCAACTATGTCCCCGACGTGTCATACGACGTCGCGAAGAAGGTGCTGCAGCTCCTCAACAGCGGGGGCCAGGTCTTCAAGGAAGGGCTGAACACCAAGTATCTGGCCATCCCCGAGCAGATGGCGCCCAGCCCCTTCCTCGGCAAGCAGCCGGCGGCGCACGCCGCGGCCGCGCCGCCCTCGCGGCCAGCGTTCTCTGACGGCCCGGCGCAACAGCGTCCCCTCGTCGACGGAAAAGACAAAAGTACCGAGATGGACGGCGCCGACGAGCCGGAGCTGGTCAACGGCTACACGACGACGGACGACCTGGGCGACGACGGCGACGACGCCGTGCACTCGCCCATCCGGTTCTACGGCGTGCCCAACTGCATCCAGTCGCGGGTCGCCTTCCCGGCGGGCGACGACGCGGCGGACCCGGACAAGGTCGACCTCGTCTTCATCGACTACGTGCAGCCCTGGATCATCCCGGCCCTGAAATTCAGCGGCGGCGACTACGACACCGACGACATCAAGGTGTACCTGAACGCGACGCTGACGGACGTCATCGCCGAGTGGGTCGGGACGCACTGGCGGGATGGCTGCTGAGAATATTGATTTTTGATTTCGCAGCAGCGTTGTTTCTCTAGGTAGTTTATAAGTCTCTGGCTTGGGACAAAGTTCCGACTACAGGGCTTTTTGGTTCTTCTCCTTCTTCTTGGTATAGCCTAGATAACTTGATACATTTGACCGGCGTTGGGACGAAGGCTTATACACAGTACAGCATTTGGTCATGGATTACGTACATTAGTAAAATGTATAGGCGTACAGGTCGCGGGTTAGTACCTGAATAGGCCATGCCATGGATCAATAGGATTCAGAATTGAATATCTTCGTATCGATTTACGGCTAATTGTTTAAAACATAAATAAACCGTCCTTGGTGACGGTGCTACTCGCTCAACTATCTGAAAGTTCATGGCTCGAAGCCACATGACTGGCTTCTTGGCCTCCCTCTCAAGAACCAGCACGTCGCCGCTGCTCTTTAGGGGGACGGGCAAAGCCCTGTATTGGTCCTGGTATGGAAGCTTCGTCATTCCAATGCAGCTAGAGCGACGTATCATGGCTCCCCAGCGTGAGTCGTCCCCAAATCGGATCCGACCGCCCTTCGACTTTTGGTTGATCAGGGCGGTAGAAGTCTAACCCGAGGGCAAAACAGCCGGTCTTCCTCAAGGGCCGTACCTAGGCTGCCACCGAGCAAGCGTATTAGCTCGTTCGCTGAGCGGATTCACATGCGGACCATCTCGGAGCCTATACAGCGCCGCCTCGGCGCTCCTAGTTCCTCATTCCCTCGCTCATAGAAGGCGTTTCCGGTCCCGTGTAGCGTGGTCGGTCGCTGTCCTGGGTCCAATATCTCGTCTAGAGGCGTCCTGCCTCATGCTCGCCGTCCAGGCCATAGCGAGTTTAGTACGGCTCCGCTGATTTTGCGAGACCGAGAGATACCGGCTCCATCGTCCATCGTTCATATCGACACCTTGTGCTTCATGTCCTAGCCACGAAACAAGTCTATTGGATCTGGTCAAGGAGCTTCCGCCGCCGCCTCTCCATGAGCTCCTGCTGCACCTCCTCGAGGGTGGGCAGCTCCCACGCACGCCCATCGCCGGCGTCGCCCGGCAGCGGCTCCCAGTCGGGCGGCGGTTTCGCGGCACTATTGCCCTTGCCGGCCTGCTTGAGCAGCATGTCGAACGCCTCCTTCTCCTTGGCGGCCTCGTACTCGAGGAGGGGGCCGTCCTCCTCGTCGGGGGCGTAGCCGTAGTACTTGGCGTCGACGGCCTTGCGCAGGTCGTCGCGGGTCTCGAGGGGCTTCTCGTCCTGCGCCCGCGCCTGGCGCGCGGCCTCGAACAGCTCCTTGACGCCGGGGAGCTCGCGCGCGCGGCCAAAGTACTTGTACCCCTTCCCACCCCCCGCGGCGCCGGGCACCTCGCGGCCCGTCTCGTCGTAGACCCGGCCGGTGCCGCGCATGTAGTTGGGCCCGCCGAGGTTGCGGATCTGCACCTCCCACATGTGCTTCTCGCGCATCAGCTTGTTGATCTCGTCGTTGAGGTCACGGATCTGGTAGTCGCTGAGGGCCGGGTCCTGGATCTTAGACATCTTGCGCGAGATCTCCTTGAGCACCTGGCCGCGCCACTTCTCGCAGGCCGGGATCGTATCCACCTCGGTGATGCCGCGCGGCCGCCGCGTGCGCCCGGCGTCGATGATGCCCAGGTCCGCAGCCTGCGCCTCCCGGAAGCGGAAGAGCATGGACTGGGCCTTCTCGGAGTTGCGCGCCTGTGATTTGGGGATCGTTGTGTTAGCTCTGCTGGTTCACGGGCACCGGGGGCCAGTCAGGTGTATTGCTCACCATTTTGACTCGTTAATTAGTCGATCCAACTAGAGGAGATCACGTAGTGACAGGCCAGCCCGGTTGAATTAGGCTTGGTCGGCAAAGATGAGGGGTGGAAGACTGTCGGGGGCTGTTGTAGAGCACGACAAGCTGTGAGGATGGGAAAAGCTGGTACCAACCTTGGACCCTGGCGGCTTCCAGCAGCCTCACCCACCTCGAGTCGCCTATAGATAAGTGGGGTAAATCACTGGTCAGCCACAGCCAATCAGACGCAGGAAACGCGGTCTCTAGGCTCCTTCCTCACCTCGCGTTGCCAGCGAGGCTAGTTCACTTGCCTAGGTACCTAAGTAGGTATGTCTCTGTCTCTCTTTCCCCCCTCTCTCTTGATCATTCACCCCTCGAACAATCTGTCAAATATCGCGCCGACTTGCAGCCCTCCTGGTCCGTCAAGCTCGCAACGATACGCACACCAAAAGCTACAATATTGTCGCTAGCATCCCACCAAAATATACTCCCAACAGGCCTCGCCTTGTAGGCTGCCTAAGCTCATCACGATGCAGGACTCGAAATTGGATATCGGTCACTCGTGGACCTGCTCTCCACCCGAGGAATTCTCTTTGCTCCGCTACATGACGGGACTGACCAAAGCTGACAACCAGCTCTCATTCACTTGTCATCAGCACAAATGTGCCACTTCTGCTTCTCATCGCATCTCCCGCATTGACCAGCGGCAACACTTCCGCTCCAGCAATTTGACATGAACAGGATAACGAACGCACTACGCCTTCGACACAAATATCAGACCTTATCAGAGCACGTATCAATTATCAGAGCACGCTGCATAAAGAAAGCATTCATATACTATTGGGCTCTATCCCTCTAATGCCAGCATCAGCTCAGAGCATCCATCAAAGTCACTTCACTTCACTTCAGCACAAGGAACCATTTTCATCTCCGTACTTTGACATCTACAAACAGCAGTCCGTCGGGGGAAGCTATGCGCCGCCTTGCAGTGATGATACCATCAAAGAGCTTGTTGGAGCTACTCGTCCCCGGACGTTAGCGCATGACGAGATCCATAAGAACAGAGATCCGAGCAAGGCCGGTGGCTCACATGCACACGTGAGCTGGGCCGCGACTGGTCTTCGAGCAAACAGGCCTCCCACCGTGTCGCCAGTCATCCCGGTTCCGCAGCGACACGCAGGCAGGCGCTTTCCCCCCCCCCGGGCCCGAGCAATGACGACAAAAACCCAACCCGCAAGAGAAACGCGCCCCGTACTTCGGGTAAAAACGCGTTTCGATGAGTGGTTTCTTAAATAGTTTTCAATCGGAGCTCGTTGGTTGTTGCCGCTCGCGGAGTCGCTCTGGTCGAGTGACCGCGGTTTCGTCTTCGAGTGACCGTCGCACCAAACTTTCTTGGTGCTGTTTTGCGATCAAGATTTGCACCCGGTGATGACCAAGTGTATCCAAAAAGCCAAATTTGCAGGCAACCTGACCCTACGTGAGAAAGGTTGCCAGTGAGAACCTGAGAGCTAATCTGAGGGAATGTAACATCTTGATCGGCGCCCATCGCTCCCGCATTTGATTTCTCAAGCCCCCCACATTCTGATTTTCTCGTTCACTTCTGCTTTATGTTCATGTTTTTCGGTCTTAATCTGGGGCTTCTCACAGTTCAAGAGAACTCGACAACGGCCCTTGCTTGATATAACACAATATTCTTACCTTATACCATGCCTATCATTATGATATGAAGCGTGTGATATTATTTTCTCCTTGGCTGAATGGTATCTCGATTGCATTTCTTGCACAATCAGAAGCCCAGAGGGGACATGTTGGGATACAGACTAGAATAGGTGGTGAAGGCACCCAGCCCGACTGATCCCCCAAGGATGGCGCAGAACAAGTAGCGCAGAGAATCGATCCCGACATTGTTGAATCATGAATGCGGGAGGAAAGAAAAGTATAATATCAGGGCACTGCGACAGAAAAAGATACAGGGAAAGACGGTACCGGTTTCTGAAAGATATCACTGCCGTTTCGCAGTTTGCGCCTAGTATGCCACTATTTACCCAGGTTTAATTGACGGTGCTCTGTTAGCTATGTTACGATTCCAATCCCAATAAGCCACAATCCGGATGGCGCACATAGCACAATGCTGTACCTACATTCTTATAATGCATAAATAGAAGATGTCTTCTCCCTCTGTATCTGTGGTGAGATGCGGCTCGACTATTCCCGTCAACGCCATAGTCGCGCATTTTAGCCTAACAGAGATGATCAAGCATGTGGCAGCCCGTGCATGCCACAACGCAAACAATCGCAACCCACCACACAGAGCTCATACGCACACACTATTAAATCAGTATTCCTTTTTTTTAGACCAAGTGCCTCATGTACTAGTAGTGTCATCTTTTTAATTAGGGGACCGATCTTCTTGTGATCCGTGTTCGTGTAACCAACCGCCAAGACGTGTCGGCTCCCGATCGTTGCTGTGTCAACAGGGCGACGCGAGGACAAAACAGGAAATCGGGGGAAGCATCGAATCCTCAACGTCATTCAATGCCCAATGTAAATTTGGTCCCGACTTAAAAATATCAGACAAAACGCATCAAGGGTTTCTTTTCGTTCGTTTCTTTATCTCTCTCTACCAGCTCTCGCCGGCTATCGTATATATAGATAGATGTTTATGTCGATGCGGATAACGAATCCGTCGCCACGCCCCGCGCAAGTACAATGCTATTGACGTCCGCGCAAGTATCCGTGCTGATCACGTGTGGGATAGGTGCGTACCGACCCCTTCATTGTCTACTCATCTTTCTACTTCTCTATTACTTCATTTAATATACCTTAGGTATATAAAATAAAAAAGGCCATGCCGTATCATAAAGTCCCGAAACGAGACCCCGCAAGCTAATCAAGCGCCCGACAGTCCTGCTGTGCACGTCCGCCCTCTTCATCAGCGGCTGCCTCATCCAGCAGCGCACGCTGCGCGACCTGCGCTCCGCGATCCGGCCGGCGGTCGTCACGCGGCCGAAGCCGCGGTCGTGGGACACGGCGGCACTCGCGCGGGCCGCCGGGATGAAGACCACGATCCGCCTGGAGGACGGTACGCTCGTGGAGATACAGGGCGGCAGCAGCAGCAGCAGCGGCAGTAGCAGTGGTGGTCTCGGCACCGCCGAGGCGGGAGCTGGGGACGAGCTGCCTGAGGTCGTCGTCGTCGAGGTGCGGCCGACGACGCCGCCGGACGAAGAGCCCCCCGCGGCAGCCGCCCGGGAACCCGCCGCGCCGTCGCCCCGCGAGGGCGGCGGTGGTGGTGGCGGCGGTGACGGCGGTGACGGCGAGGGTGATGAGGGTGATGACGAGCCGCCGGCCCTGGACGTCAAGGGCGCCGCCGCCTGGGACGGCGTCCAGGAGGGCGGGGAGCCGCTGAGTCGCATAGAGAGGCGGAAGCGCATCAAGGCCGAGATCCAGCGCCTCTCACAGGGCGATACGCCCGTGTACTATCAGCGGCGGCTCTGGTAGTTGATGGGGTACATTTTTGCTCTCTTTTTCTTCTACTATATATGCGTCCGGCTGTGCTGGATGTTCACATGCGATTCAGGGGAGGGGGGGCGGCCTGGTGTCTGGTTCCTCCCTTGTGGGATTGATGAGGGCGGCCACAACATGAATAAGACAGGTGTGTAGGATTATAGGTGCAGGTTCCTAGTCGCATCGTATATGCGGCGGCTCCCCACGACGGAGGGGCCGAGGCTACGTATTTGGGCTGGCGGCTATGTTTGTTTTGGGATTTGCTACGGATAATGAAATGCATGGGATATACCCGGGTGGGAAATGTTGTATGTATGTGTTTTAATCTCGGGCAGCCATTTCAATGTTGATGGATTCAAGACTGCTTGGTTATCGAGATGACAAGGAGACCAGACTATTGCTTGACTTTTCACGATAAGACATTCAGAACACGTACTAAAATTGAGAGCAGTATATATTCCATTGTCTACAGCTTGGATGGTGTCTTACGCATGAGTTCATATAAATACCGCATGATGGGTCTGGAGGTTTCTTTCCTCTGCTGTTATTTCCAAAATCGCCGCAACAACGCTTAGAGATCGAAAAGTGTCCTAGTAACTCTCCATCTACCCGAGGTTTATCTAGCAAGACACTTCGGTATGCTTTGATTTATTTTGCTCTTTCTTTCTATTTCCACCGCCTACGTGGGAAAACTGGGCTCCGCCATACGTCTGTGACATATGCCACTGCAATGTTAGGGCCATGCAAGACATAGAGTGAAGTGACATACCTAGGTGCCACCCAGAACGAGACGCTACCATAGCACAGAACAAGTTCAATCTCGTTTCTTGGCCTTCGTCTGAAGATCTACTATGTAGGTACCATCTCACCTCCCTCACAGGACGATCTTGTCAAGTCTTCGTAATGCGCCGTGGAGGGAGTATAAGTAGGCACAGTAACCAGAAGGCCAGCAAGACATAGGAAGGGGGCTGGGAGGAAAACGGTTCCGCGTTAATGTTACTACTGGAGAGCCCCTTCTCCACAGATGTGCCAGGCTATTAAGGCTTGTCTGTTCTTGGGTCCCTGACTTCTATTCACAAACTACTTGTAAAAGTGTCCCGGCAGTGCATGTTGAAGGGGTATTCACGTGTGAGGCCCGTCTGGACTGGCCACTGGGCGGTAGGCCACTAAGGAAGAAACATCACTCCTTATAATGAGGTAAAGTGACGACGGCTGCCTCGGTACATTCCCCACACCAGACAGAGGTGGTCTCGTCTCGTCTCGGCCATGAGTTTCTGGACGGACTTAGCGTGAGCTGCGCCGCGCCGCTAGTTCACGGCCGACGATGCAGAGGCCCACAAGCGGACCTGCTTGCGTCATTCCACGCAAAGCCAACTGATCGGGTCCGTTCCTATTAAGATAGTACGTACTCGTAGTAAATACCTACCTAACCTGGCTTCGACGGACAGGGTGAAACATGATGGCCAAATCGTCCATGCTGCAATCACAAGACACCCCGAATCGGGAGTCGGCCACAGCCGAGAATATACGCTCCAATATTCATCCAAATTCATAAAATATGATATGGTGTAAGTGTGCCTGACCTTCCGAGCACCTAACGTACCTAGTAGGTATATTGGAACTAGCTGGGGCTTGTCGTCTTACCCCGCCAATGACCCACGATAAGCTCACCCCCGCTTTCTGAGTCGCCTACCGCAGCTCCGAGACCTCCAGCCAACTCCCTCCTTCAGCCCGAAAACCCGCGCTCCTTGTAGGCCTCTGTCCCTCGGTATAGCCCGCCTCGCTGTCCAGTCGGTTCGAGCGCCGAACAGATGGCTCTGTCTGTTTATTTCCACAGTAAGCTGGTCTTCCCGGTATCTCCATCAGCATCCGCCGTTACGGTAGCGGCGTGTTGGCAGGTAGGAAGACACAGGTACCGGTAGTATTTATCTATTTTACGACGGCCACGATGGGCGGGTAAGGTAGGTCATAAGTACGGAGTACTGACTTCCAGTTCTACCTATACTGTGCCGGCCTTCTCCAGTGCCTATCAGCTACTAGCTACAATCAGCCGAGCCAAGTCTCGTTGCTATTCCTGTTAATCCAGCCCCAAATAGGGCCGTTCTATGGCTGCGCCAAGGTCAGGGACATTGTCTAGCGAAGGCCCGTACATGGTCACAGTCCGCTGGCGCTGGCTCGGCGTGTGGGTTGGAGAATAAGTGTCGTGTTTCTTCTTCACAAGCCAGTCAGATTGCGGCTGGGCTCCTCTCCTGTTGCCATCTTGCTCGTGTCTCTGTGTTGCCCCGTGCCTGTGGCTGCACCTGTCCCTGTCCCTGTCGCCGCCGTGCCCGTTCCCGTGCCCGCACCCGCGTCTGAGGTACATGTGTCTGTGCCTGACCCTGGCCGTCTTGCTCTGCTGCCGTCTCCTGTCCTATTCCGTCTTTCCCCCGCCTATAACCACCACCTATTACACCATCTCACCGAGCACAATCACACCCTCCTTCTGCCGCAGTGCATAGCTATCTTTCTGCCACTCTCACGTGGTCACTCTCTGCTCCTCTCAAACTTTGAGATCCTCTCTTTTCTCGTCGAGAGCTGCCCCAGCTGGAGTTCGATCGATGCCACGAGCTGTGGTTTAGTCTTGGCGTATTATAACCACACAAGCAAACGGCTGGTTCACCCACCGCATCGAATCGGATACAGGGTCATTGGATTTGTGAACCTTATCAGGGTTTCCCTGCCCGTCTGCGGCCATTTACCATCTACCGGACTTGCCCATCAAACAAACTTCAAACTAGTTTGTGACTAGTCTGGTAGTCAGCGCGCCTGGATGAACGGCGCTCCATCTGAAGCCATATTGACATCATTCGTTGGCACATAGCCTACTAGGGCTCACACGTTCGCTACACCCTCGTCACCGCTGCGTTCCGTAAGTCGCGTGAGGAGCACAGACGGAGCACAAAGATCGCTCTTTAAAATACGTCTGGAACTGGATTTTTGTTCTTCAAAGCTCTCACATCTCAAATAATCATAAGAGGATTGTACATCACTCCTGGACATTTGAATACATCCTTCTCTTGCCATGGCTACAGAAACGCTTACCCTTACCGGCCTCAACCCCGGACGGCTGAGTGCTGAGGACTTTGAGACGGCCTCGATTCGCTCTGCTGCTCCTTCATACGGTGAGATATGCTCCCACCTCGGCTTACCCTGATGAAGCAAGTATCTAACGTCTGGCAAGTGTCCGAGGCCCCTTCGTATCATACGCTGCCGCCTAGCGAGGCTGTTCCGCCATATTCACCTCCGGCCACGACATCTACGTCGACAGCGTCGACACGCAATTCAACGGCACCGAGGCAGTTCTCCTCCATGCTGCCTCCCATGGCGACTGAGCCGCGATCGAGCTTCGCACCGGGCGCCGGCCTCCCACCAATCCCTCGCCGGTCGGACCTATCGTCGGCGCCGTCCCTCTCTCAGTTCCATATCCCGTCCTGGTCGTCGATCGGCACAGGGAACCCCCAGGCCAGGCACTACCAGAGCGTGGCGAACCGGCGGGTGGCGGCAGCGTCGGCGGCCGGCCCGTCGTCGTCCGCCATCGACGGTGCGTTACGCGCAGCGCTGAGCCGCATCCACGCCACTAACGCAGCTGCTAGCGAGGAGGACGACGGCCGGGTTCGACCTCTCGAGGACCCTTATCTCGTCGGCGAGGAGGCGGCCGCGCGAGCCCGCAACGAGAGGCTGGCGCTCAAGCATGGGGAGGACGTCCTGATCCGAGAGGACCGACGGTGGGACCGGTGGCTCGGTAAGTTTTTTGACAGAGTTTATACCGTGCAGTGAACATCTAACCCCGCTCCATTTCCGCCCCGCTCGTATATGTAATCGAAGATGCAAAGCTGGTTACTAATCTCTGCTCGCTTTCACAGCCCAGATGAGAGATAATGAGGAGCGCGAGCGCAACTGGAACGCCTTCCGCGCGAACATAGAGCGCGGCAACAACCGCCGGAGGCTCACACGTCGCTTCGGCCGATAAGGCTTTGTTCATGACGAAGCACTCACTTTATGCGCCCGGCTTTATTTTTCAGGTGCAGGATGGGCCGGAATCGATCAAATTGACGGTGCATTGCATTTCTCTCGGCTCGTTCCCCTCACATCCTTCAGTCGTATGGTTCGATTTTTATTCTACTTTCTTGTTTTGTTCACTGTTGCATTGGGTGGCTATCTACCTCTCGGCGTTTTTTTGGGTTTGGCTTCATCATCGGGGGAAATCATCTAGAATGGGCATCTAGGAGGCTTTTTCATGAGACTACGTTAACGGGATATGCGGTGGGATGACACTACGGGATAGGAGAAAGAGGTATGAGAATGAGAGATGTGCCCGGTGCTTGGATAGCTCATATCGCCCATTCAACAACGTAGGTAGTACAGAAATTGATAAGATCTGCTAAACTTTGTGGCTACAGATCATGCAGGGCTCGAAGACGTGGTAAGATGAGATTGAATGGTTATATTAGGACGCTGAGATGCTAATACAAGGGTGTTGAATGCCAAACTTGTTAGCTGTCAATAGCCCGATAAGTCAGCCTGGAGTTGTACAGAGTCCTCAAAACGCCGTCACAATATGCAGTAGGAACAGCTATTCATTACATTCGGAATCCCTTCCGCAACATCCGCCGGGCCGTGGTCGACGTGACCAGATTCAAATGCTTGATTTCTTTCTCCCGCCCTTCTATTTCCTTTCGAATGGAATTTATGAGGTGAGGATACGATTTGCCGTAATTGTGTATATGAGAGTTCATTCAACCCTTGCTCTTCGTATTCAGGATAAGCGCGACAATGAGACTACCGATGCCGATTAGCAAGACCGAGGGGTCGAGGGGGAGGGGGGGGGGGTCAAAGCAACAGCATACCCGTAGAGACCGAGTACCTCGCCGAAAATCAATATCAGCACCATGCCCACGAAAACTCTCGACTGTTCCATGTAGGCCCGCACACCCTTGTCACCCACGACGCCGATGCAGTAGCCAGCGGCGAGGCCGGTCATGCCGACGGCGATGCCGCAGCCCAGATGCATGAAGCTACTGTTTTGTTTGCCATGCTCGTTAGTAGCTGTCTCTTATTTTCTGGTCGGTGGTAGTCGTGTGGGCTGGGCAGAAACAAAACGTACTTGAACAGGCTGTAGGATCCGCCCTCGTTCTTCTTCGGGGGCCGCATGTCCTCGGCGATCAGGACGGCGATGACGAGGGAGTAGACGGCGATGATGCCGGACATGACGACCGGGATGAGACACTATGATTTTCCCGCGTCTCCATCAGCTATTCAATTCAATTCAATTCTGTTCCCGGATCACACCTCGCCATCTCGCACACCATCGACGAACCTTCATGATCAGATCGGGCCGGAAGGTGCCCACGCCCGCAATCCCTATGCCGGACTTCGCGGTTCCGTATGCGGCGCCGATGCCTATTGTGCGGGTGCTCTTTAGTACGTCCGTTCTTGTATAGCTGCGTCGCGATAGGGGGTGGTTGAGAGGTTTAAGGGGGGATCCGTACTGCCGAATATCATGGCGGCCGCGATACCGCCCTGCGAACCACAGCGTCAGCACGTTCGCTCGAGATAGCTCGAAGACCAGGGGAGGCCATATGGGAGCGTCTTTACCATGCCTATGAACGGCGCGAACTTGGGCGCCAGCTCCGACTCCATATTTTCACTGGTATATTCCGGGTTCGAGGGGGTTTCCTTTGCCGGATGGACGGCTGGTCGGCTGTGATGCGTCGTCTTGGTGGATTCGATGTGCCGATGCAGGTTTGCTGAAGCCTTGTCCGCTTGGAGGTGGAAAGTGACGCCTTGCAGGGGCTCCAGAGCTACCCAAAGGCTAATCGCCTTCCCGAGAGCAAGTTCACGTGACACATATTTTACGTTAGGTAAGCAGACATACACTCCGTACATGCGAAATACCTACTAGGTACGGAGTACTGTGATATCATCCAGTAGGTACGGTATTCATCCATCGGCTCACGACAACCAACTTCCAGTACATGCTTCTTATCCCACTACTCCCAGGCTCATCAAGTTCTCCTTTGTACTACATCCGTTTCTTACCTAAAGAGCAATCTATATCCTTCCAAAATGAAACACAATGTAGTGCCGACATTGGCCAAGGTGCCCGTTCCTTTGGCTGTGCATGGAGCAGCCGCACCCCACGGTCTGCCAACTTCATGCGGCTACAATCTATAGTCGAGGCTCTGTCAAACAAGCAATATGTAGAGGTCTGCGGGGTGCAGCTCAACCGACAAACCTATCTGTGTAAACAAGGCAAGGGTAGCTCCTCACGCGCCCAGGAACGACAGGGAACCTAGCTGTACAGGTAGCTCTGGCAGATCTGAGGATCGATATCTGGACTCGACGGTTGGGCGCGGCTTCACACTCGGCCGGCGAGCTCATACCCAAGCTCCTTAGCTCAACCGGGCCGAGAAGATGAAGCGTCTTCAGCCTCGTACCAGGGGCGGCGTCAGAAAGTCATACCCACTAGATAAAGCACGTCGGACGTTTACTGGATTCTGTTTGGTTTCGCTTTGTTTTGTTTTGTTTTGTTTTGCTCTCCCCTGGCCGACAAAATGGAATTGCCGAACCGGGCTCGCGGCTCGCATGTTAAGGCCGGGGACACCGAACGCACTCGAGACGCCACGTAGCTGCAGGCCTCAATCAGTCAACCAAGTTTTGCGTATACTAACTTGGACCATGCCATGCACATGTAGGTAAGGTATTCAGTTACCTTACCGCTGTCGGTAGTTTTCTCTACGGCTTGTGCATGAAGAGGAGCATTTGCTCTACCCAGGAAAGAATTTGGACGACACATGGTGAGTCGACCTTGGGGACGTTGCTCCGGGATACCTTCCTGACCAACTCGGTGCACCTGCTTATACTCCGTAAAGGCCCTCGGAAGAGTAAGGAGCAAGTACCATAAAGAGAGGATGTACCGGTCAGGTAGCAGTCTAGAACATTTTAAGATAGGAGTACACGCTATCTAGCAGGTACATCTGCATACCTAAGGTACCTAGTAGGTACCTACCTGTAGGTAGTGGACGGACTGGGGGAGGCATGCGGACTATCTAAACCGACGGTCAGAGCACTAAGAGACCGCTAAGACACACCCGCCGTAGAAGCCCGAGGGAGGCAGGTACCTGCCTACCACCACCCTAGGGCTATTTGGCGCTGATACACGCGCTGACTCGGCGCTGACCTGGGCAGGGAGATCAGTTAGGTACCTAAGGCACGTACTCCGTACCTGGACAGCAGCGGGACAGCAGCGGGACAGCAGCGGGACAGCAGCATGTGGCGACCGTCCCTTTATGCGCCCAGGTGCCGATTCGAGCAGAATCCCTGTGATGGTGCGAATTCATCGAATTAATCGAGCAACGGCGCTAGGCCTGTCCTGACCTCGAAATCCAACCCGTCCGTCCATCCATCCAACTTGCCTTGCCAATGAAGGGAGTTGCCATGCCTTGACCTATCAACCCGTCCGCGCACCCCTTCCACGAGCCTGCCAAACCGCTCGCATGTTATTTCCAGCCTGCACGTCCATCTCCACCGCACCATCGCCGCCAAATCTGTGCTCCCCGGCCGACGAGTCGACGCCCGCGATCTCGTTGCCCGCAGCCTTGGTCGGCTACACCGGGAGGGGATAAGCCATTCACTGCCCGACTGCCGCACGCCCGCCCGCCCGCCGGAGACATTGCCCGTGGCCGACGACCAGCAAGGGGGCATCGTAGCGGATACCCGCCACGAGCAGAAAAGGAGACGGCCACGCAGCCGCGGAGGAGGCGACCGACCAAGGGAGCGGCCCACAGACAGCAACACCAGCCAAGCAGGCCTTGACCGTCGAGTCGTTTGGCGGCCGTCGACGACCAGCCGTCCGTCCTGCTGTGCGCCTCGACGACAGCCACTCTCTTATCGGCGCCGTGCACAGCATCCCCAGCCCTCCCCTCTACCAGTCCGAGCCGCCAGTCTCTGCGCCAGACTCACGGCCCCCCAGGCCCAGCACGGGTAAGTCGAGGGTCACTTCTGTCCAGCCAGCCCGTGAGACTCTATCCAGTCGGTCCATCCATCACCTGATCAACCCCCAGGCCAATCCGCTGGGGCCTACGGGGCACGATGGCCTGTGTCGTTCTGTGCTGTGCAACACCGTCCTGCCATCCCAGCCCAATAGCGTGTCCCCGGTTCCCCCGCTGCGTTCACACGGAGGCCGCCTCGCTGACCACTACATGTGCTTATAATAGGACGGCACCATGGCTGATTACCAGTACGACCAACGCCGATACGGTCCGCCGTCTGGCAACCAACGAGATGCCGCCTTCTCCAACATATTCGGAGCTCAGCCCCCTCCCGGTCGTAATGGCGCCGGGTCCGCTTCCCCTTCGAACAGCATGACGCCGCAGAGCGAAAGGACAAACACCATGTCTTCCACCATGTCTCATGGCCCGCCCCCCGACATGCAACAACGAGCCCCGAAGCCCCAGCACGCTGGCGGCTATGATGAAGTCCCATCACACCGAACGCGGACCATGGACGCAAGTATGGCCAATGGGTACTATCAGAGTCAAAGGAACCCGTCGGGAGGCTATCCCCCTCCGCCCATGCGAGGAGACCCATATGCGCGACAACAACCAGGTCCGAACCAAAGGCCCCATCCAAACCCGCCCCCTCAGGGCTCGTCTCGTTACGATCCACGAGGTCCACCTGCGCAGCAAAACTATCCTCCACGAAATCCTGCTCCCAGGTACTACCGGGGCGGCCCTCCGCCAGGGCCTGCTCTCAGGGATGACCCGTACCGCTCCCAGTCCCTCGCGACGACACCACGCCCACCCATGTATCAGCCGCCGCCAAATTCGTACCAAACCCCTCAGCAGTTCCGCCATCCTCCCAACCAAATTCCCAATCCCATGTCGCGAACTACTGCACAAGGTCGTATTGTGCCCGAACGCTACGATGACAGGTCCATGTCCATGACTGGATACCCGCCAGATCGCGATGCGCATCAAACAATGAGTGGCCGGGTGATTCCAAACCGAATGAGAGCACCTTCTAATGAGATGGCACCCACGACCACAGGCCCCTACGTTAATGGATACAGTGGGTATTCCTCTACTCCCGGTAGTGCCACGAGGACGATGAGTATGGCGTCCTCGATCATGACCAACGACCATAACCGGACTATGTCGATGGCTAGTACAATCGTACCCGAAACTTCGGAGCAAGCAAGGCAACAGCTTGCTCACCGATCATCAAATTCGAAGTCGTTTGACAATGATCGACCTCCAACCGCAAAAATTCGATCCCCAATAGTCTATCCAGCTTTATTGTCTCGGGTTGCTGAATGTTTCCGCCAAAAGATCATAATTGGGGAACGAACCAAGAACGAGCTGACTTACAAGAATGCGTTCAGTGGCTCCGAGGCCGTGGATGTGCTCTCGTACATTATAAGGACGACAGACAGGAACCTGGCCCTTTTATTAGGTCGGGCGCTCGACGCGCAGAAGTTCTTCCACGATGTTACGTACGAACACAGATTGCGAGACTCGGCATCAGAGATGTATCAGTTCAGGGAAACGCTTATGGATGAGCCAGAGGACAAACCTGCCGTCAATGGTGTATTTGTCTTGCTCTCAGAATGTTACTCGCCAACCTGCACGAGAGACCAGTTATGTTATTCCATCGCCTGCCCCCGAAGACTAGAACAAGTCTCTCGTCTCAATCTCAAGCCACAGGTGGGCTTGAAGAAGGATCAGGACGCCATCCTTAACGATGACGCCGACCAGACTGATGAGCAGAAGCTCTGGATAAATACTGTTCCCAAGGAAATTGCCGAAAGCGTCAGTGATAAGGAAAAGAAACGGCAGGAGGTTATCTCTGAAATATGCTACACGGAAAGAGATTTCGTCAAGGACTTGGAATATTTGCGTGACTTCTGGATTCTGCCTCTCCGGTCGAAGGCATCGCCTTTGCCTATGAACAAAAGGGAGCGTACCGTTCAACTTATTTTCAGTAACATCATTGACCACCCGAGCATTCACTCTGTGAGCTCTAGGTTTGCTAGGGCTTTAACGGAGCGACAACAGGGGCACCCCGTCGTGAAGAACCTTGGTGACATTTTTCTGGAGATTGTACCGCAGTTTGAACCGTTCATTTTGTATGGCTCCAAGCAGCTGGAGGCCAAGTTCGAATTCGAGAACGAACGGTCCATCAACCCGTTCTTCTCGAAATTCGTCGATGAGATTGAGCGGCGGAAAGAATCAAGAAAGCTTGAGTTGAACGGTTATCTGACGAAGCCTACTACCAGATTGGCGCGCTATCCTCTGTTACTGGAAAATGTTTTGAAGTACACCGAGGATGGCAATCCCGATAAGGATGATATCCCCAAAGTTTTGACGATGATCAGAGACCTGCTCAGCCGAGTCAATGCGGAGTCTGGTAAAGCTGAGAATCGATTTAACCTTCGCCGTTTGCATGAGCAACTCAAATTCCGTCCCGCCGACAAAGTCGACCTGAAGCTGACAGAAGATGGACGTGAACTAGTATTCAAAACGCAGCTGAAGAAGACCCCTACGGATCCTACAGACATAACTGCATTTTTATTTGACCATGCTGTTTTGCTCGTGAGAATCAAGCAAGTCGGCAAGACGGAGGAAGTAAAAACGTATCGAAGGGTATGTCTCACCACCGTCGTGTCTTCTTTTCAATGCAGTGCTAATTATCTCCCCCTCGGTAGCCCATACCCCTAGAATTACTGTCTATAAAAGAGATGGAAGAGGTTATTCCTCAGTCCGGCGTGAAAAGGGCCTCATCAAATTTGCCATTCCGTGGAGGCAACACAGATAAAAAAACGTCAGAAGGCTGGCCGATAACATTTCGCCATCTAGGCAAGAATTATTATGAACAGGTATTGTATGCTTCCAATCAAGCCGCCCGGCAGAAATGGCTCGAGTTCATCGATGCCGCTCAGCAGCGGCTTCGGGCACGGGGTGATTTCTTCAATGTTAACATCCTGTCTCAAAACTTTTTCCAAGTTAACAATTCTGTAAATACTGTCACGCCCTATGGTAAGTTATATGGCTTCCCGCTGGCTAAATTCTTGCGCTAATATGGATCAGATGGTGGTCGTAAATTGATAATTGGGACTGATCACGGCATTTATGTCTGCGACCGGAAAGCCAAAGATAGTCAGCCTAGGCGTGCTATCGAGGCACAGCACGTCACTCAACTAGATGTTTTAGAGGAATATGGCCTTCTGCTAGTCCTGTCTAACAAATCGCTACTGTCGTATCCTCTTACCGCATTGGATCCAAATGAAACATTAGCGAAAAGGCCGAAGAAGATTCAGAGCAACTGCAACTTCTTTAAAACAGGCATCTGTATGGGGCGACATCTAGTGTGTTGCGCGAAACCGAATGCACTGTCAACTACGATCAAAGTATACGAACCCAATGACTCTATGGGCAAGGGCAAGAAACAGAAAGGATTCGGCAAGATGTTCAACGCTGGCCAGGATGAGCTGAAGGCATACAAGGAGTTCTATATCCCAACCGAAGCTTCGTCCATCCACTTCCTCAAGAGCAAGCTTTGTGTGGCGTGCACTAGGGGCTTCGAAGTTGTCTCGCTAGAAACGCTAGAAACACAATCGCTACTTGATCAGGCCGATACTTCGCTAGACTTCGTCGCGAGGAAGGAAGGCGTCAAGCCCATTCATATCGAGCGTCTTGATGGCGAATTCCTTTTGAATTATACTGACTTCTCCTTCTTCGTCAACCGAAATGGTTGGAGGGCGAGGCCGGAATGGCGGATCGACTGGGAAGGCACGCCTCAATCATTTGCCCTATCCTATCCTTGGATTCTAGCCTTTGAGCCCAACTTCATCGAACTGAGGAACATTGAGAATGGTGCTATACATATCGTTCCCCACAAGAACACCAGAATGCTGCACAGTAGCACACATGAGGTAAGGCCGCCCTGTCAACAAAGAATTTGTCCGTATGCTAACTTCTCATCAAGATATTATTTGCATATGAAGATGAGGCTGGCCACGATGTGGTTGCTGCCATCGATTTCTGGAAGGCCACTCGAAAATCGGAAATACCGCCTCTGCAGTGATTCGACCGGATTTGATCCCCGGCCGAGTCACAGGGCTAAGAATCATCGAGCCAATATAGTTACGCTCCAATTGGCCACAAGTTCTGATAGTCTTGGCTCGGAAAACCGACACCTTGTAGAACCAGAGATACTGGATAATCATACCATTTTAACAGCCTGGCCAGCGCGCTTCCTTGATTGTCACTCTCGCCGGCGTGGATCAGAAAGTCTACCCATTGCATTCGGGACTCAATCGATCCCCTGCATTACTTTACCGGCGAGAATGCATGATCATGTGCTCATCCGACTTCTCGGGTGGTAACAACCCCCCCACTCACCTAACCTAAGCCTTCATCATCATCAAGAACAAGCGGCGTGAGCCCTCTCGATCCGGGAGTGAAAAGATGACTCGGAAAAGGGAAGTGGGACGGACCGTTTCCGATGGCGCGACGGTTCGAGAGAGTGCGAGTCGAGTCGAGTCAAAGCCAAAAGTCGATCCCGCAGCTGGGCTGTGTGAAAGGCGAAAAATTACGGAGGGCCACAACGGGAAAGGAAAGGGAAGGCGAGGGAGGGAGGGAGGGAAGTGGGCGGGAATTTTTTATCTAGACAGACCAAACCAAAACCTCTGTATGAAACCGATATCGTAATTCAAGAGAAGAAAGAAGCCCCGAGAAGAGCGTTCGTTGAAATGAAACGGGTAAATCCGATGGGTGGTGCCTTGGCTTTCGTCCGTATGTATATGTTGTGTGGTGTCACACGTGGAAGGCCTACCCTAACCCCTTTAGGAGACACGTACAACCGGAGAGAAGTCTGCATGCTTCCTCTCCTACTATTGGTTATTAGGAGATACTAAATCTAAGACATACAAAAGACCCAAGCAGGACGTAGGCCTACTGACTTACGGACGTAAGGAAAAAGGGCTTAGGAATAGGAAAGCTCTGTATATAAAAAGGCCAGGCAATCGCCTCTCAGGAGAGAGGGAGAAGACCATGGACCTTAGGACCCCTAGTTGATTATTAATGAACCGAAGCCATTCCAAGCCCTCTATTAGAGCCCTTGTCACATGTGGTATGTTCACGTAACGTGAACTGTTTAGGTTCAGTGGATGGTTTAAATATGTCACGGCACGCTCATGTAGCACGAACTGTTTGGATAACTATACACTTAGGTGATGCTTTAGGGTTTTAATCACTTGATCTAGGTACCCCCAACCGTGCCACTCCCCGCCTAGTCTAGTAAACCATTGCTCAGTCAGTCGATAGTAAATATACTATTTGTCAAGCGTTGAACGTTAAATCGATCATTGAACCAACAGTTCAAACTCAATTAAACCATTTAAGCTTAAGCTTACAAAGACTTGAGCAATAGTTTATTGAACCCAGCAATATTTGGTATAGTATCAAGGTAAGTAAGTAGATGATATAATAAGAGCGAATGCGGATAGCGATGTTGTTGTTGTTGTTATTGTTGTTGTTGTTACAAGGAAGATTGAATAAGCACTTACCTACGTGACATAGGATGCCACTGTAAAGGGTAGTTGCTGATTCAGACACTTTGTCTCCCGTACCTAATATTCCTTTCCATACAGATAAGGATTGATTTAAATAAATACAAATAACGACGTCATATCTGACGTGGTAGTGTGTTCCGTAGACATCGATCGGGCCATTCCAGGTACAGGAAAAGGAAAGGGAACGGCTTCGCCTCCTTTTGAAGGAAACGTGGGGGGTGTGCAGGGTGGGAATTAGATAAAGCGCCGAAGTGACGCGCGTGTTATATGCAATGTAGTTAGTATGTTACGCAACGAGCGAAAACTCTCTTTTCATGTCGGCGGCGGGGAACGGGTAGATATAGATACTTATCTTGGAGGCCTCGGCACGTACCTACATGCTTCTCCCGTTTCTCCGCTGCGTCTTGCCAGGATGTCCTGGGCTCGCCGGCGGCCTATCAAAACTTGCGGTTAATTAATTGTATTGGAAGGGCTCGATGGGATGGAGATTGGATCCTTGTCGCCTTACTCGCTTAATAGGGGATTTTTCTTACTCCCAAAAAAAGAATGTATCTTTTTCAGTCAGTCCACGGAGAGATGGATGGTTGAGACGGAGACAACCCGTCGCTGCTTAGCGTGGTAGAAACTTTTTTTTTTCATCAGCCTTTCGACTTAAGCGTGTTTTACGCGTAGCCCACCAAGCCGGGCCTTGGGGATCAAGATCAAAGCTGGCTCCAGACTGGATTTAATGCCCGGGGAGGGTCAGTAGTCGCCGGGTCGCCGGGTCGCCGGGCCTCGGGGGGCTACGGGCATGTGGCGTGCGAGGCTACCGATTCTATTTATCACCTGCCTTCTGAGAGGGATAGCACTATGATATACAAGATGTCTTGCAGACCAAGCACGCAGGCGTGCGTGGCAGTCAAACTGTAACCGTGTGCCCACGCCATTTGGGCCCGCGAGAGGGGAACGCATCCCGGCATGTAGAAATTTACGTGGGACAGTCTCAAGTCATGGTGGGAATACTTCTGGGCTCCTCATGTATCTCCAAAGTTTACCCACTAGGGCTCCATTACACCAGCTCATCAGATTTACTTCATGCCTCTGTCAGTCCCTTATTAATAATCCCATGGCGTTCCATCCTTTTCTTTTCTCCCCTCCGCTCATCTACTCCTACTCTTGATATTTTGTGATTTCTTTTCTCGTCTTTTCGTGACGATGACCCTTTTGTTTCCTCGCGTACTTTTATTATATATATAATTTAAAATATTTCTTTCCTCTTTCCTTTCCTATACGGGTTCTACGAGATACCCTTGACTTTCACAAAAGTATTCATTTCAACAAGCAGAAAACAATAAGAGCTATCCGAAGAGGTGTCCGAATTCAAACCGTGAGCACTGCTTTACATCGACCTCCGAACCACGAGGGGGATCGGAGATCGGACAGACCGCGGGATATTGTCTGAGAGAGAGAGAGAGAGAGAGAGGGAGAGATGACGGAGCCGGAGTACCACCCCTGTGCCAATTACTACGTTGGTGGCCATTGCCCTTTTGTCCACGTCTGAGCGGATTGCTTTTTGATCTCTTTGGGCAGGGGATATTCAATTCTAGGGTTGGACGAAAAGGCAAGCAAGCTAATGAATAGATGCCAGGGGCAAATTAAGTGCTCGAGAAAAGTGTTGGATTTTGGGGACCGGTGTAAGCGATGTCTGGTACGTTCATCCTCCCCCTTCTCCTTCGTTTCTGCCTTGGTCTGGTCTGCTTTTCTGAATTTAGCTATTCCGACCACTCTCACCGGATTACCTCCATGGGGCAATGCCCACGGTGGACCGGCACCGTACATGCAAGCAGTCCCCTTCGCAACAAACCGCTGATGAGAAGCGTGAAAAATAAAGGAGACGAACCAGGGGAGACCCACGAACAAGGCCAAGTTCATGAGCGAGGGCACGTCTATGGACTCTGGGCTTCAACTCCCCACTATTAGCTACCCTATTCGACAGAAGGTTCTGTTCAGCAGTAGGAGCACGAGCAAGAGCAGCCAATGCTGCTACAAGGCCTACGAAAACTACGGGTCTCGGTACAACTCGTACATTGCTGCTCAGCGTGACGAGTCCAGAGTGAAAAGTAAGCAAGGCAGCATGACAAACGCAGGCGCCAGCGAGCAGAGCAAGTCATATTGGCCAGTTTGGCCAGCCGAGAAGATGAAGTCTGACATCCCCTCGAGTCAGATGAAGATGGTGGATGATGTGTAAGAAGAGGGGTGTATTCGTACTCTTGGTGAGGGTCTCTGAATGTCTGGTGGGTATGGCTAATACATGCGGGCTTGGGATGATCATAAAAGGGGAAAAAAAATAATGCTTATACAGATAGAGAAGGCAATGTAGGGGTGGATACCGTCACGACAGAGGGTAGAGGGGGAAAGTATACATATAGGGGTGCGTCCCACCATATTAGAATGTATACATCAGAGGAAAAAAAAGCCAAGTTGCAATCTTTGTCCTGAGATGGCGCTCTTCGATCAACAATACTGATATGACCATGTCGCCGGCATGAGCCGATTATCACAACTCGGCTGCATCTGCCGAGTGTATATGCCTAGAACAGGTGCGTGTGCACACGTATGATATGATCTCACAATTTTGTTATGAGTAGCGTCATGCCTTGCAGAAGGGTGTCCTCCGTCGCGGGTATAAATCAAAGAGACCATGCTTCGCTAGGTCCATGGCCTGCGGCCGGGAAACTAACGTCGAGGACATTGCGCAATATACACGTCTTGTGACAACATAGTGTCAGAATTATCGGTACTACTGTAATGGTTTCTCCCGCCCCCTTTCCGTACACTGGAAGAACCAGAACACGTACTACAACACACTTTTCAACTCAGCTTTCTTTTCTGCATTGTGAGACTGCTGCTCGCTACGGCAGCGTAAAAGAGGAATCTGCTTACTGGCCTGTTGTAGCTCGATACTCGCGGTCTCAAATATGACTTCGGGGCATGATAGCTGGGTTGATTTGCCTTTTGCGGTGTCAGTATAAGTCCCGGTAGCGCCAGGCAAGCTGTCTCCAAAACGAAAGCTTTGCCGGCGAAGCGTTCCGTTTCTGATTCGCTGTAAATCGAAGTGCCTAAGCAATTCGGTTTAAAGAAACTGACCTTTGCGGTGCCTGTGGTGCTTGACCCTGCGGTGCTTGACCTTGTGGTGCTTGACCTTGCGGTACTTGACCCTGCGGTATACCAGGGGGAGACCCCCTGGGGCCCCCTTTTGCCTGCGGTGCTTTACTAGGGAGAGACCCCTTAGGACCCCCCCTTTGACCCCTTGTAGGTAGGTAGTCTGTACGCGGGGACTTCCAATGTTGGCCTTACTACCTACCACCTAACCTAGGCAACCACCTGTTCATTTTCTCGCGTTAAAGCCACACAGTTTATGTGGTTGATGCCTCAATTAGACTCTGACCAATTAGAGACTTGCAGACACTTTCTAGACCAATGGGAAGCCAGCCTAGTTTCATGGAGTTCCAGGGGTATCTGATATAACTTCTCAAGCTTTACCTTTCCTTTTTTGAAAGAAAAGCGTGGCGGTGCGGTAAAGCTTTCGAATAATAGTTAATGCCTCGAATGGAGTTTACCTAATTCAGTAGTTTTGCAGTTTTTTTCTAGTCTAATGGGAAGCCAGCCTAGTTTGATAGAGTTTGAGGGGTATGTTTGGCGGTGCGGTAAAGCTTTTGAATAATACCTGCGATGGTTATTCTTCGCCCTGACCGAGGCGTCATAAATTATAGTACTGACCACACACGCACCAACCGAGACGTGCGCGGAGACAGCGGATTAGTGTTTCTGACAACAGGAGAGAAAAAACAGTCTATGCAATTGGTATCATGCAGCTATGTGGTTTCAAGGCTATCTTATACAGCAACTCCAGCCTTTTTCCTTCCCTTCATCCCATGCTTTCCCTTCCCATCTAAAAAAATTTCATATTACATCCGTTTGGTATCAGAGGGGGTATCGAGAGAAAATATTGCTTCAGTAAAAGAGGTCAACGAGAAAGCCTTTTTCCTCGAGTGGTTTCAATGAGCGACTGCGGCGGCGGGGCCCGGGTTTCGGTGAATATTTAACGCGAGGTAGAGGGGGGGGGGGGGGGGGGTTGGGGGGACCGCGCTTTTTATTTCTTGCCGTTGAGGTGCCAGTCGAAGATCTTGCCAAACGTCTCCTTGCCGGTGCCCTCGATGGTGTCGCCGTGGCAGGGGATCAGGGTGTCCCAGTCCCAACCGTAGATGCGCTTGACGCTGTCGTTGAAGCCGGGGCGGTTCTTGCCGCCGTTGCTGACGGCGTACCACAGCAGGCGCTTATGGCCCTTGGCCGGGCCCTGGGTGGAGTTGAGGGCGTAGAAGATCTTCTTGAGCAGGCCGCCGCCCTTCTTCTCGGCCTCGGGCACCCGCGAGTACTGCTCCGTGGGCGGCAGGTTGAACATGAGGTCGGCCTCGACCAGGACCTTCTCGGGCTTGTAGAGGAGCACGATCTCCTTGTTCGGGTGGGCGTCCACCAGCTCGACCTCGAAGTCGGCCGCGAACTCGTCGCTGATGGCGGCCGAGTGCGCATTCTTCTCGTCGTACAGGAAGTCGAACTCCTCCTTGCCGATCATGGGGTCGTTCATGGCCTTGCGCCGCTCGGGGAGGCCCTTGGGGCCGACCAGCTTGGCGGTGGGATACTCCGTCTTCCACTGCGTCAGGAAGATGTGGTGCTCGAGATCACCGGCGATGAGGTAGCCGACGGTGCCGCCGAGCTCGGCGATCTTGGCCTTGACTTCCTCGGTCAGGGCCACGGGAGAGAAGACGGCGATGGCGCCCGAGGTCAGCTTGACTGTTCAAGTGCCGTGGTTAGCTGATGGCCCGGACGAAGAGTTGCGATGCATAAAAAAAGGGGCTCGCTTACTGATGGTAGCACGACCGCCGATCGGGACCTTCTCGAAGCGCAGGAAGGGGACGGAGACGGTCACGACATTAGGGGTGACGTTGCGGATTACCTGAACCGCCGAAGGGTTCTTGGGGATGAGCTTGTCCGACATGGTGGAAGCGTGTCGGCGACTGTGAGGAGGGAGATGCGGGAGGCGAGGCGTGTAAGTGGTGGTGGTGGTGGAGGACGAGGACGATGTTGGTGTCTTCAGTGCAGAGGCGATGGAATACTGGGCTGTCGTTCTACGAAGGGGGGCTAGATGAGGGCAGAAGGGCTGCGAGACGGCGCGGGGGCAGCTTAAGAATGAAATCGCGGCGACGGTCGACGACGGCCTTGGCACCAATAACGAAGCACCCCTCGACGCGGCCATCTTTTGCCTCTTGTCTTGCCCGTTTCAGGGCTTTCCCAGCGCGTCTGCTGGGTACTACCGTACCTAGGTATGTAAGCGGGTGCTGACAATAGCTGTGGCCCCGAAATGAGATTTGTCAAAATTTGGAATAGTTGCCCGGGGCCGCAGACTGCAGTCGAGGCTGGCTGGTAGGTACTCCGTACACTGCATCGTTATCTCGTCTCCAGGCCCGGCGGCCTTGTAAAAGACATCATCACGGAATGCGGGTCGACCGTTGTGTAAGGAGGAGTACGTATACTGTATGTATCCGAGTAGACGTTACTGTGCTACGGCTGGACTTCATTCATGCATGCAGCATGCGTTGCGTGGGGAGCTGGAAGTTACCTCCCGAGTATGGTGCCATGCCTACTATCAAGTACCTAGGTAGGTGCCTGTACATTAGATACCTACTACCCCAGTCCCCCCTGGGGATTGTACACACACGATAATTACTAAGCCCCCAAGTGCTCGCCCGTGTTGGACCATCAGGTTGCATAATAGACTGTAGGTAGCTGTAAGTACCTAGGTAGGCGCGCACGCACCACTCGGCAAATACCTCCTACGTACGTATGATTAACCCGGCTATGACTGGCCCAGCCGTCTCTCCTCAATCCTCAATGGCTGGTTGGGCGTACCAACACGCGGCTTTATGATGGCTTATAGTGCATATAGTGCACGTACGTACTTTGCTGATGGTTTCATGACATCATGCAATACCGATTTCTGGTTCCCAGCTCCTGAATGGCCAGCTCGGGGTCTGCATGCCCAAAGGGGAAGTTTTGCCCGCAATGCTATCTAAGCAGCCCGACTCATTTGAAGCGTGTACAGTATACAGTAGGCATGCATGGTACCTGCGTATTATTGTAGTGTATGTACATGCCTTCACCTGTGTGCTGTGTAGGTACCCAATACCGTGAGAAGCTTAGCTGTAAGGATCACCCACTTGCGCTGGTTCGTCTCGTCTAGAATACCTAACTTAGATAGTCTAAGCACTTACTTACCTACCTACCTACCTACCTAATGTTAATCAGGGTCTGTATCCAAGCAGGTAGAGCCGTTTCCCTCCACTCAACCCCCTTGATGTCCTGTCAAACATGGTGCACTAGGGCGTACTACTACTAAGTATGTAGATAGCGTCACAGCCTTACAGGATACTATATACTTAACTGGACAGGGAGGTTCCAGAGCCAAAAATAATTTGCCAAGAGGCGACTTATGCACTGCACCACCGTTTATGCAAACAAGAATCTGTACTCCGTACCGACTACGGATACTTAACCTCCTATATTTATGCTTAACGAGGGTGCAGACGTGCAGACATACGTAATGGGAGGTGCCATCATAAGCCAGCAATGTAACTACACGTGAAATATAGCGTTTCTTCTGGCCATGGTGCTCCGTGCCTCGGCAACCATCACCCCTCTTGCCTTTGTGCTTCCTCTCTCTCTCTCTCTCTCTCTCTCTCTCTCTCTCTCTCTCTCTCTCTCTCTCTTCTTGGCTCCTCTCGCTACGACAAAATCTCGAAATTTAAGTGCGTATCGATGTACCTACCTAAGGTGGTATTGCCCCGCTCAACGTGCTGTACCCAGTAAAGCTAACTCGGGTGGCACTCGTACGTAGTACAAGCAGTACCAAGTTAGTAAATTTGGCTCAAGGGGGGGGGGGCCGAGTATTTGGAATGTGGGCCCCGTTTTCGGCCTCTAATTTCATTCACTTTTTGTCATCCTCGGCTGTGACCAAGGTCTATAGGAAAGTAGACGGGACGTAGGTAATTTGTTTCACCGCTGGAAGATGACACTTTGCAGTTTGCCTCGTCGGATTTGCCATCTGGATATCAAATACGGCAGGTTAGCACGCTATCGGTCGGACGTAGCACTCGACAATTTGCCGCAGCGGGGAGGGGGATTGCAGGACAGCGACAAATCGGATATAAGAAGAGATGTCAGCTGAGGTTGTTGGTCATTATTTCTTGCAGCATAACGCAGATCTCGGTAACAACAGAAATCCAAATACCGGTAATACATCTCACGGGAGACGAGATAGGGGCGAGTTACAGTAACTAATAATGCCCTCCCCCGAAGCTACACTACCTACCTACTACCTACTAAGTACCTAGGTAGTAGGTAGGTACAGGTAGGTACATGGGCATACAGACAGACGCTGCCAATCAAATTCAATACAGCGTTCAATTCCCGGTCTTACGATAGTAAGTCGCAGATAGATAGATAGCTAATTTCCCATCCCACCATGCCAGATGCCATTTGCTGTCTGTAATTCCAAAACTGAGCACCATCTGCCGACTTAGACTTCTATGCATCGGTGTATTTGTATTCGCCTGGCCCATGCGACCGCCGTCTAACCTGCTAAATCATGAGAACGTCCGCACTCCACCCGTCAATATGCACAGCGTGGGATCCCGACAGTCCCGGCCGGACACCGGGACAACGGGGGGTGGGTACCGGGACCACAGCCGGGAGACTGCGATCAGGGGGTGGCTCAGGGGGTCGCCCGCAGGTACCTAGTCCGAGAGCAATAGGCCGACAGCATACCGGACGTACTCGAGACTGGGCGGGCTCAGGCAGAGAACCGGCTCGTCCTTCACCGACATCCACAGCGCCCGGGGTACCGTGTTGGCACCCCTCCACTCGGCGTGCCGCCGGCCCTCGGCGATGATTACGACCATCATCACCGTGTACATGGCCAGCAAGGAGCCCCAGACGGAGCCGTGCCGCAGCATGGCCAGGAAGAGCTGATATGTGCTGCTGCTGGAGGCCCGGACGTCATGCCGCGCGTTGCCGCGAGATGTGCCGCGGCCGCCAACGGCGCCTCTCGCCGCCCTATTGCCCCCCGCCTCCGGCCGGGCGCTGGCCGCTTTCTCTGCGGCTGCACGCATGCGCGCCCGAGCCTTCTGCTGCGCTTCCTCGTCGGCGAGGATCAGGTCCCGCAGCATGTCGCGCGCCAGCGTCAACTCGCGGACCAGCTCCCGGAACATCTCGGCCTCGTGGCGGGCCCGGTCGAGCATGCGGTTCGTCTCCGCCGTCGGCTGGCCCTCCGCGGCGGGCATCTTCCGCAGGCCCTCGACGACCTCCAAGAGATCCGTCTGGGCCTTCTCGACGGCGGCGATCTGCTCGTCCAGCGCCATCTGCACCTGCTCCCTCTTGGCCCCGACGGCGTCGGTCTGCTCCGTCATCGACTGCTCCAGCTGGGCCACCAGCCCGTCGATGCGGTCCTCGAGCCGCCGGACGTGCGCGTTGTGCTTGGTGCGCTCCCCGTTGGCCAGGGCCTTGGCGTCCGCCAACTGGTCCTCGAGCAGCTTGCGCGCCGATTTGCTGTTTTGCATGTCGCTCTGGAGGTCCTGGTTCGCCGCCTTGAGCTTCGTGTACCTCTCGTGGTCGCCGGCCAGTTGCTCGAGTAAGTTCGTGATCCGCCCCGACACGCTGGCCCAGTTGTGCCCCGTGCGGACCTGTTCTCTCAGCTCGCCTATCTCCTTCCGGTTCGCCTGCTCGCCGGATACGCAGGCGTCCAGGAAGCGTTCGACGTCCTCCTCGAAGGCGGTGCGGTCGTCGACGGACAGCTGGCCCCTGTTGTTCGCCGAGTACCCCGTTATCTTCAGCTCCGACCCGGTGACTTTGGCGTACTTTTCCGCCCGCTCTACTGTCACCCGGATGAACTCGTGCACGACACCTGTGGCCCGGTTGCGAGCGGCTTCCATCGCGTACATCATGGCGCGCAGGCCCCTGGTCTGCTCCCTTTCTTCTTGCAGCCTGGCCCAGTGCCTCATCTGGAGCGCGGTAGCGGTATTACTCCAATTGAACGACGACGACGACTGCTCTCGCCCCTCCAACACGCGCTGGGCACCTTTCAGCTGATCTTTCAGCTCCATGATGTTCTCGGCCTGTTCTTCTCTCTCCGCCTTCGTGGCCTCTAGTTCGACTTCCACACGTTCGAGTTCCTTTCGGAGGTCTGCATTCTTTGACTCAAACTGCCCCTCAGCGAGTTTGATATTCATAAACGTAGCTGTGTCTGAGGTCAGCTTCTGTGTCGCCATCGTTGATTCCTCTTCCCAATGCGCGGCCTCTTTTCGAGCTTCTGCTAGCTGCTTTTCTAATCCTTCGATTTCTTGTTTGAGTCCTTCGACTACGCTCTTCTCCGCTAGATAAGCCGCCTCGACTCTCTCCCTGTCGTACTCAAGATCCTCCTTGTCCTTCATCGCCTGGTCCACCACCAGCCTCGAGTCTCTCTTCTCATCTAGCAGCCCACTCCTCTCTAGCTCCAGTTCGTCTTGCCACTCGTCAACATGTTGGCTGATTTCGGCGATCTCCGATCGCGCCAGGTCCCTAGAGTCTTCGACTTGGGCCGAAAGTTCCTCTACCTCGTGCTCGAGCGCCCTGATTTGCTTTTCGTACGAAGCCTTTCCTTCGGACATGTATTTGTCGTATGCGGCGCATTTTTGGTCACAGTTGAAAATGTACCACTTTAGATGATTCTCGAGAGTTTTCTGAAGCAGCTCCACGACCGGGCCTCCGCGAAACAAACCCCCGTCCTTCTCGTCCGCCGCTAGGTCTTGTATGATCTCGTCGCGGACCGCCGGGAGGTCGGTGGAAATGTCCTGGTCATCCATGTTTGGTCGCGGCCGAACTCGGTTGAAAAACCTTCACAGGTGGTGCCTATGTAGAAAAACGGCAGCGCCCCAGCACGCGGGGCGTGCGTTGCATCGGTAAACTTTGGACACGACAGTTCCATAAGACAAAGAGCTCACCATAGTCCCCTGCATTCGGGATGACCTCTATAGTTTCTTTGTTCGCGTGCGCAGCTTCTCAAACTTTCGACTGGACTCGAGAGACCCCGCGATTGTCTTACCCACAACCTTCCCACAACCAGTCAATAATATTCAACCACGATCCAATCGTCTCTCTAACACTCTAATACAGCACACTGATTTATTCTTTACATCTACTGAACTTCAGAGGTAAAATGTATAATTATTGCTACTATTAAGACGCACACCACGAGTATTTGCACGTTTGTGTTTGAGCTGTACAACTGTGAGACAGTCCGAAGTATTAGCGCCTGTCCACCACCCCTTTAGCTTTCCGAGATAGTACTGCAACACTAAACCTCTACGCTGCTTAGGACTGAGGCATGCCAATTTAGTCGTCAACTGTATCAATCTTCTAAGTTGCGGGAAAAGAGCGATGTCGCTTGTTTTTAATAGACTGCACAGTCCATGCTACTTGTAGATAGCAACTTGCTTCATCTATCACATAGCGGTATACAGGCTCAAGATCATTCTTCCCCGAACATTCTCCCTATGAAAACCTGGTGTCCGATTACGCACCCACGGGGTGGGGGTTACACGGGCAAACCAGATTGAAACCTCACGAGGACGGCAACCAATGTGGCATACCGATACTCAACGTTATACGACAAATTAGCTGTTGAAGTCTCGTGTTTGGAGAGGGATAAATGACATTTTCGAGTTCCTTTCTTTGCGTGTCGCATGTTTTACTAAGCGCACAGGTACCCCTGCGTAACAGTCAAGTATGCCCGACCTCGAGCTGTTCTTAATCCGCGGACTAGTTCTTGTAACCACTGTAAGGTAGCAAGTAAGAAATATTGGGGCTTCTTTAGGGATATAGCCTAGGCCTACGTTATATACATATTAAGAGCTCGCATATACTTCATAGCGTTTGGCTTGAATGTGTTGCTAAAAGTAGGATCAAGGCTTACTTCACCATCTAACTCCCAACTTAAAAACCTCAACTAAAGTCTCATAAAGGCAAGCAAACTAGTCTGCTCTATATCTATACACGAGGCAGGGGCTACACGCATGAGATTATAAGGCGTATCATCTAATTAGCACACTACACGGAAGCTGGGGAAGTCGAGCACCGTGACCAGCTTTAAGTAATACTGTTCCCAGGTATTCATTCTATAAAGGGGGGCTCCAGAAGGATTCTCTACGGATAGTCGGCGGACTAATAAGGTGACATCACGTTGCACACTTTGTCAATGGACTACAGGCGTCGATGTACATAGCAATATCTGCCCTTTCAACGGCTCTGGTGCAATAGTGCCTTTGAAATTCGCTTCTTTCCCAGCCGTACCTTTCAAGCCACGGGTGGCTTGAATATCGTGAGAGGCGATGAAAAGGGGATGATCCTACAATCGCTTGGTCTCTCGAGCACAACGAAATCTGAAAGGATTAACACGAAACCTGCTAGTTGACCGTGCGAAAGAAAGCATCGTCAACTCAGCAGAAGAGGTTTCTTTTTGACAATGTTTCGAATAAGCCACAAGTGACAAGAGAATGCTTATGTTTAAACTTAGCGAAGTGCATAAATACAAGCATGATTATTGTTGAATAGAGGAGAACCTAAATTATCCGCGATCATATCCACACTACACGACTACAACCAATCACTACTAACACAGCTACGGTTATCACGAATCTCACCCCTTTTCAAAACTCAGAAGTATCACTTCCACAACGATCAGGATGGCTTCGAGTCCCTACCAGCCCTCCAGCGTCCTCGATCGGCCCACCGTATTCGACGAGCCCAGCATGGTACTGGCATCTCAGTTCCCCGAGCTGGACCCGGTCGCCATCCTTCAAGTCGTCGAGTCGCCCGCCGTCCTCATGGCCTTCAACGAATTCCGCCTCCGCTTGTGGAACGAGGTCTGCGAGGAGCCCGGTGTCCCCGTGGTCGACGTCGAGCACATATCCCGAGCCATCACGAACTTCACACACGAGCCCTTCGGCCAGAACCTGGCGATCGCCATCGGCGGCGGTCCCGCCGCGTCCCCCTACCGGTACCACGAGGACAGCGCCTTCTCCGCCTTCATGTCGCGGGTCTACAAGTGGATTGACCAGGAATACCTCGACCTGCCGATCCGCAAGTATCTGGTGGCAGATGAGGATCTCCGCATCAAGCTCCTCTGGGGCATACTCGGCGTCTGCATCGACCTCCTCGCCGAGGGCGAGCTTCCCCGGCCCAGGGTCGACCTCCCGCCCAAGGTCGACACCGCGAACACGGTCGCCGACAAGCGCACCCTGGTCGGTGCCGTAGGCTACGACGCGACCTGGTTCCCGCAGTGGCAAGAATGGCGCATGCGCCACGCGCTGCTGGCGGACGGGGCGCAGCGCGACAAGTACGTCCGCACGTGGGCTTCCAGAATCGCGGACGAGTGCCGCGAAGGCGATGGCGGTTCTTCGTCTCATTGGCGGACCAGGCGGTTCATCGGCATCCTCCATTTCGTCAAGGGACGGGATGAATCCCACGACTTCGATCTCACTACTCCTAATATGAATGTCCGCGGCGAGGCTTTGCCGAGCAAGGAGCTTAGTACTCTCACCATTGGAATGGCGGCGGACGACAAAGTGGGCTCCCCCCCATCCTCCCCCTCTCTTTAAGGGCTTATGATGGCATGAGCATCGCGCCTTAGGCGCCTTACCAGTCCTTTCTGTCTTCTATTGCATTTATGCTCTCAGCTCTTTCCCACCACCCCTAACCAATATTCCCTACACGACATATACTAGATAAAATAAAAAATAAAAAAATGAAAAATGAAAAAATAGTATGTCCCCCAATGTCGACTCTCTTACATATCAATCTATCTAGAATTGCATTTCGGTCGTGTTGTAAAAGTTTCGAAAAAGGGCAGTGGCCCGAGATTCGGCTGACTGCTCTTACAGCCGCGCTGTCAGAGGTTCAGTAATCCAGCTCCAGATAAGTAGAGGCGTGCAACCGGGGGAACAATAATGACTGTGCCAGGCTTGCATTAAGATATTGCGAAGGGGATATAGTAACAGGGTACCTAGGTCCTGGCTATCCTGGAGGGTGTTGCGATATTGAAGGAGCGCAAAATATGTGACCTGAGTTCTTGTGAAGCATTCGTAAGAATGAGCGCGTCAGGTGGTGTCAAGACCAGGTTCCCGAATGGTACGAGTTTACAATCAAAGTCAGGCTGCATCATGAGAATTAATTAGGCAATGCCATCAAACTGGGCAGAATCGTATCGTTATCATTTCAAGCCATGCTGCTAACATAATGTGAGAGTCCCGCTCGTATGGACATCTAAAAGGCCATTTGTACAACACTATGCTCCCGTGAATTGTATCCCTTCCGACATACAACAGACAATGCAAGGCGAGATTAGAGAGGCGAAGGGAAATGCGAGTGTGGGTGCAGGGGTTTGGTGTATAGTTGGATGTCGCATCAGCTGTACCAACCCCGTGCTCCCGGACCCTGAGTGCTCTGTTCTTTGCGATGCTCAATCATTGGTTCGGTGATGTTGAAGGCGTCAATGATGTCCCGCCACATCTGCATGTCGATAGATAACACGGCTTGGTGTCTTTGCGCGTCCCGTTTCGGGGCGCTCGGATCTTGATTTGCCGTGGGTTCTACGGTTTGTCAGAAAGAGAGCATAACCGTGGGGAAGACTGATACTCACGTAAGGATGGAAGTCTATTCTCGTCAAACTCGATTTGAATCGCCCCATCGCGTATTAAAAAGCTGACATAAAACATGTTCTCGACCGTCTGGCCAAATGACTTGGGATTGACGACAAACTTTAACAGGTCGATGCCCCCGGTGTCCCTTAGGCCCTTCTTATTCATTAATATCTGGGCCTCGGCGTCTCCTAAATTCTCAAAGGCAGCCTCCACTTCGGCTTGCGCCTCGTCCTGAACCTCCTGTAATTGCCGGAGTATCTTGGCGCAGATGGCTGTCAGGTCGTTCTTCTCGGCTCGCTGCACGTCCTCGGCATCAAGGACTTCCGGCCGCGTTTCTCGAAGGTTATCGGCTCTGAAAGGGGCGCTGCGTTTTACCACTTTTCGGATCTTCCTTTCGACTGAGAGTGGTCCGAGGAGAAAGCCGGGCACGGCTGGTCGTCGAACGTTGGGAAGACAGGCGAACCGACCTAAATGTTCCCAGTTCAACATGTCACCCTCATCACCGATCTCATTGTCGGAATCGGCGCTATTCCTCCTTGCCGTATGCCGTCGTTGTTGTTGCGTAGATGTGAGTTCGGGCGCATCATCTTCCGTGATGCCCGCGCCAAGCCTCATATACGTGATACACTTGGAGACAAACTCATCAACATCAATACCTTGAGCGACGTTTCCATTGGCAAGGCGCGCAGCCCTTCTATACGAGGCATCCGCCGCGGCGACGAGTAGCTTCGAATCTATGATAGCTTCACCGGTCTGTTTGACGTGATGTGATAATGCATTGGCCCGGGCCACTGTCTCATGAAGAAACAGAGACTTTGGATTGGAGAGCTCGTCTGTGTTCTCCTGCAGGCCGCGGAGAAGATCACGATACCCCCGCTGCACTTTGCGTCTCTCCTCCAAGGGCTGATCTGGATCGTACTGGTCTGGTCCGTCCCCGTCAGCGATGAGCTCAGGCTCACGCGTGCGACGCCTGGAGGTCGATGGGCCGGCGCCATTGGTCAATGTTCTCTTTCTCTTCGAAGCGGCATCGGTGGCTTTGCTCCTGTCTCTCATAACCAAAGTACTCCGTTGAGAGTCCCTCGAGGGCGAAGGTGTGGGGCTCGCAGCATCCTGTGATGAGGCCCGCGACGACATGATGGGGCTTATGGGCCTGGGTGGCTGCAGTTCTCTTGCGGCAGGGTATACTGAGTGGTTTTTTCTCTTTTTTTGAGAGTCGTGATGCTAATAAACCTCTAAGTCGTAACTCGTGCCTGGACAGGCTATGTTGGTGTTGGCGAGCCTGGGAGATGATTTGGCCGAATTCAATATCGATGAGGCGCGTCTCGGTGCACAAAGACGCGATGACTACCCGGAGCCTGATTGGGATTAAGTGACTCCAGCCACTCTGTGGCTGAGCAGCCTACCTGGTGCCTACCTACTACCTAATCTAATCTCACTCTACCTAGGTAGATAGCATGATAAGATAAGACTGGACAGGGGGGACCTAGTGACCTCAGTCGGCCCACCTGAGGTCTTCCAGGTGACAGCTCTTACATAGCATAGTCGATTAGTCGGGACAATTCTCGAGTCTCCGACTCTAAGAACATGCCCTGACCGCTCTGCTCTACTAAAATTTAAAGGATCTGGGAGCCGAGGATGGAGCCATTTTCTTTTGGCACTTCGGACTCGCTTGATTATCCGGTCAGCGTTCGCATGTGAGTTCCGATTGTCGGCGAGTAAAGCTATGCATCTACTCGTGCTTTTACTGACCACGGGGTCGTGTCACTGCTCAGTATTCATTTGGAGGGCGATGAAGCTCCCTACCTCTTCTCCACCCTGCTGAAGAGACCGGAGTTGCGACATATCGGCTCCAACACAGGGTATGCCTTCGCCGGGTTGCACACGGTCCACGGCGAAGATCCTAACATTGAGTGCCTGTAGTTCTCATTCTGACCTTTACGTCACAGTCCAAGTCTGGGCCGGATCGAAGCCCCTGACTGTGCCAGTTCAGACCTCTTACAAGTCTTTTCGAAATGAGCGACGGTGAGAACGCTGGCCGATATGCGACTGACAGCCCGAGATGCGTTTGCTGACTCTAGCAGATGGAACGAGTGGCTTACCATACCGATACCCTACAAATCCCTGCCGTTAAACTCTTACCTCGCTATTACGATATGGGATTTGTCGCCTACTGGGGGTAGCCAAGCCCAAGGACATGCCATCCCATTTGGAGGCACCACTTTCCCGCTGTTTGACAAGGATAACCAGCTACAGAAGGGCCGCCAAAAATGCGTTGTCCATCGTCACAAGCAGGCAGATGGGAATGAGAATACGTCGACCCCATCGAGTGTCACGAAGCCGAAGGATGAGTCGACGAGAAACGGCGCAGCTACTTCTGCGGCTGACAGAGAAGTAGAGGAGCTCGAGCGCCTAGAGAAGCTATTCAAGAAACATGAGATGAACGAGATTCCGCGTGTGGAATGGCTTGACCAGTTGGTATTTCGCGGAACCGAGAAGCGCGGCCTAAAAGCTGCGAGAAATTCCATCAGGTCGATCCAGCGACAGTCAGCTGCCTTCAAAAGTGCCGAAAATGAGCAAGAAAAAAATGATGGTATTGAGTTAGAAGACGGACTGCCTCCAAGGCCAGGTCCGTCAAAGTTTACTCTCAATATTGAACTCCCTCGTTTTGACTTTCCTGTGGTATTTGCGGACTACGAATATCCACCGCCACCGATTTCCTCATTTCAGCATATGTCCGCTTCCCAGTCAAATATCATCCTCAAACCACCCCCAGAGGTATCCTACGGACCCGGTATAGATGGGCCTGGGGAACGTGACCGCATAATTCGCATTTATGATCCCGAAGTTGGAGCTAAGGATAACCCAGCCGAGAGCAAACATAGACGTCTGGTAAGGAGTCAGCACCGCCATGGAATACTGGACAAGGATTTGAAACCGAATGCAAAAGTCCGTGATGAACTTAATATGATAATGTCATATTCTCCAACTCACATGCTGTTGCCTGAAGAAAAGGACCTTGTGTGGAAATTCCGATACCATCTTACGAAAGACAAACGTGCTTTGACGAAGTTTGTCAAATCCGTTAACTGGCAAGACCAGAGCGAGTCTAGGCAAGCTATTCAGGTGCTGGGCAAGTGGACAGATATCGACGTGGATGATGCTCTCGAGTTGCTCGGACCGACATTTGACAACCGCGCTGTAAGGGCATATGCGGTGGACAGATTGAGAAAAGCTGGCGACAATGAGCTACTACTTTATCTCCTACAGCTAGTTCAAGCTCTGAAGTTTGAGCATATTTCCACAGACTCAAACCAAGCTACCATACAGGCTTCTTCACTGGCCAACTTTCTCATTTCCCGAGCCGTCGAGAACTTCACCTTGGGAAATTACTTTTACTGGTATCTAGGCGTTGAATACGATGATAAGAGCAACGAACAGGGCGAGGAAGTACGCACCATATATGCAAAGGTCCAATATGATTTCATGAAAGAGCTGGAGACCCGACCCGGGGGCAAAGAGGCCAGGGGTACACTACGAAGACAGGCCGAGCTCATTGTGCTGTTGTCGAGAGTGTCGGCTGATATGCAGGCATCTCGCGAGTCTTATCCACGGAAACTCGAGAAAGCCAAGTCGTTCTTGGCGGATTCAAAGAACGAGCTCCTCACGATTGATCCCCCCATACCTTTGCCATTGGATCCATCAGTCATGATTACAGGTGTTGTTCCAGAGGAGACGAGAGTTTTCAAATCTTCGCTCTCGCCTATTATGATAACGTTCAAAACAATATCCGGCAGCAAATACCCCATTATTTTCAAGACTGGCGATGATCTGCGGCAAGACCAGTTGGTGATTCAGATCATCACACTCATGGATCAACTCTTGCAGAAGGAGAACCTAGACCTCAAACTCTCGCCATACAAGATCCTTGCGACGAGTACATCAGCCGGCGCTTCTCAGTTTGTGCCGTCGCAGACGTTCTCAGCGATCGCGTCCAAATTCCACACGAACCCTGCGCTTGCTTACCTCCGCCAGCACAACCCGGATGACAGGGCCTATCTCGGAGTGCGCAAGGAGACATTGGACACGTTCACCAAATCCTGCGCGGGCTACTGCGTCATCACATACATCCTCGGAGTCGGCGACCGGCACCTGGAGAACCTCCTACTGGCGCCCGACGGGCACTTCTTCCACGCGGACTTCGGCTTCATCCTGGGCCGCGACCCCAAGCCGTTCGCGCCGGCGCTGAAGCTGAGCAAGGAGATGGCGGACGCGATGGGCGGCGCCAACCCGCCGAGCGAGGTGTACCTGCAGTTCAAGCAGTACTGCTCCCTCGCGTTCGTGGCGCTGCGCAAGTCGTCGAACCTGATCCTGAACCTGTTCAGCCTCATGGTGCACGCCAACATCCCCGACATCAAGGCGGAGCCGGACAAGGCGGTGTTCAAGGTCAAGGAGCGGTTCCACCTGGAGCTCAACGAGGAGGACGCCATCCGACACCTCGATCGGATCATGGAGGATTCCCTGAATGGCATTATGCCCGTGGTGATAGACCGGCTCCACGATTTTGTCCAGGCTTTTAGATGAGGAGCCCCATTCCGTCAATGTTGAGACGATGGAGAGGATACCGATTTATTCGTTTGTAGATGGGTGCTTTTTGGGCGGCGTTTGGGTGGGTTAGTGTTGGTAGGTACCTACCTACTATGTATTTCGGGGCGGCTTAGGGAGTTCGGGGGTACGTAGTAACTACCTAGGTACCTAACCTAATGCGTATCAGACATCTCCTAAGTGTCTAAGGTACCTAGGTAGTTACTACTACCAGGTACCTATGTAATAGTTCTCAAGCAGCAGGCTGGTGAACAACCCATATTAGGTACCTTATTATCTCTCGTTCCTTCCCTATATTTGGTTTCATATAGTATTTAGCTGCAATTACAGTTCCCGAAGCTATACCTGTAATTAATTATCGGGCAAGTACATGCCAAGCATAGATACTTGAATGAGTACCGTACTTAGGTACCTAGGTAGTTAAGGCAAGTAAGTACCCAATTTGGGTAGGTACAAGAGGACACTAACGCGAACCCCTACCTCTTGAAAGCTCTAGTGGGGCTCTGGTACAAAAACAACCTTCTTGCATGATGCGCCTTGCCTTGTTTTGGGAATTTTAGACCTGCACACGGGATAACTAGTGTGACTTTATTATATATTAGCCCCCCCCCCCCCAACTTACAGGCACTGGCATGTAAGTACTCCGTACCTGGGATCAGAATCCGGAAAGCCTCGACAATTCCTCCAATTGCCGAAAACAGGCATTGCCAGATGCAGCATCTTATGCGTTCTGGACTGTCCCTAGGAAACAACAATACATATCAGACAGTGTAGGCTACACTCACTTTCCCCAAGGTACCCGGACTAGCGGGATCTCTACTTGGTACAACGAGGACGGCGGGTACGCGGTTGGACCTCGCAAGGGATCTGACGTGGTACCTGTACTTGGGCGTCAGTGCCACGGTGCCTAGGCTCGAGCTTGCAAGGGTAGCACGAGCTGCAAATAATAGCACAGCGAACACATGCCCAACGTCCCGTCGAACGTCCCGACCAGCCACTTATTTCGATACATATACCTACCTCTCGGCAGACCCTGGACCGGGGGCCGGCTCTCCAACTCAGGTACCTCGCACCACGTTGTACACTGTCACCAGCTACCAGTACCAACTCGAACGGTTCTAGGTTTTACCATTTGCCAAGGATAAGACCAATTGGGATTAGCGCAAACGCCGCTTTTGCTCAGGCTCGGCTCAGCCTATGGTCAGCTAGGTGACTGAGGAGCTACATTTATGCATTATTTATACAGAAGGAAACGGTTCTCAAAACGGTTGAGCTTTCGTTTAACCATTAATAAAAAAAGCAACAGCAGGAAATTTTCTTATATTTGTACTATCCGTCTTTTTTTTTACGCATTTTGGGTTTAAAGTGGCTGTTAAATATTTAGCTTTTGTATATGCAAGTAAATATAATACGAAATACCAATTATACAATTAATAAGCTGTTGCTCAGTTATAGTAGAAAAGTTGCTTGGAATCATGATATGCATGCTAAAAGTTAAAAGCCTTTGTACGAAGGAATAAACCCTACCAATGCTGCCGGTCGCATTATGGGTGACACACTCCGACCTGCGCCGGAAACCTTGAATTTTCGAGGACCTCTCAGCTGTTCCGCCGAGGGGATATATATGGCCACCACTGCGTCCGCCAGAATGGCTGTCTGGCCACCTTTCTCCTCCACCCATAACCATCCCTCTATTCGTATAGACCAGAGTCAACCACTCACCTCCAACCAGTCTGAACCCACTGCCCTCAAGGCGCGACTGAGTACGTATCAAAATGAGCGTCAATACTAAATTCCTTATTATTTCAGACACTCATGCAGATGATATCCAACTAAATAAAGATATCACTGCAGATGTCGTCATTCATTGTGGCGACCTAACTGAAGAGTCTAAACTAGACGAATACCAGAAGAGTCTGCAATTGCTCCAAGACGTCAATGCGCCTTTGAAGCTAGTGATTGCTGGAAATCATGATTTTACTTTAGACGAACCGGCTTTTAGAGCCAACATTGCCGAGGCAATTTTTGCTCTAGAGCCGGAGCTTGTAGAGAGGGAATACGGTGGTTATGGAGAGGCACGGCAGCTGATTGACCAAACGACAGGCATCACCTTTCTCGATGAAGGGACGCATCACTTCGTCCTCGACAACGGTGCACACCTGACCGTGTATGCAAGCCCATATACACCTTCGGAAGCCGGCAATGGCTTTCAATACTCCCCCAGGACAGGCCATCAATTCGATATCGGAGACCAAGTCGACGTCGTCATAACCCATGGGCCACCGCATGGGGTTATGGATTTCGCCCAGTCACGAAGAGCGGGCTGTCCGGATCTCTTCGCCGCACTCGTGAGGGCTCGCCCGCGCCTCCACTGTTTCGGGCACATCCACGAGGGCTGGGGCGCAAAGCTCGTGGCGTGGAGGAGCCAAGTGAGTGAGCAGCCGTCTCACTTCACCGATATCGATAACAGCAAATCTAAAGTCATCGAGAAGCTATCGAACATCATGGAGACCAAATATGACACAACGGACACGAAATAAATTGGAAAAGCTAGAAACCGCACGACGGTTGGTCCAGAAGGGATATCGATCGACGAGCCATTGCGAAGGCGATGATGCACCACTGGAGTGGAAGGCGCACACATTGTTTGTGAATGCAGCAGCCCAGGGGCTTGAGGGGCTTCTATTTCAGCCACCGTGGCTCGTCCAGTTAGAATTACCTACGCCGGGGTGAATGATCTCTCATCACTTACAAGCGCATTGGAAGACAACGACCAGCTAGGTAGTGGCGACATCAACCCTTCCCCAGTTACCACCATCGTCGCCATCGTCGCCATCGTCGCCATACCATTATCGATCGAACTTCTCAAATTAGACGCTTCCCTATCCCTCTACTACCCACTCCCCTGCCTCTACTAATCCGGCTTTGGCACAGTCGACAACAGGCCGTATTCTGACCTTCGGGGACTGAATATACCGTCCAAGGGACCACCGAATCGACGGCTGCGAATGCGACAGCGCAACACTCGATACTGCGACCTCGTTATTGTGGGTGGCGGGAGGCGATGGCAGCGCCCGTTCAAGTCACCACGGGTTTTTCCCCACGGGGTTTTTACCGGAGTGAGCACGGGGGGGTCTTGGCCCAGATCTGCCTGGGATTTCGGGAGAAGGCATACTACCAAAGCGAACGTTCAAGTGCGATAAAGGGGAAAGAGGCAAAAGAGTGAGAAGCGGAATCTAACCCTAGAGATCTTGTTATAGAGACTCAGGGCGATGGAATGTTGAGTCCACGAAGGCATGATTTGGTGTTATTGTATCATTAGGTAGGTATACAAGAGCTCACCACGCCCTATACACCTCGGGAGGTCATTGGATGTGGTAGCCTTCGGGCGGCCCCCATACGGCGTTAAACAGAATCAATCAATCAATCAATCAATCAACCTGCCTCTAATAAGATGAAACCCCATACTTTAGTACGAGAAGACAACACGATGGAATACAATTGGCACGATCTAGTGACAGAATCGTCATCTTCTGGAGCAATAGGATGTCGAGGTTTGCCTCGACGCAGCACATTGCAAGATATCAGTACGGTTGTGCGTGTAAGAATATGCATGCGAAAGGGTGATGCACACGTGGACAGGCTCATTCTTCTGTTCAATATTACCTTGGAAAGTCGTGCAGATGGCCGTTCGAATAGGATATTGTATGTACAGCTAAAATCCATTTTACAACAAACAGTATACTATCTAGGTAATTACAGTAATATGTATATCAGAAATTATGCAACTTTGCTCATAATGGTTTATGAAAAATGGGTTCTGCTTAGGATAGGCAGGCTCAGGATAAGCTCAGGCTAAAAGCGGCGTAGCTCAGGTTAGATTCCCATTCCGATTTGGGACGGTAAAACCTACTTAAGTACCTAATCTATGAGGTACCTAAGGCTACATAGTAGGTAGACTACCTAGGTAGACTACCTGTAGCTACCGTAGATGCTGCACACCTTCGGTCTCCGCCCCATCTCCCCAGGTCCAGGCGATAGCGTGATAGCCCCAAGCGAGTGCCGTCTCCTCCTCCTACCATTGCGGCATCCCTTTGACTCGGCCGACGCAGCCGTTCCAACCTCCAGCACTGGCTGATCCCAACACACCTCGTGTTTGGCCATTGTTCGTCTACGGCTTCCGCCCTCCACAGTCCAGCCCACCGAGTGCGCGCAGATCGAGTCAGCTTGTCCGTCGCCAGTCCCACATTGAGGCGCACCGTTCAAGGATCTTGCCCGTCGAAGGGACACTGTCCTCAGCCTCAGATCTCGCCGTTTCTCGTGCAGAACAAGCGTTCAGGTCCGTAATACTAGCTCGTCCCATCAGCCCTACGAGTACGCCAATCGCGCCGACGGGATTGAGCCGGCGACACCGAACTGACTCGAGCCGACCAGCAGGTCCCTGATTGCCCGAAACAACCGTTCCTTACGCTACCATCGTTCTGTTCTCCGCCATGCCCGCAAAGAAACCCACCAACGGCGTGGCCTCCACGCAGCCTGCCGCGCCGAAGCGTTTCGAGCTCCCCGCCCTCGATCTGAAGTTTGGCTCCCTGACTGATGGCACCAATATCCCGCCGCCGCTGCCATCCCCTGTGGAGGAGGAGCCCCCACCGGCCCAGCACAAGACCACGGCCAAAGCAGAGAAGGTGAAGGACCAGCAGCCAAAGGCTGACGCGGCCAATGGAGCTCCCAATGGTACTACCCCCAGTAAACCCGATATTGGCATCACAACCCATACCGGCCTCAAACGCACAGCAGATGACGTACCCATCTCGCCGACGCCATCCAGTCGCGGCAGTCTCCGGCGCCTGATTAGCAAAACCATTTTGAACAATGCTTACCAAGAACAAGGATCTCCTACCGGCCACGAGATGGCCAGACCCCCGAGCCGTACCGCCAGTGTCATGGCTGAGGAGAAGAAGGCGAAACGTGGCAGCGGTTGGTTCCGCAAATTACGGTCCCATGACAGCCCCCATGATAGCAAGCCATCAACTTTGCAATTTGAGAACATCACCAAGAAACCATCCGGCCCGCCGCCTCCCATGATACCCGAACTGAGCGCTCTGGAGACGAAGATTGATACGAAATTAGGTGACGATCTCTTCAAGGGCATCGGGCGAGACCTGTGAGGGCGGCGGGTCATCCTTTAAATTGCTTATCTCCAGTGGCATGAGCTTGAGGAGGTCTCTAAACAGGCTTCTAGGACTCTGTCACTTTAATACGCAGCCGGGGAACTGTTATATCCCCATAATACGGTTATCTCCTATCAGGAGGGTCCGCCTGAAACTATAAAAAAAACAAAACAAAACAAAAACTGCTTGAAGAGGACATAAAAGATACCCAGCTTATTTCATGAGCTCGTTCATCGACATTCTTCGTCGAATTTCCTTGCTATTTCCCTCCTTGTGTTTATCTTACTGTCATCACTTGAATTAGGCTCGGGCGGCACGTCGTATCAGCGTGTTACGACACGAAGTTGCTTTGGATCTGCCCGGGACAACCCCTGGCGTTGCATTCTCACTTTTGATACTTGGAGCGTAACCCCTCAGAGATCTGGACTGGTAGCAGCAGCAGCAGCAGCCGCCGCCGATCAATATTTGAAGCTCGGCGGCAATTGGTATGGAAGTAGTCCGACTACGCGCTAGACATTACCAACGAGAGTGGACAATCGGGACGGGATCATGCAATGTTGTTGGATTACCTGACAGTATCTGTGGCTATTTGCTTATGGGGTATGGGGAGAGGGCAGGGAGCAGAGACAGTTCATATGAAACAATATACAAACTGTCGGTTTGCGTTTTCGCCGTTAAATTCTTTATGTCCGACGGGGAGGGGTGCGGGGACTGAAACGGCCGTGATGTAATTCGGTAGTTGTTTACTCCCTACCTACAAGACATGCATCGTTAGCTCAGGAACCCACGACAGCCACGGGTAAGCAGCCATTGCCACCTACTAACTAGTCTAGGACTTAGTCTAATGGGATTCTAGCGATTCTCTTCTTGGATTTGCTCTGCGGATTGGCAGCTGTATGAGTGCAGAGTGCAGGAGGCCAATTTACACAGTTTAGAGCTTACCTGCCTACTTGGACCGGCGCTGATGATAAATAACCATGAGCATCGGGGTTACAACCAAGTCTGCAGGACCGATAGTTATACTTAATGTAATGTTTACTATTCTACTACTACTTAGGGGGCCTGGTGTCGTATCACTGCAGATTTATACATTATATAGACTCTCTGAGGCATTTGTTTAATTAGGCGCGTGTAATTGTGTACCTACGTTTTCTGGGACTGCCTTCAACCCAGGGCTGTCTCCACTGCGATTAGTACACTTGAGCTGGACTTCTAATGTCTTTTTGAGCGCACGATAACCTTATGCATGGGATTTCTCGAGGTACGGGACAACTCGTCATACGTTTTCCCAAGTAAAGCCTGTTGCGGACGGCTTAGTGATTGATTTTCCAGACTATCGCGAACTGAAATTCCGGTGCTGATACCTTCGGCCCAAAGCAGAGCGTCGTGAAGTAGACTCTGGGCTCTGAGGGAGAGTGATTTAAGTTTATCGTTGTACTAAATGGGGGGTGCTTTTCCAATGCACGCTCCAAACGATTCAAGTTATTGTTGTTGAAAATTTGTATTTTTGACTTGAAGCCTAATTCTTTGAACCTAGAAAGGTTGGCACGAGATACTCGGTATGAATCTAGTTTTTACCCGTCTATCTGTATCTGATCCCAAGCAGTGCAGCCTGTTGACATCAATATTCTATGTACGTAGAGCCATAAATAGGTGCCTGTCAGGCTTTAAGCACCCAACCTTGGGTGCCTTACTTAGGATTCTAGACTAGGTACCTACTTACTTAGTATCTAATAGGCATTTCGGAAGCTGGCGACGTGGGGACTGTTGCACAGCCAATGGCGGGCATCAATTGAAGCACCCGGCAAAGCTTCCCGGTGGGGTTCCGGTGGGGTTGGAAGCGTTATCCTCCAAGAACCCTCACGTCATAAGCTACCTACTTAACTAAGTAAGAGGTAACGAGGTACTCCGTACGAGCTGTGCATTGGACGACACTACGTACCGCCGTTGCTGCAGCCACTTGCCAGCACGTTGAAATCTCCAAACTTAAGCTTTGGAGGAGAAGACCACCTAACATAGCTGCAGAGAAGATCGACTTCCTCTCTCGCTTCCTCATTTTCCACCTCTCCTCGCGTGCAACGTGACCGGCTATGGCGACCATCAGAGCCGCCGACCCGATGCTCCGTGCATCTGTCCGGCCGTCCTCCGCACGGCTCTGCGGGCGGATCGGAGGCGCGACGCCGAGGAACGCAGCCCTGACGCCGGTGCGCTGGAAATCAGGTCCGTACGGATACACGCAGGCGAAGGCTCTGGTGTTTAGCCAGTACGGCGAGCCCAAGGATGTTTTGAAGTGAGCGCCTCCCACTCTCCCCGTCGTCTCTCTCTCTCGTCTCTCTCCAGGGTCGACTCTCGGTTCTCTTCCCCAACAGCCCCTGAATCCGACTCGATCAGACCTGGTCGGCGCCTGATTGACAGAATCCCTCTCTCACCCAACCCGTCATCGGGAGGGACAAGCTTGTGCTGATAATGACCGGGTTAAAAACAGACTGCACACGCACTCGATATCCCCCTCCCTCCCCTCCTCGTCGGTCCTCCTGCGCACGCTCGCCGCGCCCATCAACCCGGCCGACGTGAACACGATCCAGGGCACCTACGGCGCCAAGCCGTCCTTCACCTCGCTCATCGGCACCGCCGAGCCGTCGGCGCTGCCGGGCAACGAGGGCGTCTTCGAGGTCGTGTCCTCGCCGCCCGCGTCGTCGGGCCTGCGCCGGGGGGACTGGGTGATCCCGGCCCGCACGGGCTTCGGCACCTGGCGCACGCACGCCGTGGCGCCCGCCGCCGAGGACGCCCTCATCCGCGTCGACCGGGACGGGCTCGACGTCCGGCAGGCCGGCACCGTCGCCGTCAACCCGTGCTCCGCCTACCGCATGCTGCGCGACTACGCGGCCCCCGCCCTGCGCGAGGGCGACTGGTTCGTCCAGAACGGCGCCAACAGCGGCGTCGGCCGCGCCGCCATCCAGCTCGGCCGCCTCTGGGGCTACCGCAGCATCAACGTGGTGCGCGCGCGCGCCGACGCGGCCGCCACGCGCGCCCTCAAGGACGAGCTGCTCGCGCTGGGCGCCGACCACGTCGTCACCGAGGACGAGTTCCTCGCCCGCGAGTTCCGCGACCGCCTCGCCGCGTGGACCCGCGACGCCGGCCCCGGCGGCGTGCGGCTCGGGCTCAACTGCGTCGGCGGCAAGTCGGCCCAGGCCGTCGCCCGGACCCTCGGCGCCGGCGGCACCATGGTCACCTACGGCGGCATGGCCCGCCAGCCCGTCGCCCTGCCCACCGGCCTGCTCATCTTCAAGGACGTCCGCTTCGTCGGCTTCTGGCTGAGCCGCTGGGCCGACGGCGACCGCGCCGCCAAGGCCCGCACCGTGCGCGAGATCCTCGACCTCGTCCGCGCCGGCAAGTTCAGGGATACCCCCGTCGTCGACGTGCCGTGGGACTGGGACACCGAGGAGGCCACGCTGCGGGACGCCGTGCAGGGCACGCTGGAGGGGTTCAGGGCCGGCAAGGGCGTCTTTGTGTTTGGGGAGACGTGAGGGCCGCGGCGCGCCCGCGCGTGTACATATGTAACTCTGTAATGATATATAAGGTCTACATGGGGCGAACTTTTGATAGCAAGAGTGCCCTTGTTCGTGCCGAGGTCTCGCACTCCCGGCTTGTTGGAAACGTACCGTTGTTAGTATTCGGTACTGCATGTTTTGATCATACGAGCGCTACTTCCTGGAGAATTGATTGCTCCGCTGTGATGGAGTTTTTTTGTTTTCTTTTTATGTGCTAGAGTGTATGCAATGTTTGGTGATCTCCAATGCGCCACGGACCCCGTCTATACGCACCCGAGATCATCCCAAACACGAGGAACAAGGAGAGAGAAAAGCAACCCATCTCCAGTCACCCTCTTGGGTGAGATTCTTCCGCCCCCCTTATTTATCCTCGGTCTCTTCCTTCGCTTACAAGTGATATTTGAAACATGGCCCAAGAACGCCCCCCCGCCATCTCCCGGCCCTATTCCGATCTCTCGCCTCCGCGTCTTCATCATCCTAATATCATGTGCAGAGGTTGAGGCGAAAGGAGTAGAGCGAATTCCAATCTGCTCTCGTGCATACTGAGAGTGACAAGTTTGCATCTTGGTCGGCTCGACGCTTGTAATTGTTTATCTTCCTACGCCCGCTTCTCAAGCGGTATGGCGTACTTCTTAGTCCACTCCTGGGCTGTAGCGATGGCCTTGTTCTCGTCCTCCTTCCAGCTCTTAGCGACATCGGCGGCTAGCGGATCGTCGGGGTTGGGAGCGCCGAGGAGCGCTTGAATCGACAGGAGGATTGTGCGGATCTGAAGGGCGGGTGACCAGTTGTCTGAGGCAGCAAGCGTTACCAAAACGGGCTCAAACGAGGAGTTCTTGTTATCGGACGGGTATGGCTTACTCTTAAGCACGTCCAAGCAAATCCGGCCCAGCTTATCGACGTTGGGGTGGTAGATCTTGGTCAGGAAGCGAATCTTGGGCGGGACCATCGGGTAGTCATCGGTGAGAAATAGCTCAAGCTCAAAGATGCCTCCTGTTGTTCCGCCGCGGGGTTCATCAGCAATGCTGTCGGGCGCCCAAGACGAGTAGAGAAGCATTATATGGCGTGGCGGGTTGCTTACCCTCGTACGGCGACCCGGAGGGCCCGTGGATCTCGACGTCAAAATAGCGGAGGTTGTCTTCGTGAGGCACGGCGCTGATGCCGGGGACGCTGGAAACAGGAAGATCAGAGTCGGCTCGTTACGAGATTCGGGAGTCAGGGTTCTCATACGGCTCCGAGATCAAGCGCTCCGTCTCCTTTATAATGCGCTTTGGCAATGCCATCGTGTCTGCGATACCTGTTTTCGACCAGCAGCTATGTCTGGCCAGTACTCGGCTGGGGATGGCAGTTTGGCAGCAAAGGCTCTATGGCTGACTACTTAGTATGGAGCATGTTAGTAAGGGTTGTGAGCGATGGCTTGAGTGGCCCCGTGGACTTTTGGACTTTTGGACTCCCGACCCGGAAGGGGATGGAGATGAGGCAGAGAACAAGCTGGGCGGTTCGTCTGGATGAGTACCTCTAAAGTAATGCCAAGGATATTCCCGGGCGGAGGAGGGGTGGTTTTATTTGGCTGCGGCGGTGGAGGAGAATGGGAATATGGAGTACTAATAGGAAATGGTGCTTACTACCTAGTATAGTGTCAACAGGACAAGGGGCAAATATATGTGGTTATTGGAGGGGACTTCTGGTTCAAAGGGTGAAAGAGAAGCTCAAAGTCTAAAGTCAATAGGTATGCGAACTGGGTTGGCTGGCGTAAAGCATTGCTATCTACAGGTAAGTAGTGGGCTGTGGTAGAGGGGAGACGGGCGGGCGGTCATGCGCCTGGATATCCAGCACTGCCCCTCCCTGGGTTGCCTACAAGCTACATCAGTACTTTAGGTACTTACTAAAGGTACCTACCTAACTACTAGTAGTTAGTTAGGTAGGTGGGTGCTCAAGTGGCCAAGATAGGCGAGCTTAGCCACACATGGCGCTACCGATCATCATAGTGGGGCCCGCGTAGAAGCTGGACAACAGGGTACCCCCTTTCCCTGTTGTGAGCTCTTATCAAAGCTTCATCACAGCAGACCTCATCACATTATAGCCACATGTCACGCCTCCAATAAACGAAGGCCCATGACTTACAGCTGCTCCTTGTTTATGAGGACTGTCCTGTGTCCTGTGTCCTGTGTCCTGTCTCCCTGTACTCATTCACTACTTCCGCCGGGCAGCATGAGGCGCGATGTGCCTTGCCCACGGTTGATCCAGGGCATGAGTGAAGGGGCTTGATCGCTCCGTTGAAATCAATGCTTATCAAAGCCATGCCTTCCACTTTTGATCACCCGTTGGATGCGTCCAAGAAGAACAAGATAATCAAGTCGGCCTACGATAGCGAGACCTTTGATGCTGACGTTATCATCCACGTCGATGGGTTGGTGGGATCGGCAACCATATCGCCGTCTGGCCGTGATGTGGCCCTGGCATCGTGAGAATCCCAGCTTTCCGGAGACGATGCCCTGCCTGCTGACAACCAATACAGACCTGACGGGCTTGCCATAATTGACCTAGACTCTCCTTTCAACCCACCCCGAAGACTGAGTTCTCATGGTCTGCCTTGGTTGGTTGTAGACGTCCAGTGGTCGCCGTTTGCAGCGCGGGACTACTGGGTGGCTTCTACTGCCAATCATCGCTGCCTGGTATGGAACCTGAGCCTCCGGGAGGACTCTGCTACTGGCGCCATCGAGCATTCTCTCCAGGGACATAGTAGAGCCATCACAGATGTTAATTTCTCTGCCCATCACCCCGATATTCTTGCAACCTGTGGTGTCGATGGCTATGTTCATACATGGGACCTGCGTAAACCGAGACGGCCCGTTTTGACCTTTTGTGACTGGTTCGCCGGTGCGACGCAGGTGAAGTATAACCGCCAAGATCCGAACGTCCTGGCATCATCTCACGATCGCTGGCTTCACATCTGGGACGAACGAAACCCCTCAACCCCTCTCAAGTCTATGAGCGCACATACTTCGAAGATTTATGGGCTGGATTGGAATCGCACTGAGGCAACGAAAGTGGTGACTTGTTCGCTAGATAAAACTATCAAGCTCTGGGACTATGCTCTCTCAGACGAGCCTGAAAGAATTATCAGGACCGAGTTTCCCGCATGGCGCGCACGTCACACCCCATTCGGATGGGGCCTTCTCGCCATGGCCCAGAACGATCCCGGGAACTTGTATCTTTACGACTTGCGTCGTAGTGAAGACGCCCCTCTGGACGAAGTTGTGGACCCCGTGGCGATTTTCCCTGGCCATGGTAGCCACAAGGTGAAAGAGTTCTTATGGAGGACGCGCGGTGCTGTCTCTGACGGGATTGACAATCGGGAGTTTCAACTCGTGTCGTGGGGCGAAGACAATGAGCTCCGACTACACAAGGCGGGATCAGACATTCTCCAGTCAGTAGGCTACGTGAAGGGTGGCGAGGCTCGCAAGATCCCCATTACTCGAAAGGGTGCTGCGTATAAAACATACCGGGCAATCGACGATCACTCTCCCCACGAGAGGAGAGCAGCAAGTATGAGCGATCCCCGTCCGAGCAGTGGAGGGAGCCAGTATAGACGGAGCGCCCTTACTCTGGGGATGCAAACTATGTCGGCTCATGTTCCGAAATCCAGCAAAACTTCTTCCTGGAAAGGGCAGTCTATGAGGGCGCGGCCCACCGCCTCAAGGGGTACTGATCGTCATCTCGATCAACTGGGCTGGATGAAGGGAATCACCATGAACAAACGGAAAGCGTCCATCATAGGGACGCCCCAGAGGAAAGACTCCAAGGACTCTACCATGTTTGGACCGGGTTTTCATCATGAGCAATGGGGCGAACCAGAGACGTTACAAGAAGAGATCATCCGTGTCAACCAACAATTGCCTAATGTCCAATGGGACAACATTGACATGGAATCGCTTACCCTGAAGGCGTCATTGAAAGGACCTTGGGGCGCAGATGGAGACACCATCTATATAAGGATCAAAGTGGATGTTCCAGCAAAATACCCAAAAGCCAGAGCGCCACGATTCGTCATCGAGAAGACTGCGTTAATGTCTGACCACACGTATAAGAAGCTTGATCAGGAGGTTAATCAGCTAGCGAGTGAATTTTCGAAGAAGCGCAAAAACTGCCTCGATGTTGCATTCAGTTACTTGCTGGGAGAAGTTGATCTCTCCAACAGTGACACTTTGTTCAAAAACGTTAGAGATCTAGATGACGACTTTGACGGAATAGACGATGAAAGCTCTAGCGAGGAAGAAGATAATGATATACCAACTAGTGGTTCAGTGACTATGTCTCAAGAGCTTACTGCTAGCACTGAGCTTGATGCTACCTTGGCACCAATAAGCCGACCAACGATACCCCCAAATCCGCGGACATGCGGTGCCCGATTCTCAAATGACGGACGACTCGCCTGCTTCTTCCCAACTAGGGAAGAAAAGGCTCGTGTTCTGTTCACTCCCACTGATGGGCTCAGAGAGCGACCGAAGGATGAGCCGACATTTGCAGGCTTTGGTCGTCTACAACAGGATTCAACTGCTCCGCGGCATCGCAGTCTCACTGATGAGACCTCGGTAACTGATGATCAATCCGATTCTGAGGCATCTGATGTCTCTTCGAGTTCAAGCGATTCCGAAAACACATATCTGAATAAAATCAATGTGTGGTATTTGCCTGGCCGTCGATTTAGGAAAGCTACTAGCGGCACGTACTCGATGCATTCTAGTGGCGGAGGGACGGGTATTGGTACTGGAACAAGCACTGCAGCCAGCAGGCGGCGCGCTGGGAGACCTAAAAACATCATATCTATACATAACCTCGCTGGAGACCTACCCTCTAAACGGGAACTAGCCGACGACTACCTTATCTTCGGGGACGGAGCCGATGTTTGCGAACACAACGCCCTCGTGGCCCAGAAATATGGCCGATATGATTTAGTGGATGTATGGCGATATTCTGCCTTACTGCTTCGAAAAGATATTCCCTTGGAGCTCCTCGATCACGAGAAGCAGAGAGATACGATCCTCGTCATCGCCAAAGATGCAGTGAGTCGTTTCGGCGGCAATAAGTCTTTGTCAGTTGATTACTCTAATAGCAACATGCTCACGGGACGAGTCAAATGGGGTCACCATCCATTAGCCAAACACCTCATAAAAGATTTATTCGACTATTTTGAGCGACTCGCTGATATCCAGATGCTGGCTATGCTCTCATGCATATTCAGCGAGTCAACCGCTGAGGACAGCGTTGCTTATGCAGAATCACAACTTCCCCAGCCAGAAACGCCACTCCCTATGAAGGCGCCATCCTTCTCCCTTGACTATTTCCCTGCTGATGTGTCTCTATGGTATGCATCCCGTGCCAACTACAAGAGCCAGGCCAATTCAACAATATCTACGCCGAAAACGCTACATACGCCTCATATTGTCGGCTCATACGGATCCGACGAGCTCTGGACGGGAGAACCGGAGTCGACATCTTACTCTTGTGGCGAGACACCCCCAACCAGAACACCGAAAGACCACCTTTCAGAAGGGGACCCTACCCGAAGCTTGTCAACCTCCCCTGATAACAGATTGCTACGCCGAGCCAACACGGCTCTGACGTCTAGCCTAGCCAGCATTCAAAGACCCTTTGCTAGTGTTGCATCTACTTCTCCACAGGGCCGGAAGCGTATCAGCCCAGGAGAGAACTTTTTGAATAATCTCACGCCCTCCAATATAACCTGGGGAACTTCAACTACGACGGCACCAACATCTGAACCATCCATGACAGCTCGCAACTCATTGTCCGATGATGAATACCGAAGGGATGACGCCTCTTATCTAGTATGCTACGGAATATCCTCCAATATGGAAGACCAAACCATCTTTGATGATGATGGATGGCTATCCGTACCATTTTTAGAGCCGTCCCGCAACGCAATATATGCAGGATACCGCTACGCGTATGCAGAACTGCTCCAGATGTGGGAGCAGCCGCTGGCTCGCCTAGAGATAATGAAATTCAACGTACTCAAGGACAGCCCATCGACAGCCCATGCTGCATTATTCAGGAGTGCTGGCACAGAAGGGTTCTACAGCTCGTACCACAGCACCGATAACCTGAGTAGTGTCTCTCATACACACCCTACTGTGCAGTCTCCCATAGCAGTGGGCAAGAAGGAGCAATTGCAAGCTTTAATCGCGTCCGGACGTGGCATTGATATTCGGGGTATTTGCCGTGTGCATGAGATTCATCTTGATCCCATTCGCTCGACCCAAGATCACGCCATGGTCGGTGGTGGCGTGGGTACATGCGAGCGCTGCAAGAGGACCCAAACACAACTACTGTGTGTATTTTGTCGGGAATCCATCGACTCGCTCTACCCACCCTGCCTAGCCTGTGGCTGCGCGATTCACGACGCATGTCTCGCAGAATGGCACGCGGCGGACGAGACGGAATGTCCAGCTGGCGACGAATGTGATTGCGTGGGAGAAGCGAGCAATGGGCAGATCGAGACGATAGCCGCCATGATGGGCGCGTTGCGACAAGGCAAAGTCCGCAAACCATCGGATGACGTGAATGAAAAGGACCGCTATGGCAAGCGGGGCTCAATAGACAAGAACGACTGGGAGACTGTCGCTAGCGGCGCCAGCCTGCCTCTCGCCGACGGCCAAGGAAAGCCCCTTCAACAGGATTATGATCGTCCTCAGCAGCCCCTGTCGGCTGCTAGAATCAGTCTGGGAAACCGACTGCGCAAGTCAGCAGGGACCTGGGGGAGCACGCCCTCACTGAGAAAGAAACCAGCCGGTGGTAACTCGAGCTTAGGGAGGCAATGAGGCACTTTAAAACACGCGTTGCCTGTAAAAAATTATATTTGTGGGAATGGATAGCGAATGGAGTCTTGCCGGGTTAATTCATCAGGGAGTATGATGCCAATACCAAAGGAGTTGGAATGTTCATGCTGTGACTGATCTTCGGAGCCAAGGGGTCAAATGTGGATTAAAAGACTGAGCGAGTAGCGTCTTGTAGTATAGTATATGCAAGAATGTCGAATAAGACTACTACAAGGTGACTTCTGTTCCGGTCTCTCTTTGATGGTAATCTGCCTTGGACTTGTCCCGATTTCAGTAGACCCTCTCGCTGTAACGTGGGTCTTACTGGGTTATCACGAGATGAGGTTCTTCGTTACGGAGCGTCACTTGCTGCATAAAACTTGAGGTACGAAGCTGACCTCATAGACGCTAGCTAAGCAGAGAATTCATACATCGGCGATTACTATATCAGAAACTCTGTCGATATATACCTTATCTCTGCCGATTTAAGTTGCGGGGAGAAATTATCAATAAGTCTCGGTGCTCATATCACCTGCTATGACTCTGTACTCGAAGCGTAGCTACGCGCATATAAGGCTGGGGGCGGACAACGCAAACACAGATTTTATACGTCGATATAAAACCAAATTTCTCAAGGTTTGAACTGATATTACTCGCACAAAGACATAGCAAGCAACATCTAGCATACCGCCCTGTGTATGCCATCCTCCAAGCGCTTCGCGAAGCCCTCGACGATCTGCTGCTGCGAGAACTTCCCCCCGGGCTGCAGGGCCTTGGTGCCGGTGTCCCGCTGCAGGACGGAGATGTCGGCGTCTTTGTTGTCTATGATCTTCTGCGTGACGGAGACGAGGTCGGCGATGAGGCGGTCGAGGAGGTCCAGACTCATGCTCTCGCGCACGACGACGCGCAGGATCTCGGTGTCGTTCTCGCCGGGCGGCAGCGCGTAGTTGGGTATGATCCACTGGCGCGCGCGCATGAGCAGCGAGACGGACTCCTGCCGGACGCCGGGGAACTCGGCGCGGAAGCCGTCCGAGAAGCGGAACGAGACGACGGGCAGGCCCGCGACGTAGTCGGCCGACGTCTCGCCGTCGGACCCGGCCACGGCCTCCCCCTTGGCGTCGGTGAGGGCCTCACCGCGCGCGCCGTGCCTGTGCCTGTGGATCTCCGACACGCACGCGTACCAGCCCGTGGCCTCAAGGCTCTTTGACAGCAGTCGCGCGTTGGTCAGGCAGTTCTCCATGACCTCGCGGTAGCCCGCGAAGCCCAGGTGGATCAGGTTGTAGTACTGCACGATGACCTGCGCGCCCGGGCGCGAGAAGTTGAGCGAGAAGGACCGCTCCGTGCCGCCGAGGTAGTGCAGCTCGAAGATGAGGTCCTGCGGCAGGTAGGCCTCGTCGCGCCAGACGATCCAGCCGACGCCCGCGTACACGAGGCCGTACTTGTGCCCCGAGGTGTTGATGGACTTGACGCGGGGCAGCTCGAAGTTCCTGCGTTTTTTTTTTTGCCTCTCGTCAGTACTTGGGAAGCTGGTAAGTCTTCAATACCGCGGGGGGCGGGGGGGGGGGCACCCTTACCATTTCGTCCCGCCAGCCCCGGCATAAGTGAAGGGCGTCACGAATCCCCCGGACGCCGCGTCAACGTGGATGGGGATGTCGATGCCGGTACGCTCCTGGTATTCGTCCAGGATATTAGAGATCTCCTCCACCGGCTCGTAATGGCCGGTGTAGGTGCTTCCCAGGATGACGAATATGCCAATCGTGTTCTCGTCGATGTTCTCCCTGACGAGTTTCGGGTCTAATCGGTACTTGCTCTCCGCCGACACGGGGAGTATCCGCGCCTCGACGTCGAAGTAGCGCGCAAACTTCTCCAGGGCGACCTGCGCGTTCGCGCCCATGATGATGTTGGGCTTCGAGGTGTCGAGGCCCTTCGCCCGGCGATGCTGCTGCCACCGTCGCTTCATCGCCAGGCCGCCGAGGTGGATGGCCTCCGAGGACCCCGTCGTGGCGGTCCCGATGGCCTTCTCCCCTTTGTTGACCCCCCAGAGCCGGGCGAGTATGTTGACGCATCGTTCGTGGATCGCCATCATTGCCGGGTATTCATCGTTGTCCGCAAGATTCTTGGACACTTTGGAGGTTGAGAGTCAGTGACAACCATTTCTGAGGAAGTTGGCATGGGAAGAAGAGGTTTCTATCGTTTGCTCCAGATATAAGACGCAGACTGACAAGAGAAGGCCTTCCAACGGTGCGAGAAGCAAGTAAAACCGTCGCATACTTACAATTTTCTATCATAAGCTGGCTCCCATTAGGTTCCATATAAGTCCCAACAAAACTGGGCACTTGTCAGAGAGAACGAAGTCCGTGCATCACGGCTATGCACCTACCTGGCAAGGTTGAGGTTCGGCCTGCCGTCCAGGTCCAATTCATCCCGGATGAGCTGGTAGACCGTGTCTGCTGGCGCGCCGTCCTCAGGCAACTGGTACTTGGGCACGTTGATCTGGCTTGCGTACCTGGACCCGTACGGCGTGAGATGCGAGGTGGTGGTGAGCTTGCGGAGCTGCTGGCCCCCCTCCGTCAAGTGCGCATCGTGAAGACGCTCCACGAGCTCTTCTGGATCAACCTATGTGTCTGGGTAAGTCAAATGTAGAAAAGAGAGCTGTCATATTGTGCAGGCTGTTGGACTGACGTGGTGAGCGAGAGGCATGGTGGGTATCGCAGAGATCGTGTGATTTAACTGAGGTGTAGCTGGGACTACCAACTGCGCAGGACGGCATTGGAATCGAGGCGTAGGCGGAATATAAATGCATCGGGGAAGACCGGAGTGCGTGCAAGCGTTTGCTCCTTGTATGAAAGCGTGTTGTATGACGACATGACGCGATGACGACGTGAAGATGTACCAAGTGCGGGACAATAATTGGGCCTCTGGACAGCGCCGGTCGCTTTGTCTAAGCCCGGCAAAGGAAACAAGCTTTTCAGGCGGGGTCTAGGATGTGTTGGTCCCCTGCGTAGATCTGATCTGAGACTGAATCTCATCATGTAGTTGTTGACAGAGATGAATTCCCGCACAGTTTCGTACTATCTAGTCTAAGATCTATACTGGTTGACTCTAGTCTACCTACCTTGGGTACTTAGTAGGTAGTGTGAGTGTCTTGACTTCTGATGATGGGCTCGAAATTGGTCATGAAAGTTAGCCCCTGTATTAGTCAGTATATCTAGCAGTTTGACGGTGTCCTGGGTATATATATTTGTGCGTTCCAGCCCTTGTTTAGCCCGTTGATTTTCTCATCGTAGCTCATTTAGTTGACTCTTTGCGCCAGTCGAGTTGGTGTCGCCGCGCCATATGCACCGGACTATGGCCCGTACCGAGCCGAACTCGTGGCTGGAGTCTTCGAGCCATCCACTATGTCTGGGGTAGGACTACCGCGCTTCTAAGACATAATTTACAGTATCACTAATCCCCTACTCATCCCACCATTGCGTGCCAACATGCGCACAGAAATAAGCTGTGGCCAATACCATGTGAAAAGATAGAGCTGTGGGCCGGCGCTATCGTCTGAGTAAGACAGCCCGATCATAAGCCTTGTGAGATATGAAAACCGGTTTCGCCGTCTTGCGGGGTGATAGTTGGGGGGATGTTATATGTTATGATGGTGGCATGGACCGCCGGCCAATGCGATGCCGAGCCTCTGGTCGCATTCGGCCGAGGAGCCTCATCTGGAAATCCCATGTAACCAACTATGCGTTGCGATCGCCGTAATGGTGATACCCGACTATTTGAATGTTGTGCTAAATTTAACTCTATCTATAGTGCTCGATGGAGTTGTTGGTTCGAGGTGCAGTAGCGCAGAGGCACACGAACACCCCAGCGATGCCGAGCAATTCCGCTCAGCTCAACTCTAGGGTACCTAAGTGCACAACCTGAACCGGCTTGCCGATCTTTCTCTGATAAGGATGAGAAGTGTGAAGGACAAAAGGGCCTGATCATCACCGTGCCAGGTCCATTCCCCCAAAGTCTTGCTCCCCGACAACTTTCTCGGTCCAACAGTACCATCTTGCGCACCCATGGCATACACTCATATGAATGATGACTATTTCTTATATAACACTCAGGGGCAAATGATCTCGCAAGATATCCAATATGCCTCTCCTGTCCATGATGAGCAACCAAGCGCCCAGAAGGCGTCAAATTTCCAAAGCATAGCATTATACCATACGGTCCCCAAAACTGACATGGCCGCGCCTTCACATCATAGGGGGTGGAGCGGAAGCACGATATCAACGCATATCTCCTCAGGGAAGCCATTCTTACCATCCTTCTCGGCCTCAGCTGAGAAAGTTCGCCCACTTAGCACGGATGGCTCGTGGGTCCCCGAGGTTATCGCCGTCACAATTGCCCTGGGTGCTGTGGGTGCAATCATGGGCGTACTGGCAAGATTCGATGGCCACGGCCTTCCCGAGTGGCCATATTACATCACGCTAAACGCTCTTATTGCCGTATTGTCGGCCGTGACCACTGCCACCATGAACATCCCGCTCCAGAATAGCATGAGCCAGCTCAAATGGATCCGGTTCAAGGAGTCCAGGGCCCGGCTTTCGGATATGGAGGCCTTTGATGAGGCAAGTCGCGGGACATGGGGCGCTATCAAGCTCCTGTTCACAGTTCGGGGAGGGTAAGGCCAGACGAACTCTACCCTGTGCTGCTAGTTCAGGCTGTTGACACATTGAACTGCTTAGCATCCTTGCCTCCTTCGGGGCCACCGTTTCTATTATCGCGCTGCTTCTGGGACCCTTCGCACAGCAGATTGTCACATATCAGACAAGGGAAATAGACAGTCTTCAAGGTGCGAGCGTCCCTCGAGCGCTCAACTACACCGGGGCACTTCCCGGGAACACATCTCTGAGTTTGTCATCCCCAAATCGAACACCCTTTCTCGCAGCTTTCCAGGTTAACCAGCGCGACAGCTGGCTTCGTGCCCATACTGCCCCTCAAATCCGCCGTCTACAACGGCCTCTTCGCCGAGAATGGTCGACCTGGCGCGGCGCTCGCCTTTGAATGTCGCAGTGGAAATTGTACCTGGGATCACTATGATACGCTCGGCGTATGCGCCGAGTGCGTGGATCTCACTCCCTTCATTCGTGAATATTGCGCTGCCGGGTCACAGTCGGCGAACTGCGGATGGCAGGTTCCCCAGGGCGCCAAACTAGCCAACAGTAAGGAAGTCTTCAGTACGACGTCCCAAATTCCATCAGCGCGAGGTGACCAGGCACATTCATCTATCATGCGTCTCATCTTCATGGGAACAGAGGCCTTTGACGGGCAGCCTGGGGAGACGAAGCCCTGGGCGCGACAGTGCACATTATCGGCGTGTCTCCAGACTCTCGAGACCAAGGTCTCAAATGGCGTCCTGGCAGAGAAGACGATTGATGCAAAGGTCAACCGTACAGTCCTCGACAATAGCGACCTGGATGATGGTCACGACCACAACGTCTACGTCGGTAGCGAAGATGGCACGCAGTATCTGCTCGGTATCGAGGCCATGCTGAGCATGCGCGGGTGGTTCTACTCCTTATTCGCGAACGGATCCGCGAGCCGCAGCGAGGCGGCGTATAACCGCACGATCACGGGCAGCAGCGTCGTCGTGAACCTCACCGTCGGCATCTCGACCGGGGAGACCTTCTTCGACTCGGACATCGTCACGGCGTTCTACTGGAACTACTACGAGTACGCCAACGGGCTTGACCTCCTGGTCAATGACATGGCGACCTCGATGACGGTCGCGTTCCGCAGCTTCGCGGGCGCCGTGCCCGTCCCCGGGCGGTCGATATACACCGAGTCGTATGTCCACGTGCGCTGGGGCTTCGCCATCGTCCCCATCCTCGTCGTCGTCGGCGCGGCGCTGTTTCTTGTTGCCGCGGTCTATCGGTCTAGGAAGTCGAGCACGCAAGTTTGGAAGAGCAGTGCGCTAGCGATGCTGTTTCACGGCCTCGACGACGGGACGAAGGTGTACTTCGCGGACATCAGGAGCTTGCGGGAGCAGGAAGCCCAGGCGCGCAATACGAAAGTTCAGCTTGAAGAGTCGGACGATGGTACTTTGCTGAGAATATGAGACAATAAATGCAACCGATGATGAGACACAAGGCGTAAAACGTTCTGGAAATATGTTGGGTGTTTTATTGTATGACGTGTTTTTTTCCAGCTGTAATCCTGATCTAAACATCAATCCCCAAGCACGACTGGCTGCCACCCCCCTAGAATATTCACGGGGTCCTCGTATCCAGCAATGATACCCTTATCCCTCGGTAACGTCAGTTGTCTGGAAACGTTCAGCCTCCGAGACATATTAATCGGCCGACCGCGTAGGTCCGTCGTGTTGAACTCCCAGAATCTGACATGGCTGCTGTCAAAGGGGGGTCCCTGAACCGGGCCCCAGCCTTCGGGCGCAATACCGTCCGTCTGCGTGTTTATCAGGACCATCTCGGCATACGGCCAGTTATCCATGACGCCGCCCGAGTTATCGGGTAGACGCGCGAGCGTCGAGTCGCCTTGCAGACCAACAATAATGCTGTCGACGAAGACATTGCCGTGAATGCCTTGGACGGTCCGCGTCCACGTGACAGGGCCAATTGATTCGATTCTGCTACGCAGCCAGTAGACGCTTCCATACCCCAAGACCGTGTCTCCCGTACCGGTGAGCTTGCTGTCGGTGATGTAGAGTGTCCCGTAGGTCGTCAAGGCATCCCCGGCGCCGTGCAGAGTCATCTGGTCTAGGACGACTCGCACGCCATCGACGAGTACGGCCTCGACCTGGCCGGGAAAATAGTTTCTTATGGTGAAGCTGCTAAGCTGTAAGTCCGCCACCCCGCGGAAAGAGAAGGCCGGGCGGCGGGAGGGGCCCTGCCGATTCGGAGGGTTGAAGGCGCTGTTATTGGGATAGCCAACGACCACCTTCTCGCGATCCTGGCCCCGGATTGTCAAGTTTGACTTGTACTGCCAGAATACGAGCTCTTCGTAGTTCCCGTTCCTGATGTAGATTGTAATGCGCTTAGTTGGGTTGGCGGGTGCCCAATCGACAGCCCCTTGTATGGTATTGAAGTCCCCAGAGCCATCCGCTGCTACCACGACCTTCGTCACGTCAGCATTGGGGCCATGCGTTTTCGTTGAGAACCTCCACGGCCGGTCTAGGGTGAACCCATTGAATGACCCATGGGTAGGTTTCAGTACACTAGGCTCGATCTCGACTAGATATGTTTGTCCGTAAGTGAGTTTGTTATTGTGCAGATATATGGTGGCGGTGTTGTTTCTGACGATAATGGGATTAAAGTAGAAGTCTAAACCTCCAATGACGTTGGTTTGATACTTGGTCGTGTCAGTATAGTTGGCCTTGGTAGAGCCATTACCATAGGGGCTCGGAGAGAACGGAATGGACAAATTCAAGGTATCGACGAGCGTGTTGTCTGCTGAATCGTAGATGTTGATTTTACCCGTCGAGCCTATCGCTGGTGGAGATGAAAACGTGAGTTTCAGCTGCACGTCTGGGTTGACGCCCTTCTCGCGATTTGTAGGATAGAGTTGAATGTCTCTCCCAGGAGCATTACTCTCCAGCACAGCGCCTCTCGCTGCTGATGAAACGAGAGCAAGAACCAAGGAAGCCCGCATCTTCGTGTTAACCTAGTGTTCAGGCTGGGGTATGGCAGCAACAACATACTCGGGTCAGTATACGAAGCATTTTATTACGGCGACACTATCTGTCTTCTGTTGTGCTGGCAGTGGTCAACGGGGTAAAGAAGACCGAATTGGGGATATACTCATTCCCGTATTCTTCCGGAACCAGACTATCTCATATTGCGGGGAAGATACTCTCTTCTCCTCCCTACCCCACGAATGTTATGTCATCGAAGAGATCGTATAGTTGGAGTCCCACCGCCGAGTCGCCCAACACGATCAGATGTCAGTTAAAGAAAAGCCGCCGTATGAGCAGGGTATTCAAACCAGTGTAAGTAGCTTTTGTCCCGCGCGAACACCAGGGCCACATTAGATGGCCTGGCTCGATTTTGGGTAAAACTAGGGGTCGAGGGGACGGAAACCTCTGGTAGCTGAATATCATCTAAGGTGAAGTGGAAGTGCCATTTGATGGTGGATTATTAAAAAACCATGTACCGGCTTCTTTTACGACCATACCCAATCTGAACAAAGCATCCATCACCGGCGCTCCATAGCCGCGAGCCCCGGCGCTCTGGAGAAAAGCAAACCACGAGCCGCTGGCAATGCGGCCCAGCATAGAATGCACGCTTGCTGCTACGGTACCTGGCCATAGATGTGAGTCACCGAATCGATAGAAATAGCCAATTACACTTACCTCGTCCGACACCTCCCACCTCAAATCCCAGCAAGCCTAGTGTCGGCCCCCAAATGAGCCCGGGGAGGAACACGACAACGACCTTCGTAACATCCCATGTGACTTTGAGTACCGTGCCGACGGGATCCCTCTGAAGACCCTCCTGCGCCTGTAGAACCCATTCTTCGGCATATGTAATAATGCTCTTTGCGGCATTCAGCGCATCGGTCACAGCAATGTTCAAGTGAAACTCTAGCGCCTCAAAGATGGTTGGCCAGCGCGGCCCAAACACATCCCCATTGCGATTGAGGAGGGCATCTATGTCCCTCTTTACGATGTCGAGATGCAAACCCGGCGCCTCGAAGATTGTCGGCCAGCGCGGTGCTGGGACATCGTTGTTGGGTTTGAGGGTCGCCTCGATATCTCTCTTTGCGATATTCAGATGGAACTCGGGCGCTTCGAAGAACGATGGCCAGCGCGGGCCCGCGACGCCGGGAGGCAGATTCGCCGTGGTTGTCGTGATGTGCAGAGCCAAGGCGAAGAGTATTAACGTCAAGTGAGCAAGCAGCGCCATTATCGCGAAGTCTAGAGTCCGTGAGCGGGCTATGGTCGAAGCGAAATGGTGCTGCTTTACGAGGGGTAATGATGAAGTGAGGCGGGCATGTAGGTTGTTGGTCGCACCGTTGGTAGTCGTAGGCAACCATGGATACGCCCACCCCATACAGTGAGTTCATAGTCAAAGGAAGGATTTGCCCACGACCCCTGATGTGAACGAAACGGCTGTTCTGAAACTGTCATCCGGCACCTGGCTCACAGCCTAGGGCGTACGAATATGCAATGCACTATCTAGTAAGCCTTTCCTGTCTTTCCGTCATATCTACAGACGAGGCAGGATTAGTGTCCGTGAGGGACGCATCATGAGAAATGAGTAACACCATGAGATCAATCCATTACTGTGTAATCATTAGAGCAGGCATTCACACTCGTTGTTTTTCGCTGGGCAGTTTATTTCAGCGCAAGTCCATTATCTATGAAGCGTTGAGTTACTCAGAGTATCTATTCCTCCCAGACAATTAAAACTCCCGAATCAATCCCCGGTAGTGGACAAAGCTCCTTGTTCCCGTTCGTGTGCCCTCAACTCGCAACACTACAGCTTCGTTGAGGAAGGTAATGTCGCGAAGCGCCTTTGCCAGACCACAGCGGTAGCTCGATAGACTGTCCTCGCTCATATCAATCTCGCTGAGGTCAACGATGATGAAGAGACCCTTACCCTCCAAATCGAGTGACGAGATTGTGGAAAGGAGTCTAATGCCTGCACCGGGCTCATTGCGCTTGAGGAATCTTGGCATACTCATGGTAAGAAGATTCAATGCCATGCTGGAAGTGAGTTTCCCCGACACATAAGGTGCCAAACTCGTAACCAACGAAGCCGTGACCTGGAGTAGTGCCGCATGCTCACAAGTCCCTTGCTTCCGGTCATTTGGCCGTGCCAGGACCACGTGACTGGTGCTAGTATTGTCGAAGGCGATATTCTTCGCTCGGAGTAATGCCGCAAGTTGCTCGCATTCCAACTGTGCACTCCCTGCGCGCTGTGACCAGAGCGTGCGAATACTGGTGGTTGAGGCTCTATCGCCCGGGAGACGCCCAGTGCCCCCAGTGCCCCCAAAATAGTATTCTCCCTCTCCCCAATGAAAGGATAAGATGATGCTTGCTGGGATGATGTCGAATGAGGATCCGATGCTCTTATCCAGAGTGTTCTCGAGTACTTGAGTGACGTGTGTCGGGTTCGAGGCCATTTGAAGATCCTTTGTTGAGTTGATGATGTATCTTCGGATAAGAGGCCGTATACTCGGCGGATTGATCCGTGAGACGAGGGCCATTCTTGAGATCGGCATGTTGAAAAAGCTGGGCTCCTTGCTGTGCCTACAAGGTAGAGGCGAGGAATCTGTGTGAATGTTTTATATCTTGAGAGCAAACATTAACCGACGAGTACGGTTTTTGCTGATCAAAGACGGGCGAGCTGTAGGATCACAAGCGGCTTCCCTTGAGAAATAGCTCGAATTTTATATACGGGTAATTTTTCAGTGAGTATAGTTTCTCGGTGTATATTTCAAAAACCGTATGGTTGTTTGGCAAACAACAGTTGCGTCTTTAGGTGAAACCACGCTGAGGCTACTTCAAACGGGACTATAGTTGTATTGTTCCTATCCTATTGCCACATCTCGGTAGAATAAAATTCCTAATGGATTCAAGAGACATACTTGTGGAACATACATGCCACAATTCGCCAATGCCCTAGGTAGAATAGCTTCCCAATAACATTTATCGTATTAACGCACATTTTGTAAAAACACCAACAGCAAGTTTATAGCCTGTTTAGTGATTGTTGAAACAACTAACACTTAGTTTTTAAACAATAGTTTTCTATAACTGTTAAATAGAAAAAAAAGTTAAAAACACAAAAGTGAAAGCTAAAGCTAGCTAATTATGCTTTATGTTTTTTTAAAGCATAGCAGAGTAGGGTAATATAAATCAGCATCTAAGCCGCGTCGGCTAGTTAACTAGCTTTACTATCCGGACACAGCTGCAGATAAAAGAGCGGCTGAAATCGAGTAGGAATTAATCAATCAATTAATTAATAAAGGTCGCGACCACTGCCGCATAGCCCATATTATTATACTTGTTGCTAGCTAACACTCATGGTCTAGAATACTGCTCTTATTCCCGCCAAATCGGCCAAGAAGCTGTCTCGTATCTGAGGCGGCAGATCGCCGCTACTAGAGCTCCCAACCGACTTGGTTTTTCCATGCCGATCTTGGACTCGCCGTCGCTTGTTAGGCTCGAGGGGAGCTAGGGTTGGCCGAGGCATACCAACAAGATGCGAGCGCTCGAAATCGATCAGCATGATTTGCCCCGTCTGCGGATTAAAAAGTATGTTTTCGTAGCGGGCATCTTTATGCACCACCCCTTGTTGGTGGATTGTTCCCATAGCTTCTACCGCCATGGACTGTAAGGTACGCCTATCCGGAAGCTGAATGTCCTTTAGGCTAAGACCGCCCCAGGACAAAAAACACAGGTGTACAATATCGACGCCAAAATCGTAATAGTATGTCCGGTCCAGTGACTGCAAATTGATAGCGCCTAGGAAGACGGGCACGTGAACGCCTTGTACGCTCTTGAGCCGCTCGTAGACTCGGGCTTCGTGCTCTAGATCGGGGATGAACTCCTGTATTGTGCCCTTGCTGACGAAGGTGTAGCCGTAGGCGAGGAGGGTAACCTTAAATAGAGCCCCGCGAGCTCCGGTGATGTCTAAGGAGGTAATTCCGTAGTCGAGCGTGCACTTCAGCTGGCAGGAGAGTAGTTGAAGGAACTTGGAGTGGCTGATAGGATGCCTCCCATCGGTATTGATAACACTGCACTGGCTGTCTTGGTGCTGGTGTCGTCTAAGATTTGGGCAGTCGGGGTCCAGAGTATCTCCTTTGACTAGGCCGAGGACGCATTTTTGAGTGCAGTACTCCAGGTCCTGATGAGGCTTCCCTTCAAATTCGCTCCGGTTGCTACCTTGACCTCCGCTAGCGCCTCCACTCTTTTGACTGTCTGAACGCTGTGCCGCAATCCTTGCTCTCTGTCGAGCGGCCGCTCGCTCACTGGGACTGGGCGGGTTTTGGAGATCAGGGCCTCCACCTCCCCCATCACCGCCATCCTCATCACTGTTATCTTCATTACGCCCCGGCATCGCAGGATCGCTGCAGTGCTCCGCATCCGGGTTAAGGCGCTGGCTGCGGCGGGGCACCGTGCGGTCGACGTCTTCATACTTTTTGGGGTTGTATGACGATGAGGTTCGGGGAGGTCTCCGCTGGTCTGGCGGAACCGTGCTTGCCGCTTTCCGGAATTCGGTACTCCAGGTATACAATCCACTAATCGCCCGGTCCCGGACGTCTTGCGCGCGATGCTCGTAATCCCTGAGAGCAAGGAGATGGAAGCCCAAGTACTGAGAAACGGCGGAGCAGGAACGATAGTTATTGTGAGCGTCAACTTCCGCGGCAGGCTCGGCGAGATGGTAGTAGACTATTCGGGGGTTGTCCCAGTCGATCTTGAGAAAAACGATGCCTTCACCCGTCGTCACAAGCCCGTACGCGAGGCCGGACTTCACCATGTAATGGAATGCCTGCGTAATAGCCGAGGCGACCAGCTCAGTTGCGTAGTGGCTGAATTTGGCTTCCTCGTCATTCGGGATCTTGGAATTCGTGACAACTTCCATCATATCCGTTTCTTTCAGGCCGGCACGCAGCTGGGGAAGGGAGAGCTTGTGTGGTGGTTTGTACTCCGAGATGGCAATAGCCCTTCTTTTTTCTGTTCCCGCCTCTTCGTACCAATAGACACAGATCTGGTCAGGGCTCAATCTGGGAGGGTCTCGAACGGGATCAGGCGTCTTTGGGCGCTCCTCTACTCGCTCCGGTGCTTGTGGAGTCGGTGGTGGTGGCTGTCGGGATTGCCGATTGATATTTGTGTAGGGGGAGTTGTCAAGGGCTTTGAAGTGGTTTTCAAATACGATACCTTGTCCGATTTTCAGCTTGCTTTGAAACCTCCTCGACCTGCTAAGCTCGTGGATAATACAACGAACCGGGTCCTCAACACAGCTATGGAGGAACGTTTCGAGCATCTTCTCGTTAGCAATAGGTACATTCCCCATCTTTTCCCCAAGGGTCTCGAGATAAGCAAGTTTATCGAAAAGCCGCTTCTTATAATCAAAGCGTTGATAGACAGTCGAAAGCAAGTCGGTCTGCCGGTCATGGAAATCGATCCACGGCATGAGACGACGCGGAAATAACTTGGCATAGGGCGGCGGGATGGTGCCGGTGGTGCTCTTCTTCGGATCCAGCTCGACCGTCAGCTTGGTGTAGACAAGATTGTGGCAGGCTTTGATGTACTCGTCGAGCGTCGTGGGCCGAAGCTGCGCGTCTTTTTCCTCTAGCTGCGCCTCCGCCCTTTCGGCGCGTTTTCGTTCCCTCGCGGCGCGTTCTTGTTCCCTCGCGGCGCGTTCTTCGGCCTCTCTCAGCCGCCTCTCTAGATCTTGAACTCTTGAACTATCCATGATAAACCATCAAGATACTGTATTTGAGGGAGATTGATGTGCTAGGCTATGGGGCTCCTGGGACAATACCTAGGGCACAGGACTTGCGTGGCATGTTATTGTCTGTCCGACATCCGACAGCAAGAGTGATCAGACAAGCTGAGTACCTACTCGTTATTCGTCTTGGTCTTAGCGTAGCCACAGCGCGCCTACCCCACCACGAGTGAGGACAGGGAAGGTAGGAAGGTACAGTGGGGACACATAATTTTTACTGTTCATCGCTTTTCGCACGGTGGGGGATAGAGAACAACAACCCCACTGTCCGCACTCATGTCCTTCGCTACGGCCTTCCTGCTCTTATTGCCGTATTGGCAGCTGTAACTACGGCTACTGCAAATGTCCCGCTCTAAAATAGTATAAGCTAGCTCAAGTAGATCCGGTTTAAGGAGTCCAGGGCCCGGCTTTCGGATATGGAGGCCTTTGATGAAGCAAGTCTCAATCTTAGGTAGGCAGGCAATTGTGGCGGATACACGAACATCTACGTATGCTGTCCAGTGTCGACTGTGTGCATGACAGTTGGCTCGGCATTCGATAACCATCATGTTCTTCGAGGTGCACCAAGAGGATGGGCTTGACGGGTGTGTTAACTATCTCGATGCTAGATCACCTAAATCCCGACGTCGGGCAATTCGCTCCACCCCCGCAGACCACATTGTACCTACCGGTGCTCCGCCGTGGTTATCTAGCCTTGTCAGGAGGGGTAACCAAAGCTTTTTTTTTGTCACTGGTTCGAACCGCTCGAACCGACAACTGCTAGCATCGGTTAGTCTAGACTAGATAGTTAAGTAAGTACTCATGGTCACGTCATGCCGTCCCTCCTCGCCCTTTCCCCTTTCGTACTGTGTCTATCGATCCCCTATCTAAACTTGAATCAGGGTAGCCCGGCATTAAGCGAACAGTCAGTCATTCGGCGTCGGGGCCGATATCTCTCACTTCTCTGCAATCCCCATGATTGAGATGTAGTGTAGGCCTTTGCTTATATCCGTCCAAGGTCCAAATTCATCTTCTCGTGCAACATAACTGGCCTGACGGTCACATTGCCGCAATCCACCAACACCAGCCGGTTTTGCGCGTCCACGAGCGCCGGCATTCATCATGGGTGCCTTCTATGAGGAAATCCCCGAGAATGTCATGGACTGGATCTTGCAGCAGAAGGTCTTTTGGGTTTCGGTCAGCAGCCTGGTTTCTCTTATTCTCTTGTGTGGATGCATGCGCGCCTGGGAGCCATGAACCGCAGATCGAGGGTCTCTGCTGTCCATGCTGTCGCGGGCTCCCAGAGCAAGCTTATCGTTTAACGTATACAGCTAAGTACTGACACCCGGCTCTACGACAGACGGCGCCACTTTCCAGACAGTAGGTGATATGTGAAGAATGAGTCTTTCTTGACATACCGGCAATCTCTAGAGCACACCTCATCCCATACTGGATAACCTTTCTGCCCTCTCAAGCCATCGACACACTCCCGAGCTCCGATGCTCATTGGAAACGAGAGGCAACTAACCTGGAATCAGTGGTCATGTCAACGTATCCCCGAAAGGAGGTGACTGCTTCGGCGTCCCGGATAGGAGGACCTTCTGGTATATGGACATGTGAGCGATGCCTTCTCTATCTTAGGAATAGATCTGTGGCCCTGACCTGTGCACGTATTTGAATCGCATGAGTCTTTCAGCATTAGAAAGACACTAACTCGGGCTACAACAGGACGGGATCGGGGAACGAGACAATATCCCATCTGTTAGAGCCTGGAAATGGCCGCATTACCATTCGTGAGTCGCCTTTGAAAGCCCAGACGGCATTGACTATACCGGCGATGGCCCTCATATGGGTGCCTCCAGCTAGTTAGCTGCCTTGGTATCGACAGAGGGGATAAGTATAGGCGAAACCAATGCAACTAACGTAGACTATAGTCTTCAACGCGTTCGAAGGGCCTGCGCGGATCCTAAGACTCTGGGGCAAAGGCCAGGTCTTCGAGTATGACACGCCTGAATTCAACGAGATCGTTGAACGCGAGAAAATCACAACCATGCCGGGCACCCGGTCTGTCATCGTCGTCGACATCCACCAGGTCGGGACGTCGTGCGGGTACCAGGTCCCGTTCTACAACTTCGTGGAACACCGCCGCGTGCTCGAGGACTTCTTCAAGACCAAGGCCCGCAAATACGAGCGGGGCAACGAGAAGGAGAGCATGGATCGCTACTGGGCGCTCAAGAACGCGTGGAGCATGGACGGGCTCCCCGGCATGCGGCGGGGGCTGAGGGCCGGCAGGGAGTTCTCCATCGAGCCGATCAAGAAGATGGTGGGGAGGTTCGCGCCGAAGAAGGGCGGCGCGACCGCCGCCGAACTACACGTTGCGTACGTCGTCATCGCCTTGCTGACGGCCCTGGTTGCTATCTTGGCTGTCACGCACCCGGCGTTCGAGTATTTCCCGGCTCAGAGGCGAATACAGGGCTTGCTCTCACAAGTCACCTCCATGCCGAATGGCTCTCCAAGTGCCGCGCGGGCCCTATGACGGGTCATACCCGGGTAGGTTTTGTATGTCGTAGTGGTGCTGCCCGGCTCGCTTACACACTTCACTCAATACATTCGCGACACGAGTAAGGGGGTAATTACCGATCACTTATTCTGCGGCCATATGAGTTCTTTCAGTTGAGCGATATACGGGGGCGCTCTACTAGATTGGGGCATCATTTCCTTATTACATGGCGCTTCTCGTTCCTAGGGATGCCAATGAATTCATGCCAGTTTTTGTGTTGGGCCGCACTCATTGGACGCATCAGTACATCTTCAGATGAGCCGTTATTTATAGCGTTCCACGCATTCATTACGAACACTTGAATTGAATTATTCATTAACGATCAATTTCGTGATCCACCTATCACAATCACATTCACAGTACTTCCCGTGGACAGGTTAGTCTTCAACGAGCGTCCTATACCTCGCATACATTCTCTCCTATGCCGCAAAATCCCTCTCTCGCTCCCCCTGGGCTACTCAATCCGCACACCATGGATCTGTTGTCCATTCTTCGTCGCGATGTAGTTGTCGATACAGACCCCTCTGATCTTATAATTACCGAGGGGATGATCCCGGCATATGAGCAGGTTCCCGACGCCAGTCTGCACGTACCCGTAGTTCCTCAGCACGTCCGTCATGTCGTGCGTGAAGTCGGACCGGATCAGCGCCCGGCCCATCGGGCAGGCCTTGGTGGGCACGATGGCCCGCCCCTTCTTGGTCTTGCGGCACAGAGCGGCGTTGCTCCGGTGGAAGTCGAGGTCGCCCCCGAACGCGACGAGGTTGAAGGTCTTGCCCAGGTCCCCGATCTGCACCAGGCCGAGTCCGTCCTTGACGACGATCCTGCCGTCTTTGTCGCCCTTGCCGTCCGTGCCGCCGAGGGAGCTCCCCTCCACGGCCATGAGGGCCTCGAATACGAGACTGAACGGCGCAACGATGGTGCACCCGCAGTTGATGCGCACCTCGCAGGATATGTTGGCCGTGGTGCCCTGTGCCAGGCGGGACTCGCACTCCGTTATGGCACCGAACCTGTAATTCATCGACATGTTGTGCGTTCGCAGCAGGAATGGGCAGCTCGCGTCTGCCCAGATGGTCCCTGAGACGCATCTTTCCGGCCAGCGGCTCGGCCGCGCACCAGGGTCGGTCATCTCCCACTGCGGGTTCAGCTTCCGCAGTAGCCTAGATTTGTATTCGAGAACATTGCCGGCGGGATCTAGGAGGCACCCGAGAACTGCAGCTCTGGGAGTCAGTCATCGCTGCGTTTGGGGAGAAGAATTTGCTCTTTTGATATGGCGTTGGGGCGGAGAGGAGCCTTGACATCCTCGGATCGGCATGGGGAATAACTCACTAGTCGCGCATTGAGCGAGTGTCCTCCCAGTCTCGTCGCCCGTCACGTCGACGGCCGCGTTATACGTCAGAATTGCCTCGCTTTTGAAAAATCCAGCATTGACCTTCTTCCCACAGTTGCAGCCCCTGAAGATGAAGTGAAATTGCGGGTTCTCCTCCTTGAGGCGGATGCTCATGAACTTCCGGGGCACCCCGTGCAGCCCAGTGAGGCCCTGGGTCTTCGCTCTGCCTTTCTCTCTCAGATATCCTAGGTTGGCTACGCCGGCGAAGATGTCGGTCTTGATTCGATTCTTCCTCGTTCTCTGCTTCGGCTCGCCCGGCTTCATCTCCGTCTCGTCGTCGTCGTCGTCATCGTCGTCGTCATCGTCTTCGTCGTCTTCATCCCTTATCGTGTTTGGGTCGTGTTCTACCACGGGGATCCAGTCCCATTCACCTCTTTCCCTAGCGCTGATGGAGAGCTTGGTCCATGCGTTGCCCGTCTTGGTGGAGAGTCGCTTGAAGAAGGCAAACGATATCTTCTCAATATCATTCCCTGATATCTGCGTCCGTATCTCTTCTGCTGTAAAGAGTCCGCTGAAGATGCCGAGGAGTCCTCTGAATAGATCCGGCATATATCGGCATCCTCTTGGCGTAATCGAGATGGCTGAGAAAATATTGCTGACTCCCATAGGATTCGCCAGCCACCAGAATTGGCCACCGTTGATGATGTCGGTTCTCGCAGCATTGATGCCCCCAATCATTGTCTGCAGTGCGAGTAAGGTATCCTTATCATACTCTATCAGTATTAAAACCAGGCTGATCGATGCAGTCTCAATGGCTCTTGGGTTGCTAATCCAATTGTAGAGCTTCGTCGCCTTGTCCCTACAGTCACTAGCCAGCTCCATCCATTCATAAAGAGAACCTATGCCGGACATTTTCCCACCAGTGACTCCGACAATTTGGATATTCTTTCCCACTGCAACATCTCAGGTCAGTAACTGAGGATGTGTAATAGTATTAAATCAAGTCCGGGTAACAGTCAACCCGCAAGGAGCTCACAGGAGGTTAAACGCACAAGATAGATAGCGAAATCACTTACATATCATCTCTTGAAAGGTCCAGACTCTTGTGAAATACTCGTTCTCGAACAACGACTTGACGTGGGAGATACATGTGTTGTAGCAGTTCATCACCCCCAGGTCAATTCCAGCCGACCTCACTGTTGCCTTAGATAACGAGCCCCGTATCCAGGGCTTCTCCTCGGCCCATTGCCTACGGCGTTCTTCTAACCCTGGGGACAGCTTCATGGTGTCCGAGACCATCGAGGCGCCACCGATATTGGATAGAATGTGATCGAGCAACTTGAGATCATCGGCGATTTGATGAGGATCGAACACCTCGGGCATATCAATCAGAAGATAGCAGTTCTGAGCCTGCTTGTAGTACTGGAACATCTTGGAGAGTTCCTCGCTCGCATGTTGCTTATCTGTCTTGTTGATACAGACGGAGTCGACCCACATGTACTGGATGTCTTGGAAGAGCATCAGATCCTTGATCTCTTCCAGCTTGTCTGGGTGTATCTTCACGGGCCAGTTCACGCCATCGATCCCGCAGTCGTACTTCTTGACTGGCTTTCCCCAGCGGTAGGAGATGATGTCGTAGTCATAGGTGCGCCCGGCTGTGTCGAAGACGAAGAATTTGCCGTTGTCATGGCCAAGGAGGTAGCGTGGAGTGAACGCCATGGCTACCAGCTTCACTAGGGTCAGAGCCCACAGCTTTCGATAGGATGGAGCCTATTCCTTGAGGTATCAGGGAGTATCTGAGCCCGGCAGTGAGCAGGTTTAGGAATCGAACTTTCAAGTCGAAAATGAGGGGCACGGACGACTGCCATTTCATATATCTCGAGTACAGAGCGCCACTGTAGAGACGTGGGATTCAGCGAACAGACCATTTGTGATATTAGTCGCGCCACTTGCCATGGGTAGCGTAGTAGGAGCCATGGCCCAAGGCGTTTGTGAAGCGCCTGGGTAGGTAGTAGCTGAGCATAAAGGATGGTTATTAACTATGCCAAGCTCCAATCGCTATCCTAATACTAGTCATTTTCAGCCCCAGCTGAATCCCCCCCAAACGTGAATTCTAGACGACGGCGCTTGCATGGCAACACACCCTGTACCGACCAGGAATTCGCATGGACACAATCGTGGGATACCACTGTAATCCTATTAATATCTTTGCCTTATTGCACTAGTGGCTAGAGATAGGTGCGCTTACAGAATGGACGGCCAGAAGTGCAAAATGAGCGTGAATAGTTAGTTACATTACCAGTCACTCTTGGCAATGCAGAGGGCAGACCTTGTTTCTATTTTGGAAAGGATGGCTCGTAACTAGTTGCCGAAGGCAATTCATACCGATCCCAGGAGGCGGCAACGTGCTGTACTTGCCGACGGTACCAAACCCGTGTAAGGCATCCAACACCACGCATCTAATGTCAAAGCTGTCTGTAGGCAGACCAGTCATGGACAAGACTAAAAACGGCAGTTCCCGTATTGATACCATCCCGGTCTAATAGTTGACCACTCCTATGGTATAAACTTCAACTCACTATACATGGACGGCGTGCGATCAGCCTATCATTGACGAGTCGTATTCTCAAGGCAATGAATGATAAGGGGGAGAGTGTATTCAGGGATAGCAGGCAAGCACAGGAACCGGTCTTCTTACCTAATTCTCCATTCTAAGTGGATTCCAGCCGGCACTTCATCCCCACCCCCAGGAGCTATTCAGAACTCCGCTCCCAAAATAAGCGGGATGGCCCGCGAGCCAAATACGGCCTTGTGGGTTTGATGTGGAAGTAAGTAATGCACGTCGATGGGGTCGAGGCATACTTGGTATACGTGCTTGTACATGGTAGCATGCATATTCTTTTTGTCGTCGTATCACGTCGCCTCTATTGCGTGAACGAAAGGCATGCTGTGAGAGTGATTGCCGGGTAGTAACCAGGATAGTAAGCGCAATCAGGGAGACCATGTCGGCACGCGACTCGGCAGCTTGTAACCTGACGTGCCGCCATGTATTGTATATATGGCTTTGGTTAGGAGGCGACCCGAGGCTTAGTTAGACGCAATGACATTGTCTCTCACGCCGGAATTCGTGAAGGTCCGGATTTGGGTGCGACTCTATACACACGGGCTCGGATCGACCTGTACTCCGTGCTTCCCATGCCGCCCGGGGATCATTGGGGCCCTCGGATGTGGGGTAAACAAAGGCAGGTCGCAGTCCTCGCATGATTTGTCGCGGATGGAACGTCTTTCCTCGTCGTGCCTCGGCAAGGTCGGTAAGCATCCAAATTCGTCGAGGTTCGTCTGCCATCCCGAGACGGAATTCAGAGGTCGACAACGTAGACTTTGAGGCATCATTCCCGCAGGGCCCGTACAGAATTAATTACGTGCTTCCTAGTACCTCACGTTATCGCGTGCTTCCTGCTGTGTCACATTGTCGCGCAGGCACAGTACTCCGTACACTCTCGATAAACCATGTCGCGTAAGTTCAATATGTTTCGCGTATGCGGGTAGGTAACACTAACCAAGCCCCAAAGTGACGAGTATCGCGGGCACCGCCATGGGTGCGTTGGCGGCGGGCATGTACCTTGATGCGAGATTTCTGATACGGAATGACCTCCGCCAGGGCTCTAGAAAGCTCAAGATGTTGCTGAGCATGCGATATATCGCCCAGAAAATGCGCGAGAACAAGGTGTTGTTGTACAATGTACTGGAGGACAGGGCGGGCACCCTAGAAGGCAATCATATAGGCCTCATTTTTGAAGACCGCCAATGGACTTTCACGGAACTGTACCACGCTCTCCGGCCCATCGCAAATTGGCTTCTCAAGGACCTGGGGATCAAGAAAGGCGAGATCGTGGCAGTAGATGGCGGCAACACGCCGGAATACCTCATGATCATCCTCGCCCTGGAAGCCATCGGCGCCGTCGCAGGGCTGCTCAACTGCAACCTCACAGGGAACGCACTGGTCTACAGCGCCGAGCTCTCGACGTCACGCTACCTCATCGCAGACAAGCAGCTGCAGCACCTCGTCGCCCCGGTCGAATCGGAGCTGATGGGAAAGGGGCTAGAGACCATGTACTACTGCCCAGCCTTTGTGGCAGCGCTCAAAGATACCGAGCAGCTACCCAAAGACCGCGGGACCGGCATTGACCCGGCGGCGCCAGCCTTCTTGCTCTACACGTCCGGCACCACCGGGCTCCCGAAAGGCGTGGCGCTTCCCCGGTCGCGGATTCTACTCTTAGGACAGGGAGTCGGGGGGTATTTACGGCTCAAACCAGGCGATCGCATGCACACTTGCCTACCGCTATACCATGCGTCGGCTTTGGCACTCTGTACAATACCGTGCCTTTTCACGGGAGCCACGCTCGTCTTGAGCAGGAAATTCAGTCACTCTACCTTTTGGAAAGAGGTACACCAGTCCCAGGCCACGCACATGCAGTACGTCGGCGAGCTGTGTCGCTATCTTGTCAACGCGCCGCCCAGTCCCCTTGACCGTGGCCACAAGGTGCGCATGGCCTGGGGCAACGGCATGAGGACCGACGTGTGGGAGCGCTTCCGGGAGCGGTTCGGCATCGAGTGCATCAACGAGCTGTACGGGGCGAGCGACGGCATGTCCATCACGATGAACCCGAACCGCGGCGACTTCTCGCGCGACGCCATCGCCGTGTACGGGCCCCTCTGGCATCTGCTCAACCCCGACGAGAAGCGCGTCCGCATCGACCCCGACACGCAGGCGGTGATGCGGGGCGCGGACGGCTGGGCCGTCGAGGCCAGGGCGGGCGAGGTCGGCGAGATCATCAACCGGATGGACGCCGCCGACCCCGACCGGGGCACGCCCCAGTACTTCAACAACAGGTCCGCCACGACGAAGAGGCGCGTGGCCGACGTGTTCAAGAAGGGGGACCTCTGGTTCCGGTCGGGCGACCTGTTCAGGCAGGACAGCCATGGCCGCCTCTATTTCGTCGACCGGCTGGGGGACACCTTTCGCTGGCACTCGGAGAACGTGTCCACGAACGAGGTCGGCGACCTCGTCGGCCGGTTCCCGCAGGTGGCGGAGACCAACGTCTACGGCGTGCAGGTGCCCAACGCGGAGGGGCGGGCCGGCTGCGCGGCGCTGGTGCCGACGAGCGACATCCTGAACAGCGGGGGCGAGATAGACTTCGCCGCGCTCGCCGCGCACTGCCTCGCGAGTCTTCCGCGCTATGCCGTGCCGCTCTTCCTGAGGATCACCAAGAGTCTGGCCTACACCGGCACGCACAAGCTCCAGAAGCAAAAGCTCCGGTCCGAGGGGATCGAGCTTGCCGCCATCAGGGCGTCGGGCGATGACCGGATGTACTGGCTGCCGCCCGGCCGCAACACGTACGTGCCGTTCTCGGAGAAGGATCTTGATAATATCAAAGCCGGAAGGGTCCGACTGTGATGCGGAGTGCGAGTGTTTGTGGAGTGCGCGTATCGGCATAACGCCTGGAGAGATTTTCGCCAAGAAGATAGAGCTTGGCACACTATAGCGACAGCTAATAGTCTGGTAGCCATACTTGACGTTGATGTGCATATGTATTCTTCGGTAAGGGATGTCATGTTACAGACAAGAACTAGATGAGGATATTTCGGTTGGTTACCAAATTATCATGCTATTGACATGATTTGGAAGCTCGTTTTCAATAGCCACGCAGTATCTAGCTGTGGACGAGGGCGAATATGAAACTGCCCAGTCTTTTTTGTTATTTCACACCCCAAAAGGGACCTTGCTACCTCCTACCGACAGACCGATCAATGAATGCACCGGAAGTTTAGATAAACATAGGAATATGCATAATTATAACAGAATACGCCGATGTTATCCTTGCGTTGCGGGGATTTGAGCACTGTTTCACATCACAGCCTTGCAAGTTCTGCAGATAAACATCACTTAGTCGCTTGCTAGATTACCAAGCCACTCACATGGCTATGCGTACTGCTACTACTCTGTATCTGTAATAAGGGCTCGTTTGGAGGGCTTGGAACGGCGTCTTCATTCATACGGTAGTTTTCTATGGAGTCAGAGTGTCCTGCTAGATCTATCTTTTCTGGCTTTTTGCGAGAGGGATTGGCTTGTTCTAATAGCCTCACTTCCTTCGCTAGGTATTACCTTTCTAGGCCTGTATCTAACACCCTCGCTTCGGACCTCCGTTCTCCGGTTGCCTTGCCTAAGACCTCCGGTTTCCTTTATTCAAGTACCCGAAATATCGGGTGTCACGGTCTTCAGCTCCTGTAACCGGCGTACGTGTGACAGTATCATCAAGAATATGTGAAGCGGTTACGCGATAATTGTTGCCCCGGATACGTTCCTGGCTCAGGGCTGTATGAATAAGCAGACTCCCATGCTCAATACTAACTTGGCAACTTAGGGAGCTGAGAGCCTTGTCTGATTCAGCATGAGACGCTTCGAAGAGGAAGTCAGAAATAAACATGCCCTTCGGCCGTAATCTAAATGTCAATAAATAATATGTAAATTAAAAATATATGAATAATAAATAAAAAGAAATCAACCCTATCTCCATTTGATTCGGACTGCGCGAGGGTCCTGAAACTATGTAACGCGCGAATAATCCAGTCGTGGATCCTCTCGTAGAACATAAGTCTTATATATCTCGGTAGACAAATAAACTTAGACTAACGGGGCTGAATAAACCTTATCTCTACGGCTTGCAGATTTTATTTAGCATGGAACGCGAGGGATGCTTTTTTTTTTCTCCCTCTCTCCCTCTCTCTCTCTAAACGATGTAAGTCTTATTTATTTTTCATCTGATCCAGCAGACGGAAGGGTAGGAAAATAGCTAGGACATGATTTAATTCAAAGTCGAATCCTCGCAGATCCCGCCAATCCCGACAAAGCGAGCCCAGGGCAAACAGCCGTTCAAAAGCGAAATCTTCCCACATTCATCTCTCAATCCCAACGAAAGATCAACCTGATAATACAAAAGGGCGCTAGGAGCCCTCCATTGACGCCGAAACATTCGTGCCATATAAAAGATTCCACGCCGCATCGCCCTGGCGATTAGTATAGGCGCCCGGGTACTCGATGATAGTAGCTCTGCGCGGATCGACTACCTGACAGAAACCGGTGAAATCTTCGTGGACGAAGATCACAAGCTTCCCGTAGCCGTCTCCGAACAGTTCACTGAGCTTACTGACCATCTGGGTGACATTTTGCTGCTGGACGCTGTTGCAGTTGGCGTTGTACCAGGCCTTCAGGGAGTTTAACCAATTCTCCCCACCCGTCTGTATCACGTCCGAGTAATCCTGCGTCTGGTTGTAGCCCGACCAGCGGTCCCACGCCCTCGTGAGTCCCGCCATGAAGAGAACGTGCGGCAAGTGCAAGCCAGGGGAGTCAAGATTGGCGGTCCTCTGGATAGCTTCCAGACTGTAGTCAGGGCTGGAACCTTTGGGGATATACAATCGGGGGTGGGTGACGCGGCGTATTGCTTTCGCCGTGGTTCTCACCAAATTGGTCCACTGCGCCTGGTACACGGAATTGGCCCCATAAAGCGCCATTGTTTGGTTCGGCGCATCCGGGACCGGCACCGGCGCCGGTCGTCTCGCATCGGACAAGAGGACAGCCTGATGTTCCTTCGGGCGCTGCTGGGATGTGAGCAGGTAGATTCGCTCTGCGGCGAATTGGGTAGGGAGCGACCGTAAAGCGGGATCATATTCCGGGTAAACGATGAAGCAGACATTTTTGGCATCATGAGCCGGATCTAGTAAGAAGTTCCGGTATTTATCTCGGCCCTCAGGATTGAACTCCCAGTTGAGCATCAATTCATCGCGAAGGTGGTTGTCTTTGGCATATTGGTAGGCGGCGTAGGGGTCCCTGTTTTTCAGCATCTGCTGTAGGGTGTGCGGTGGGCTAGCCGACATGGTTCTTAAGCTGAGCAGAGAGATGTAATATTTGAGTCAGGATGGGATTGTATGGTGTTCTGGATGGGAAAGAAGTTGGAAAGACAGGAGGTAGTGACAGCATTTATACACGACGGGACAGGAGGTTAACTTGTTGACTGAGAGGAGTAATGCCCGGGCACTTCAGTTATCAAGTCACAACTTTCAATCCTGAATGTCTGATGTGGAACCTGTGAGGCGAATAATATACTACGTATGCAGGGAAGACAAACAAGCAGAGGTGATTTTAAATCCTTCCCGTAATATTTAACCTTCGTACAACTATTGTCATCCCGTCAAGAGGTTTGCGATGCTGAGATGGCCCTTTCATCGCCTGTTTGGTCCATGGGAGGGGGGGGGGGGGGCAAAGGCAGTCGTGCGTAGCACCGCTTCCAGGAAGACCAGTTCAGTAGTGAGGAACAAACAACCTACGCAAGGGATCAGCAATGGATTCATACCTACACACTCACCACTCCACTTGTAGCTCGTAAGACTAGAAGTCTCGCGGTAGCTTCTAATGACAAGAGAATCGAGCTCCCTCGGCGACTCTGAATAAGAGTACAAAACCAATCAGTGTGGTATGATGGTCCATTCCATGAGACTACCAAATAGACTCGCCTCGAAGACCGCTCACGGCGAGACGCTTCGAGCAAACGAATATACTGTAGTTGCTGACACTATCATGGCTCGTTTTCGACATATAAAAGACTGTTCCAAAAGCCATCAGCGTCGCCGCACCTCAAGAGCTCGGGGTTTGGTTCTTGGAAGCAAACGTTGTCATGCAACATCGAACTCTCCCTAGTAACCCCAGCGCCCCCTTCAACGAATGCAAGGAGTTTACGGTTGTTTAAGGTGACATATACCAGCATCATACTTCTGGGTTCCATAGATCTCTGAGAGTCGCCTTGCCTCAACCAAGCTGAAAACTTTATGAAACGCTGTGCTGCCCTATATGCCCTCACAAACTTGATGCTGGTCACTAGGCAGTGTATTGATGTACCTCATCATCGTAATTGTTATCTGCTACCTGAGCAGAGTAATAGAGGAATACTGAGAACCCGGCGAAGAGAAATTCTATCTTGGTCGTCAATAAACAATCACAAGGAAGTCTGGTGGGAAAATTATACAATGGTTGGGCACTCTGGTTTGCTCGCTTCTTAGGATTTTCATTCGTGTCTGTTCATGACAAAACTTTACACGCTCTTAAACGATGGCATGAGAACGTAAGTGAAAGACGGTGTGCGATGCTGCGCCTAGCAATACTCAACCCCGGACCCCTAGCCCCACCATGCAAGAAACTGATATTCGGGGTCGTCTTGCTCGAACTGTCTAGCTCTCTTGAGCTCGTCATGTTACAATGATTAAACCCCGCTCCCTAGTGAAGAACAAAGGCTTCGGTCCGTATAGAATAGATACAAAAGAGAAAAGGGGTCGCTCCAGTATGTGTTAATGCAAAAATGAACCCAGCCATGGGTGCGTGGGGATTTCAATAATAACAACCTCGCCAGGTAAACAAGTGGAATTATCTTTCTAGTCGGGGTTGAGGTTGCCACCCATTTATATAAGCCATCAAACCTACGCCGATTAAAACAACGCCTATCATGGAGGCGTACGGAATGCTAGTTGCCAATGCTTGGTTGGGCTGGGGTGGTCCCGGGGTTGTTATGATTGGCGTTTCTGTGGCAGAGGGTGACAAGACCGGGTTATCGGGGGATTCGACGGACATTTGCTGACTTTGTCTTGAACTTGACGATGGTCTCGTCACTGCTGCAGACCCAATGGTAGCTTCATTGTCAACCATGACATCCTTGTCCTTGGATCTATTTGAGGAGCCTTTCTTTTCGTTTAACTCTCTTGCTTCAGCATCTTGCCTGATCTGTAGAGCCATCTCTGCTAGGGTTTTGCGTTGAGCATCCCTCTCAGACTCTGCGATCTCGGCTCGTTGCTTGAATATATCAAGCTCTTGGCGCAGATCCTTGATCTCTAGCACCAAAGATTCTATCTGTGCGTGCAGCTGAGTGGCGGATGCTTCGATTACCTCGGCGTTTGGAGGCGCAGCTTTATTAGTATCGGTCGGCGGTGCATCGAGAGGTTCCGCATGAGTATTTTCTTCATTGGGGGGCTCAAAGGCTGCGTTGAGCGACGTCTCTTCGGCATCTGGCTCTTCGGGTGGTGGAACTACGTTGGATGATGCTTCTTCTAAATGCTTCTCCAACCTCCTAGCTAAGTCTTCCGCCAGCTCTCGGGCTTGTCGCTCTCGATGTAACATTTCTTCCAAGTCTCGAACACGCGAGGTTTGGGACTCGATTTCCTTCCTGGCGTTGCTCAGAGCTTCTGTAAGCTGCAGAATCTGGCTACTGTTACCTTCATGGCGAATAGGTGACATGTTTTGAGAATGTGGTTTGGCACGTTCGGTAATGCCTCGCTTCAAGGCCGGAATATCGGGCTTTTCGGGTAGAGGCTGCTGTGGCGGAGGGGCAGGAGGATCAGAGAACCTAGTCTTGTTTTCCGACCTGAATGACAAGGCGCCGCCGTTAACGATAGGCTTGGCAGGTTCAGGAACTTCAGGCTTTTCAATGTCTTTGACGTCCTCTTTACCAAGTAAAGCATGAACAAAATGATCAGTCCTTCCGAGATCCTGAGACTGGAGACGTGCGTTACGCATCTCATTCTGTACACCGTGTCAACTAAGCTACGAGGGTCGTTTTGTGGATTAAGTAGATCATACCTGTAGCTTTTTCACAATCTGCTCTGTACTTATGGGCGAGAAGAAAAACCCACGCGGGGGCATGCCGTTAGCTTGAGGACCCACCATCGCTCCCCCTTGAACCATACGCCCATTGTTGGCCATTGATGACTGACTTCCGGTTCGTTGACGTAAAGGAGCAGGGTTTTGGGGGCCCATCATCATCATAGGGCCGTTTGTAGGATCAAGGTCTCCGAAGTTCACATCGAGCAGATTATTTGCAGCATTAAAGTATCCAGCATGCTCCACCTTGGCAGCAACTTTATGGTGAACGACTGTCTTTTGGTCCTCACTCACAATATCAATTCCTAGTTCCAGATGGTCTCCAGTCTGTAACTCATGCGGGTCGGATTCTCGGTTCTCTGGGGATAATCGTGCGCCATTCACGAAGGTCCCATTGGACGACTTGACGTCTCTGATCCATATCTTCCCCTGGCGATCAGCCCATATCTCGGCATGTTGGCGAGAAAGCACTTTGCTGTCGAAGAAGCCGTTGATTTGGGTTGGCACTGTCTTCGCATTCGTTTGACGGCCAATTCTGAGGGTGTCCGGGGAGAAGGGAACGGATATAGTCTTGCGTTCAAAAGTGCCATTTAAGGATAGGAGATACAGAACTGGTGGATTACCGGTAGGTAAAGATTCGACCATAGGTCGGGGCATACCCTGCTGCACAGACATCTGACTCTGGGAAGGGACAATCGACGGGGTTGCGTGCAAGGGTCCGGATCCATTCAGCCCATTCATCAACTGCGGGCGCCCAGCCACCATCCGGGCAAATTCAGCCTGAGGGTCGAGCTTTGGATTTGGCCAGGGGCCCTTGGGCAGAGGTCGTTTGCGTTGCGCAGCAGTTGTAATATTCGACCAGGAGCCCACATCTCCAGAGGGGGCCACCGGGGCGCCGTTGGGCTGCGAGGTCGAGGTGGCAACGGTAGACGTGGAGGACAGGGAGGAGTTAGACGATATCGACGAGGACGAGTTGTTGCGCTGCAGAGTTTTGCGGGGAGTGAGCGCACGGTTGAGCTCATCCGGGTTCATGATCTGGGCAACGTGGCCACCATTCATCCCGTTCACGCTCCAGGCTGGCCGGTTGTGCTGGGTGAAGGTGGGCGGGCTTGCAACGGCCGTCATGAGGGAAGCGGGGGCAAGAGCCGGAACAACACGGGCGGGAGAGCCGAGAGAGACGGGCAGGGCCAGGATCAATGGAGAGGCGGCGGGAGCGTGCGTGGAAGTCGGCAGGCGGGCCGGTCGGGCAAGCAAGGGTCGCAGCTGGCTGTCGGCGCTCTACCCGTTCAGCGACGAGGACGGGTCGACGTGTGGCATGCAGGACGTGCCGGGCGCCAGTGCAGGCGGTCAGACGTCACGATGCCGATGGCGCAGGCACGTCTGGATGCGGCCGATGTACCAGCGAGGGCGGTCGTGGGCGGGTGCAGGACACGGGCAGGCCAGAGGACGGCGGACGAGGGAGCGAGGTCGTCGAGAACACTGGCGAGGGCGCGAAACACATCAAATAAGTCTAGCCGTCAGAGAAACGATAACAAGAACAAGCGGCAATTCGCATGGAGCAGATACGGGGCCGCGGGACGGTGTTGGCGTGGTGGTGTGCCGTCGCGTCGCGATGGGGGTGTGGCAAGTGCAGTACAGTACCGGTCGGCCTCGCAGAGAGGAGAGGTTGTCCTGTCCAGAAATCAATCCGACGACGTCGCTCAGCGCCCTTACTCGGAACGGACTAGTGCCGCCATGACCATGCCAGGCATCGTCGCGGCCGACAGCGCCTTATCCTATTGGCCCAAGGCTCTTTTTTTTTTTCGCTGTCCGTGCGCACCCGGGCCATAGGCGCCTTACGTAAGTTACAGGTACGGAGTTAGGTACCGAAGGCTACCTAGGTACCTCTCCCGCTGTGTCTTGCTCATTAGTTACCTAAACTCGAGAATGTACTACCATCCACGCGTATGCAACTATTCGATTCCATAGGGCTATGTTGGTACAGAGGTACAGAGTAGGTAGGTACTAGGTATTAGGTAGCAATTCACACCTTCAACCTACTTCCCAGGGCGATGAACCTGGAGACAAGTAGGTACCTACCGGCATGGACCGAGGATTGATGATCCGAATGGCTATCTCATCCTCGCCTCAAAACCTGTACATCGGGTGAACGCACGTGAGAGGTGCCGAGTGTGTCCCCCGGACTTGCACAGCCACTTGTGCACCAGCCCGGTCATGGTCTTGCAGTGGCAAATGCTCACTGCCCAGGTGACAGCTGACCCCCGGACCAGCTTCTTATTGGGCGGGCATTGTCGTTTGCTGGGTACCTAAGGTTGGCCAATCCGACCCGGCGAGAGCCGCGCCAAGATCTGGGGAGATGCTCCAATCATCGTCAGATGCATAAAATCGCATCGCATCGCATCGCATCACCCAGACTCTCGAACCACCGCTCCCGCAGTCCGACTACTCGCCCTACTCGCCCTACTCGCCAACGCGCGACCGAGCGCTGCCATCTCACTCACCACCACCCCCAGACCATCTGCCCTCCACTCGCCGCGCGTGAAGATTAGATTACCTGCCAAAATGCCACCAGTGCCAACGAACCGCGGCCCCCAGGCCCCTTCCACCACCGAGAAGTGTGCGTGGCCATGTCTGCGTCTTCCCGGCTCTTCGCTGAGAGCACAAGATGAAACCCAAGCTGACGCTGTTTGCAGTAAAAATGGGTGCTATGATGGGCGGCAGTAAGTCGAGGACCGCCCCGGCCTCTCCCAGATGGCGTGCACTGTTGACACCCTCACAGCTGTCGGCGTAATTATCGGCTTCATATTCGGTTAGGCCCCCTATCCTGCCTCCTTTTGCCACCGCATTCTCTAACACGCGATTCTCTCGTGCAGGGTCTGTCAATATCATTAGATACGGAGCGGGCGCGAATGGCATCATGCGGACTCTCGGACAGTATATGGCGGGCTCTGGCGCCACATTTGGGTGAGTGCAAGGAACGAGGCGGGCGATGGTGTTGGATTTGTCGAGCTGACCACACCGACGAAATAGCTTTTTCATGGGAATAGGTAGTGTTATAAGAACAGACGCCTCGCCGATCGCCGCCGAAGCCTTTGCGCGAGCGCAACGACGGCCTATTATAATGGCGGCCCAACAAGCCTACCGACCCCGCGACAAATAAGCTTGCCACGACCATTGTCTGCCTGCATCACGCCCGTTCTGGCTGGGGACGTTGATGTGTCGACATGCAGGCCTTGCACGAAATTCGTGCGGCTCGGCAGGTCCCTGTACTATGTGTATAACAAATACAGCTTTTTGCGCTCGATACCGTCTTCAAATCTAGGGGATCAACATGATACATTTCCCTCGGGCTGACTGGGACTTTTCAGTTTTGTCGCACTGTATATAAATGGCAAGCTCTGCGGTGTTGTATATCAACCACAATCGGAATAGCTACGGGTTTATCCCATCTTGCTTGTCTAATTCGCATACCGGACTAGCAGTAACCACCCTATAAGCAGATCAATAACGGACAACGTAGAAGACCCCCAAACTGGGAGTTCCCAAGGAAGAAAGCGGGCTCTCAATTTTGAGAGTTGCACGACCAGTAATGGTCAGGATCTGAGACAACAGCAGAGAGCTGTGGACTCTAGTATATTCTCTGGCTGGAAGAGAAGTTTCCGCTTCTGTATCCCCGAATTTTCGTACAATCAACCTAAGATCTCTTCTACCCGGCTTCGACTTGGCTCCGTGCAAACCAAACTCTGAGCACTGAGAGGCCGGGAAGTTCCTTAATCTCCTCATGTACTCTGTATTACTCCCCCGCGGGCTGAAAAGAAGGGGCACGTCGCCGAGAGTGCTTCCACCGAGGATACGCACGCGCTAACGTGCTAATGCTTTTTGGCACGCCGAGTCCCTTGATCACTCCCCCACCGGTTTCGACCTATCAAGCTCTTCTTGTTGGATCAAATGTCCGGCTCAGGTCTTAGTTCAAGCCACAATCCGTAGCGGGATGTGGTCGCCGCCCGAAAAAGATGGCTTGCAGAAAAGCAATAAACCATGATGCTATCCGATGTCCTCGCTGCACGCCTGCTGCTGTCATCTATTCATATAATCTCTCGTGTTTTTGTCCGGTGTCCCCCTTGGCATGGGGGTTGCTGCTTACCAGGTATATCGTTGACCGCATGAAGCGAAAGCCACAATGCACGCCAGCTGATAGGCCCTACAGTAGTTGGTGCGACTCCAAGAACACGTCCCATACCGGGCACTTGGGACCAGAATAGCCGGCCTCGTCAGCCGTGAGACCACAGCCGCATTACGCGAGCAGCGAGTGTCGTTGTTGTCAACTACGGCGGTCCAGAGATCAATGACTTCGCGATAGGGTCAATCCTCCATGACTTCCTCAACAGGGGCAGAATCAGAGGGCTCAGCAGCTAGACGAACTAGTCAGAGACGATGGCACCTAACTAAGGCAGGGCGTGTCGCCGCCCATAGGTTTTGGCCGTTTCCGACCATCTGCAAAGCGCCTCGTGGCTGTTGGTGGCTGCTTAGAACATCCAATCACCCCAATAGCCGCCCGTGACAGGTTCTGTCTTATTAATTTTGTTTTGTGTGATCCATCTGTGTAGATATCAACATTCAAACCCACGCCCAGTCCACATGTTTTACCGCTCCAGAGCAATTAGCTGGACTGGGTCCGGGAATCAGGACGTCATACATCAATGATATAATAATAGTACCCCCAAGCCTGATACTGGCCAATGTCTTGGTATAGTAGCCTCAAACCCCCTGCAGCTGGCCGACCATGCACTGCCTCTTGAGAGTACTGTTGGTCTGGCGATCTTTATAAAGAGACGGCGCGCTCTGTGCATTCCATCGACATCCAACTGCAGATATCCCATTCCACTCGTTAGATCTTAGTTAGGTACCAATTAATATTTCCTCTTTATATTTCCTATTTCTTAATACTTGTGCTCTTTTGTAGCCGTCCCTTCGTTCATCCCTTCAGCATGGTATTCCTGGCGAGATTAGCCGGTCTCGTCGCAGCGTTGACACCCTCGGCACAAGATGGGTAGGCCTTTCTACCTCACATGTTGGTTTTCTAATATTGTCTGACAACCCCCGACAGAGTATCAACTTGGGGCACGTTCCGGGCACCTACGCTCCCCAACTGGATGACCAGTCCGAGCTTTAGGAGCTCGGTCACAATCCCCTGGGGCCAGAGAACATCCCAGGGCAGCAATCCTTATAAAGAAGGTCCATTGACCCAGGTCACTCGAAGATACGACTTCAACATCAGCCGTGGTGTGATAGCGCCAGACGGATACGAGAAAAGCGTGATCCTCGTCAACGGGCAATTCCCAGGCCCCTTGATAGAAGCCAACTGGGGTGACTACATCGTGGTCACTGTCCACAACAACATCGTAGACGGTCCCCCAGAGGGTACGGCTATACACTGGCACGGCTTCCTTCAGACACGGACTCCGTGGGAGGATGGGACGCCCGGTGTGACGCAGTGCCCGATAGCGCCGGGGAAGAGCTACACCTACAAGTTCCGGGCTGAGTTATACGGCACCTCTTGGTATCACTCTCACTATTCAGCTCAGTACTCTGGTGGTCTCTTTGGACCCATTGTGGTGTACGGACCGAAAAATGCCCAGTATGACATCGATCTCGGCCCAATTATGGTCAATGGTAAGTCGAACTATATAACCTGGACTTTTCATTGATGGCCCGTCTAACTCCTAGCTAGATTGGTGGCACACAGACTACTACTCAGTTGTCAAGCAAGTCATGGCGCCCGGTTTCCAAGGCCGTGTATTCTCCGACAACAACCTGATCAACGGACGGATGAACTTCAACTGCTCGACCGTGGCGGCCGGCGATACGACCAAGTGCACCAACAACGCGGGCCTGTCGAAATTCAAATTCCAAGCGGGCAAGAGGCATCGTCTGCGTTTCATCAACTCGGGCGCCGAGGGCGTCCAGCGCATCTCGATCGACAAGCACACCATGACCGTCATCGCCAACGACTTCGTCGAGATCCAGCCGTACGACACCAAGGTCGTCACCGTCGGCGTCGGACAGCGCGTGGATGTCATCGTCAAGGCCAACGCCGAGAAGGGGTGCGCCTATTGGTTGCGATCGAACCTGACTTCGTGCTCCAACGCCCACCAGCCTGCCGCCCTCGCTGCCATACACTACGACAAGGCCAACACCAACATCGCCCCTATGAGCACCCCCTGGGATGTGCCCGACCCCGGCACGTGCGCCAACGACGCCCTGGAGCTCACAAAGCCTTCTTATCCCATAGTGCTGCCCGAGCCTTCGTGGACGCAGAATATGGACATCGCTGTGTTTAGGAATGCCTCGGGCAACCTACTCTGGCAGTTTGGCGTAAGGATTTCTGTCGTCCACACTAAGTACGTATACAATTTGAGCTAACATGGCATACAGGGCGTGTCAGCTAGGGTAGACTACAACGACCCGACCCTCTTACAGGTCAGGAACAATGACTTCCAGTTCGAGTCCGACATGAACGTCGTCAACTTCGGCAGGAACACGTCGATCAGGCTCATCGTCAACAATCCCACCCCAGCGTAAGAACCCCTCCCCCCCTTCTTCCCCTTTCCACTCGTCCCACATCTCAGCTCCCTCCCCGGCCCCATCCCTACTCTTGAAATCTCCGGAAAGAAACTCCACCTGACAAACCCCCCTACAGCCAGCACCCGATGCACGCCCACGGCCTCAACATGTACATCCTCGCCGCCGGCCCGGGCAACTACGACGGCAGCACCGTCGTGCGGCCCGCGAACCCGATGCGCCGCGACGTGCAGATGGTGCAGCCCTTCGGCCACGTCGTGGTGCAGATGGACGCGTCGAACCCGGGCATCTGGCCCTTCCACTGCCACATCGCGTGGCACGCCTCGGCCGGCTTCTTCTCGCAGATGGTCTTCCTGCCCGACGAGATCCGCAAGTACCGCATCCCCGCCGACGTCGCCCAGACGTGCCGCGACTGGGACGCCTTCACGAAGACGGTGGCGCTCGACCAGATCGACAGCGGGCTGTGAGGGGGCTTCCCCGCTGTCTCGGTGTCTGAGCTGCCTCGTGGCTCGGCGCGCTCGGCTCTTGGTTGTTGGACACTACGCTGTGGTGTCATTTCTATGCCCCCGTCTCCTTTTTCGTGTTTTCTGTAACTCCTTGAGGTATGCCCTGTACCTTAAACCACCCCGACATTCATTATTCAACCAGAGAATACGTACAGGGCCGCAACACACACATATATAATTACATATACAGTCATAGGGGTGTGATAACCTTGATATATACCTTTCCCGCCATCTTGCTTTTTGATATTCCCGAGTCTTTTTCTTATATCTCTTTCCCCAACAAAGCATAAGCTTTTTGGCGCTACCATAAAGAAGGGGCAGTTTAGTTGTTGGATACATACGGGGGCACACACAGTGGAAATTTCTATATGGGATAATGAAAGGGATGTTTGATGGGATCTGCATTTGTATGGACTATAGCTAAAAGCCAGCTGATGTTCTTTTGTATAACACGCAACCGTTTCACTACGAAATCGGACTCGGGAAACAACTCGTGGACTGGCTGGATAAAGTGGGATAATTTGCCATTGTTCTACTTGTACATTTTAAACGGCTCCGTTGTTTCAGGGGGGGGGGGGAGGAGTCGTGTTGTTGTTAATGGTGGTCGAGCGTGGGTTTATCATCATTTTAGAAGATAAGTTGGTCCGTATTGTGAAAGATGGCTCTGAACAGTGCCTATTATATTAGATGGATCTATTATACATCTCTAGATAAGAATCATTAACTGCTTAGTTACACATGATTCTTTTTAAGATCATTGAATTCACATATGTATAGACTAAATCTTCTTTTCAAAAATAATAATAGGAATCCTTGTCACCATAGGCGAACGAGTTTAATTACACGACTCGCCTCTCTCAGCATTGTAATGAGGTGGCGCGCTTGGCCTCAATCTCGGTCTCCTCTGGGGCTGGCCGGTAGGCTGTGCCCTCCTACCCCTTTTTTTATCTTTGCAAAGCCACCTATCCTGCGGTGTGGAAAACTAGCTCCCTCGTACTTCGCCCGCAAACGCACTTCATAGCCGCTCCCAAACGGCAGGAAGATTGGGGCCAAGCTACTGCTAGTAACATGGACTATAACCATTGCCCTGCATCCTTAGTTGGATAGGATGCATCTCTGAGTGGTTATATTTCGTTTTGTGTGAAGTTTGTTTTGGACTAGGTGATCTTACTAACTAGATACCAAAGAAATATGCACGACTCATCATGGTCTCCTGCAATGGCGCCGTGAAGGCTAGAACTAGGTACCTAGTACTCGTCCAGGTGCCCTCTCCCGTCAGTGTCACCAGCTAGACCGCTGCCAGCTTTCCCCAAGCGCCCAGGCGCGTGAGTGTGATATGATATCCAATTGCCACCGGGGTCTTGCAATGGCTAAGCTTGTTTGGGAGTTAGAGTCCTGTGTGACCCAACCTGGCATCTCAGATGCTTGCCACCTCTTCAGGTTTGGATGCATGAGGATCCGGGAGTAGTTAGATGGGATTGTTGACGCAAGAGACCCAATCCTAAACATCAACCCTGGCCACTGTATCTCCGGAGGTACATACTACCGGGATGTCAATGACTAGATAGGAGGGTAGTAGATCGTGCTTCTCGGCTGATGCCAGCTCTGGTTAATGCAGGCTCGAAGATGAACAGCCGCAGCCATCTCAGGATCTCTGCGCGTATCCTCGCAAGCTTCTCATCACATCTCTTGTAGTGGAACAAATACAAAGAAAAAGAAAAGACGAAAAAAAAAAAAATTGAAGAACACAGGTACCGGCGGATATTGGAAAGTACCTGACGGAATATGGCATTGGACTCAGCTAAAGTTCACGGGACCTAAACTACCTGTGTAACAAATGCCCACGGGGAGGGAACAATGGCATTGGTCACCTCTCGAATATTTTCGCGCTCGTGTCAGACCGGATTGAAAAAAGGTCTTCTTTTTTTTTGCACATTTTTATCTTTGGACAATCACGTCCTAACCATCTCCTTCCTCAGACGTTCGTGCCGTTCTCAGGTACCAGTCACAATAGTAGTTCAAAGGACAAACAGGAGAAGCGTAGCTGAAAGCGACTGCATACCGGTAATGGCAGAATTGGTTGGCGCAGTTGGGCCTGGAGCTTAGTCTAGACAAAATTCCACGGACAAAGCAGCGCGAATGAGATCGGAAGCTAAATAGCTACCTAAGTCGCCTGCTCCGCTACATTAAAAGCGCATGGCGTCTTTCGAAGGGATGAAGAGTGATTGATGAACAGGTCGATCTGCTCAGATTTGCAGGCCTCAAAAAGACGCACGAAGCGCTCGTTGACAGACGAACCTACATGTCTGAGCTTGATGTGTTGAAATTTCCTTGTCTATCACTGCAATGAACGCTACCTATAAGCCTAGTGTTACTTGGAGCACGGCGAAGTTGATGAAGGAGTTCGCGCGAGGTCGATGTTATCATATATATATAAAATCTTGCCAATACCAAGGCCATAATCTGAGTCTGTATGCCGCTCAAGAGTGGTACCTACGTCTGCGCACCTACCTACTATGGAAGGGCTGTGGCGGAGTTAAAAAGTGGCGTATTTTGGGGTATGTTACATTATGGGAGCTTGGGTAGAAATGGGCCATCCGCAACAGTCAGGTGATGGACAACTAAGATACTTATTACAGGCCTCTAAGATCCTGGAAACTACCTGTGGGTGAGGAAGCGAGGAAGGTCCTTCGGGGGATAAAGTAGCAAACACTGACTCGGTATGGCAACTACCTCTAGGTATGGTACCGTAGGGCTTCATTGGTCTGAAGGATAGTCTAGTCTAGTTTATACGCCGTTGGCGAGATTGGGATGGCCTAGGGTATATGGAGAGTCTGAAAACTCTTGATATACCGGCTGAGCATGTATAAATGCACCTCGAATACCCGAAGAAAAGGTCTATCAACTCTAGAAGGCTCATATAGTACTGATGTAGAATATGTTGTTTGCCATGCAAACACCCATGGTTTCAACAGGGGGGTTGGCTACACATGACCGGACATGGTACCTAGATAGAACGAGACAGCCCCGACGTCACCAGGGTAATACCTAGCTCGAGCAAAGGACTAGGCCCCGTCCTGACATTGGTTGGAATCCGCATGTTAAGGGGTTTATATATATATCTCATTGCCCTCTTCTCTTTTCTTTTCAACCCTCCTCGTCAAATTCTTATTTTCCTCCCTTACCCCTTGATATGGGAGATGGAACCAACAAGGGCGTTAGGCGGTTGACGGTGCGATCCAGGTGACCAGCCTGCGGAGATGACAGTGACACTATATCAACAAGAGCAGAGAGGCGTTGTTACACATAACTTCGAATTTGACATTTGAGTAGTACATTTCTTCCCGCTCCGCAGCCTTGCTCGCTGAACGATATACTGAATAGCAGCGCCTGGTATACTACAAAGGAAAGTGGCCGAGAGGAATGCAAAGGGGGGTCTTGTTTTCCCTCACAAACCCGATCTAGCAGTAAGCTTCCTCCATCAGTGTCGAAAGTCTAACTATAAATATGCGCAACGAAAGATTCCCGCCGTCTCCAGGGCACCCAATCCGAGGTTTCCGTCCAAGTCTGATTAAAAATAATTTTAAGGACCAAAAGAAGAGAGAAAAAAGAAAAGACTATAAAGCGCAACTGCAACGGCGGTATGTGCACAATAAGCGGGTGAATAATATGTACAAGAAGCGCGTTCGAAATTGCGAATGGTGGGTCGCTCGGGAAAAGGGTGAGGACCATCTTCGACATCGAAGCTCGCACCTTCGCTTCAAGTGTTGGGAGGCTGCGTGGTGTAATACGTCATGGGAGATATTTAGTCGAGAGCTGCTGGTAATTTCGGCCCGGCTCATTCCGTATGACTCGACAACATAGCGGGGGTGTTCGTGGGACCGGGCGGAACGGTTCGGTAGTACGGGGCCATACTACATGACGACGCACTTAGACTCTTGTTCGCCGCTGGGCTTGACGCTCAACGCGACGCGGGCAGCCTCTGTGAAGGCCTCGTTGACGCCCCGATTCCGCATGGCCGAGCACTCGAGGTACCGCATGGCCTTGATCCGTCGCGCGACATCAAGACCTTGGTTGTACTCAATCAGGGGCTTTTTCTCGCGCTGTGGGCCGTCGGCGGCGGCACTGCCCTCTTCTTCCTCTTCGTTGTTTTCGCGCAGGTCGCACTTGAGGGCGACAAGGACGAGCTTGACGCCGGGGCAGTTCTCCTGGATCTCGCCGATCCACTTGCTCTCGACGTTCTCCAGCGAGTCCTTGCTATCGACACTGAAGCAGAGTACCACAACATCGGTGTTATCGTAGGAAAGACTTCGTAAACGATCGAATTCTTCTTGTCCCGCTGTATCCCATAGCGACAGCTCGATATGCACGTTGTCCACAAAGATATCTGCCGTCGGGTCAGTTGCCTGTTGTCGCCGTGTAGTGCACACAGTCCAGCGGACCGGTGTGGTATCGGTATCGCAGAGCGAAGAAATGGAGGAGCAAGGATGGTAGCGGACTGACCGTGAACGTAGTTTTCAAAGACCGTAGGCTCATAGACTGTCGGGAAATATCCTCTTGTGAAGACGTTCAGGAGAGACGTTTTGCCGCACGCACCATCTCCACTGGGTTGACTGTCAGTCGGGACGGCAGCCTGCGTCGCGCGCTAGACATTACAACGTACAGAAGTACCAGCTTGCGCTGTACTGTTTTGGAGCCTCCCAAACCACAGAGCGGCATTTTGCAAGTCGGTCGCTGCGCTCAGCGTCGTGTGGTGAGGCGTACGGAAAGGGGGTGTGGGGATAGTTGGCGGCGGGATTCGGCGGCGACAAGGTGAGTCGGCGGGTGAGTCGGTGGAGGCGGTGCGGTGCAGTTCGGGAGGATACGACGGCTAGTCGGGCGATTGCACGTGTTGTTCGCGTGGTGGTGGTGGTAAGTGGTGGTGATGTTTGGTCGGCACGAACGAGGATTACGAGGATTTGGCAATGCGTGAGGGAGGAATTGATGGGAGAAAGTTGGAAATGAAGGCGGCGCCAATAACGGATTAGTTTGAAGACGGCCCACGTATAAAGTATAAAGCGCCGGCTGGGTGTATACTAGTATACTAGTAGAGACTCAGAGAGTTACCTAACGGGGAAGTAGCATGGAAGGCAATGTACGGGGCAATGTACGGGGCAATGTACGGAGTGACCTAAATGCAGAATAATCTAACCTTGGGAGAGTAACTAGAGTACCTAACTTAGGTAGGTATATCCTTGCCAAGCCCCGGCTGCGCGCCAGAGGACGGGGGGACGGAGAGGACGGGCCAGAAGAGCCCACCCTCGGGTGGTTTGTGGGCCTATGCAGCGTCGGATCATGAACCACTGCCTGCCATGTAGCAGTACTTAGTACTTGTACTTGGGCGCTGAGTACCTAGCGTCAGATCTTGTCGTGCTGGTCGTGGTCAGGCCCGCCGAATGAGGGGCCCCCACGCTAGTCCCAGTCTATACTAATCCAGGTCCAAACCGAGTGATCTGAGGTCGTATTGGTTACGCGTGCCCGCCATCATGTCAAACACACCGATGGCCATGACCACTAATTGCTACCAAGATCAAGAGAAAACGACTTCTCATTTTCTAACTATAGTTCTCTGCTATGTACCTAGCGATATGCTCGACGAAGCTGCCAACGGCCTGTAGTACCTCTCTCATTGAGCATGGGTGGCACTATGTTGGGCATTACGGCGCACAATCACCGCTCTCATTGACATTCAGTCAGCTAGGTATAAGATCTTTGTTACGACGGAGGCAGAAGGCATCCCTGAGCACCGATCCTAAGAAAGGATCTTGACATCGATTATCTAGACATCCCATACAACCCCCTGACCGCAAAGAAGAACCTCCGCTCAAGGGGGGTTTCTCTTTGGCTCAGAGCACGTCCATGATGCAGACATCAGAGGGCTTGCAACAACTTCAACATCTGCACATCTACAACGGTATGTAAGGGGCATTTGGCTTTCACAGCATACCGACCGAGGTAGGTAGATACTGGTAAACACCTGAAAGAGTTGTTAGCATGTGGGAGCCTGCCACGAGACAGTCGAGCCTGAGCTAAAGCGGCGTGCGCGCTAAGCCCAATTGAACATTCCACAAAAGCTGTAAAATTTCTACCTTTAGATCTCTCCCCGGCCTCCAGCTTCTACTACCTATGCAGTATATCAAGGATTGTTTGCCCCCGAATTTATAGGGAAGGTAAGTACGCTAGGTAGTAGGGCAGCGTCTAGTCTAGATCGGTACCCCTCGCGGCGGATTCCATGACCCAATATCAGTACTCGTCCTTTCGTCAGTGACGCTCCTGCTTCAGTAGCGTAGCCGTTATTAGGCCGGACGAGGATACTATCTACGCTCCCGCCACGGACAACCTGGGTATATCGTGACGATGGCTCTTGAATCGATTCCAAAATGGGTAACTTAGGTGAGCTGAACGCCATGCATTTGACATTGTTATACAAATGAGAATACTGCTTGCTTCTTGAACTACCTACGGGTAAGTAAGCACCTTGGTACTCGCGGTAAATGTTACTTGTACTTAAAAGCGTACATGAGCACAATGCAGCCTGTAGATCCCCGAACGCCACTGTCGAAAAAAACGCCTCGCAGCCGCCATCGAAGCCACGTCAATACAGTATAGTAAATATGGCGGGATCGGTACGTAATCTGCTGCACGTAAAATACCGGGAGAAAAAAAATACGTTATACGCGTATAAAGTAACAGAGCCGGGAATTAAGTATAGCGGTCATATCGATGGGCCGCCGGAGCCATGCGACCAACTTCTTGTCCATGTCGTAATCGGGGCTCATAGGGCTAGGCCGCGCTCCTCGCGCTGTCTATCTAAGCGGTACGCACTCAACCCACCTGACCGTGCTGTGTCAAAGTGGATTTGCGGAGAAACAGATTTCGGAGGCGTGCTTACGCACCCAGATTTAATTCAAGGCGAGCCCGTAGTACATACAGTGGTCAAGCCGGAATACATACCTATAGTATACACCGTATGGTTTAATGATTTTCGAGTAATCACAGGTACGTAACAGAAAAGTCCTCATTACTACACTACTTAGGTATGCAGTACTACCGTTGCGCGTTCCTTGTTACACATGATTAAGGTGTGGAAACGCATGCATCGTATGCGTGTTAGACAACCACCTACAGAGACTTCGATGCCAAGTACTGGTCGGGCCAAATAGCGGCCAAGCTGCTGAATGAGAAAACCCAATACAATGACGACACAGAGCTTAATGATGTTAGGCCAGAAGTATTGTTTCAGTAGAGGTCTCAGATTCGTCCGTTCTCTGAGGAGTGTGTATTCACATGATCCGATGGCCAGGGCTCTAACTGATCAGCTTCCTCCGTAACCCGTGGGCGAATTCCTGATCTCCGTATCTTCCAGACCGAGCCCTTGCCTTGTCATCCGCCTCTCTGGCGTGCCGTTCCTGTTCCTCTATTAAGGCCAGACGTTTCTCCCTGTCCTTGTATAGGTCTGAGGCTGCGTCTTGCATTGCCGCCAACTTCCGCGCACGTTCCTCGGCCGCGGCTTCATCCGACGTCGCCCCCGCACCGTTTGAGCCGCCGCGGCGACCATGGCTTGGGCCATTCCTATAGTTGGAAGCTCGACGGTGATCTCGACTATCGCGCCGCTCGTCATCGTCGGGGTGATTTCTCCGGCGTTCTCTGGGTGGTTCAGGAGAATAGTCCCGGCGCCGCCTGAAATCTTGATCATTGCGGCCGCTACGACGTGGACTGCTTGATCGACCCCTGTACGACCTGTCATTGCTCCCCTTCTGTTCTCTATATCCATCCCGTGAAGCAGAACGAGTCCGCTTAGGACGCTCTCTCCGTGAGTCTTGTCGATCCCTCGAGTCTGATTTATCATCCGATTCGCGTCCATGGTATCGATGGCTTCGATCTCTCGACTCATCGCGCTCCCGTGAATCAGATCGCTGATGTCTTCTGTGGCGATGCTCTCGGGAATGTGACCTGTGTCGGTGGCGTTGGCGCTTCGAACTCTTCTCGTCTCTCCCGCGAGACGATGATTTATCATCCGTCCGCCCCATGGATGCAAGTAATTGCCTCCTCTTTATCGGGTCGTTCATCATGGCCTCGTAGGCCTCTTGTTCTCGGCGCTTGATGGCCAGTAAGGGATCCTCCCGTATTTTTGCTGCTATGTCTCTAGCATTGACAGCAGCATTCTGAGGTGCTGCAAGACTGTCGTAAGATGCTTGCTTTTTCAGGTTGTCGTTATCGGCTCCGCGCGTGAGAATAGTATCAATCCTTCTCTTGCCCAAAAGGAAGCCCTCGAGCTCTTCAGTTGTTCCTCCCTGGCCATCGCTGGGGCCTTGGTACATCCAATCCACCCGATCGATGCGTTTCCGGCCGCCTGCTGCCTCGAGTTTCTCTTGTATCTCCTTCTTGGCGCGCTCCTCCTTGATTTCTTGAATGCGTGCCTCTGTCTTCTTCCTCTCGACAAGGGCAGCTTGCTCGGCATCGTAGACCTTAGCCTGGTTCTTCAAGAGAGCCGGGTGGTACGACTTCTTCAATTGCAAGTCTCCACCCATGTTGACGACTCAGAGTGTTATCGGCGATTAGGCTGCGCTGCAGCAAGGGATGGCGAGGCGATATATTTGTGGTCTCGCGCGATCGATCGCAAGTAGTTAAATAGGAATCAGCAACGGCATGGACGTGACGACGACGATGCTGATGATAAGGGTGGTTGGCGCGGCGGTGGATGTATGAAGTTGATGAGACGAAGAGTATGGGCAATCAAGGTACCAAAGTCTAAATGCGAGTCTTTAGACTTTGCCACCCTAACACTACCTAGGTACTTACCCAGCCTCACGCTAGCCCGCTAGCACCCCAGGTGATAAGGTACGTACCTAGCACTTACGTAACAGGAGAATAGTGGGACGCACTCCACTTGCCCCAGGCTGTCGAACCCCGCACTAGCCTGTTTTGTCCTCTGGGATCAACCATAGCAACGAGCAACGCATCACCGTCCGCCCACCTGTCTGCATACAGCCTTGTGTAAACCCATTTCGCAACTACACATCACTACAATTCACTACGAACCGCCGCCGAACCCCCAGGCCAATTTAGTTTCCAGCAGTGCTCGTTATCTCTACTCGCCATACTCCACGTTTATCCTCTTGCAACACATTAGGGCCACCAATCCCGAGTGCCTGCCGTAAAGATGTCGGACGACGATTTCATGCAGGAGTCTGACGAGGAGTATGTTCTTGTTGTTCACTCCAGGTAGCCCCGTGCTTCTAACCATCGATCCCTAGATACGACTTTGATTACGAGGAAGAAGACGAAGATGACGCCGCTGATGTCGACATCGAAAACAAATACTACAAAGCCAAGCAGCTCAAGGGCAGCAGCCCCGAGGAGGCCATCGACACATTCCTCGAAATACCAGCCCTGGAACCGGAAAAGGCCGAATGGGGCTTCAAGGCTTTGAAGCAGGCGATCAAGTGTGAATACCGGCTTGAGAGATACGACAAGGTGAGCGCCATTGCGCTTGGCATACCGTGGTCATATTCTCGCTGACACCAGCAATAGGCCGTAGAGCACTACACCGAACTTCTTACCTACGTCAGGTCCGCGGTAACCCGTAATTACTCCGAGAAATCCATTAATAATATGCTCGACTTCATCGAGAAGGAGTCAGAGAGCGAGTTGTCGCAACGATGCATGGAGCATTTCTACTCATTGACTCTCACCTGCTTCCAAAGCACCAACAACGAACGACTATGGCTCAAGACGAATATCAAGCTCGCCAAGCTTCTCCTCAGCCGCAAAGAATACCTGTCGGTAGCCAGAAAGCTTCGCGAACTCCAGAAGGCCTGTCAGCGAGGCGACGGCAGCGACGACCCGAGCAAAGGCACATATTCCCTCGAAATATACGCTCTAGAGATACAGATGTACGCCGAGACTAGGAATAATAAGCAGCTGAAGGTACTCTACCAAAAAGCGCTTAAGGTGCGGTCGGCGGTCCCACATCCTAAGATCATGGGCATTATTCGCGAATGCGGCGGCAAAATGCATATGAGCGAGGAGAACTGGGAGGCCGCCCAAAGTGATTTTTTCGAGTCGTTCCGCAATTATGACGAAGCCGGCTCTCTCCAGCGCATTCAAGTTCTCAAGTACCTGCTTCTTACCACTATGCTAATGAAGTCGGACATCAATCCTTTCGATTCCCAAGAAACGAAACCATACCGCAACGACCCCCGTATCGCGGCGATGACAGAGCTAGTCGATGCATACCAGAGAGACGACATGCACCGATATGCCAGCGTTCTCCAGAAGAACCAGGATATCTTGGCCGATCCCTTTATTGCCGAAAATATTGACGAGGTGACGCGGAACATGAGGACCAAGGCTATTGTCAAGCTCATTGCACCTTACACAAGAATGAAGCTAAGCTGGATTGCACGACAACTCGAAATCTCCGAAATGGAAGTTCAAGATATTCTGGGATACCTGATCATCGATGGCAAGATCCGTGGAAAGATTGACCAGCAGTCCGGGATCCTAGAGATAGAGTCGGGCGGTGATTCTGAGCGGGTCAAAGCCCTCTATGACTGGTCTGAAGCACTTGCCGGCCTGCACTCGGCTATATTCAAAGACGCAGAAGGATTTCGTACAGCAGATATGTCACATGGCGAAGACCCTTTCTTGCAAGCCGGGCAGGGCCCGGTCAGCCAGGCACCGCGAGGCCTCAGAAAGCCTAGAGGTTTTCAGTTGAGTGGTTAAGCGTGAATGAGGATTTCACCACAAAGGGTGTTGTTATAAATTAGTAGCAAGAGACGACAACGGATATCCTTATCAACCAAGTCCGTATCCCATAGAGCGCGGCTGTATACCCATAGAGGATTTCAACGGAAGGTTTAGGCTGCAACAAAACGGTCGGCATAGAAGCAGGTTTAAGCTATAACGTCTACAAGCAAACGCTAGTTCGCGGATACGCCCTACGGAAGTAGTATCAAGATTAATGGTGGGCTGTAGTGTTGCTGCTGGGAATTAGATGATTACTGTAGAATCTATCCCGAAAGAGCCTCGTCAAAGGATTGGCGGGAGCCAGCACCAAGCTGAGTTTTATTTACAGTGGTAGCCCAGGCATATGCGGTGAAGGTTTAGTGACAACGTGTCCAGCGCTCAGGGGCCACAGCACCAGCCAGCGGTCCCAATCTCCACTGCGATACAGCACAGCAAGGCACAAGGCATAATGTAGATAGTGGCGCTACCGCCCAAGCTACAAATAGAATTTACAACAAACCGCACAACAGCCCACGGGCCTTTTTATTTTTTATTTTTTATTTTTATTTTTATTTTTATTTTTTCAAGAAAAGTAGAAAAAGAAAAGAAGTTTTTAAAAGAAGATTCGTGGGCTTACCTTTTCGCCATCACTGATCACGGACCTGATATTCTTCACGTCAAGATTGACCTGACTCGGTGAGATTTACACGCAAAATGTCACTCACAAACGGCAGAGTGCTGAGCTCTGAGCCTCTCGTAAGCATACGTCCCAGCTCACCGCCGGCCCGGCTCACTTACGCAATTGGCGTCATGAGATGGCGTGTGTAAATTCTACCTCGAACACTCTGCAAACTGCAGGCCCGACTCACACGGTTGCATTGGGTGCACAACATATGACTTGCTGACCACATTTGGCCACAGGCTCCAACTGATGGGAAATGGATCAAGCTTGTAAAGTATGGCAGTCTTCAATCACCTTGCCTCTCATTATCATCCCCGAGCCAACCTCAAGTCCCAGGCCGGACGGTGATATGACCGGCTTTGATGAGATGGTATCTAAATTATCATTGAACCATATAATACGCTGAGCCTACTCTTGATTTACAACTGCCATTGCCCGGGCCAGGCACCTCCGATCTCACGCCGTAGATGCTGTGTCCATCACTAACATGCTGTTCCACATTAGATTGACATACAATGACCACAAGAACGAGACCCGAACCTGGGAGTCGGCCGAGCGGACGACGCGGGCTACGGGTAGCGGCGTAGACGGTGTGGGCATCCTCGCCATCCTCGAGAAGCCCACGGGGCCGGAGATCCTGCTGCAGAAGCAGTTCAGGCCCCCGCTGAACCAGGTCACGATTGAGCTGCCCGCCGGGTTAGTCGACGAGGGCGAGAGCGTGCAGGAGGCTGCCGTGAGGGAGCTCAAGGAAGAGACGGGGTTCATCGGCACCGTGTCGGAGACGTCTCCCATCATGTTCAACGGTGAGTCCAGGGGATTCTATTAGGTTGTCTAAGTAGCCAAGGCGTAGCATCTCATCACATTCCCCGCGACTCTTTCGCCTGCCGTCACCCGCCTTGGCAGATTATGAGATCCCCATTACCAATTACACCATGTGCTGACGGCGAGGGCAGACCCGGGGATGACCAACACCAACACCGCAATCTGCTCTGTCCACATAGACACGACGTTACCAGAGAACCAGAATCCCATCCCGAGCCTCGAGGACGACGAATTCATCGAGACGTTCACGACACCGCTCGCCACTCTATATGCGGAGTGCAAGCGGCTAGAGGCAGAGGGCTACGCAATCGATGCGCGCGTCGGCACCTTCGCCCAGGGCATCGAGCTGACGAAGCGGATGAATTTATGATTTCTCAACATTTGGACAGCGCTCCCTAGGTTGCACCATAGTCCACGGCCTTGCTCGCCGGTTTCGAGGAACTTGTCGCGTCCTCTAACGAGACCTGGGTAGCGCCCCGAGTTTGGAGGGCAGGTACTGTGATTACTGATCACCAACCACCGACCCTTTTTAGGTTTACTGATCATGCGGCTGAGAGGGCACATAGTAGATGAACCTAGAATGATTTATAATGGATAGAATAATAGACCACTCTTCACGCCTTTTGTGAATATAGTCTATGCCTTGCGTCATGTTAGCTAGGAGAGGGCGGTCGTAAAGATCTATATAAACCAGTATCTCCGGATGTTATGCCCAGAGGAAATAAGAACGGAGAGCAAGACACGTTTTCGAAATATACCTACGAGTCAAAAACAACTATTTGAAACAGAAAACCAGAAACGGCCCCATAATAAGAAATGTCCTCTCCTCGCCTCGTAGCCATCATCGGCGGGACGGGCGCCCAGGGCGTCCCCGTCGTCCGCGAGCTCCTCAAGTCCGGGGACTACGCCGTCCGCGTCCTCACCCGCGACACGGAGAGCGCCCGGTTCAAGGAGCTGCAGTCGTACGGCCCCGTCGAGGGCGTCGTCGGCACCTTCGCGTCGGAGGAGTCCCTCCGCGCCACCTTCCGCGGCGCCTGGGGCGCCTTCGTCAACATCGACGGGTTCAATAGCGGGGAGAAGTCGGAGATCTTCTGGACTTTCCGAGGTGAGACCCTTTCTCTCATTTCCCCCTACGCTTTCTCTCAGAATATGTCAAATAGCCATATCCAGACGTATTCCGATCTACCATCTCATCTATGTATCTGTTCAACGCTGACGATTCCGCAGTTAGTACATCCCCAATGCGGCTGATAAACTAAGCACAGAGGGGGGATCTGATCCTGAACTAACGCCTCGCACAGGCCTGGGAGCTCGCCATCGAGGAGGGCGTCCAGTTCTACGTCCACGGGAACCTCGACTACGCGTACAAGAAGAGCGGCTTCCGCCCGGAGACGCACGCGGGGCACTACGACGCCAAGGGGCGGCTCGGGGAGTGGATCCTGGCGCAGAACCGGGACGCCGCCGTGCACGCGCGGATGCGGAGCGCGCTGCTGACCACGGGCCCCTACATCGAGATGACGCTGGCGCAGGGTACGCCGTTCCGGCCCCGCGTCGAGGAGGATGGGGGCGGGGGCGCCGCCGTCTGGCGCGTGCCCCTGGCCGCGGGCGCCGTGCCCTTCACCGCCCTCGACGACGTCGGCGTCTACGTCCGCTACCTGCTCGACCACGCCGACGGCGAGGCCGACGGCCTGGACCTGCAGGTCTCGGTCGAGCACGTCACCTTTGACGAGTACGTGCGTGCCTTCAGCAAGATCACGGGGAAGCCGGCGCGCTGGATCGATAATACCGTCGAAGAGCACAGTGAGTTTAGTTCTCCTCCCGACTTAAACCCCCCCCCCCCCCCCCCCCTTTGTCCTAGATAAACCTTGATAGCTCGTTAACTGCTTATACATTGTACTCGAGAGTGAGTAGTAGTAGTAGCTAACCCCCTACTCTCGCAGTGGAAATCACTTTCGGGCCCGCCGGCGAGAATCCAGCCGGCTACAACGCCGATCCGAGCGACCCCGCGACGATGACCCTGCGGCACAACTTCACCGCCTTCTTCAACCTGTGGCGGGGCTCCGGCGGGAACAAGGGCATCATCCAGCGGGACTACGCGCTGCTGGACAGGATCCACCCGCAGAGAATCAAGACCGTCGAGGAGTGGCTGCGCCGGGAGAACGAGAAGGGGTTGAAGTTGGGGCTGGGGACGCTCTGGGACAGAATCCAGCCCGAGAACCTGGGACACGTATTGAAGATTACGGAGGACGGGCGGCAGGGAAAGATTTAAGCTGGAACAGACCTATGTACTGTTGGATAATATGGTGTTGGGACTTTCCCAGGGGTGGGATGTCCATGGGATTAGTTGATGTATGCTGGAAATTAATCGGGGGAGTTTTGCAATACTGCCAGAAATGCGACAGCACCTTCATTTCAAATTTGGCTCTCTGTAATGCCGCTACTCTACCGTAGATCTCGAGCAAAGGCTAGAATAGGAGCAATGGCAAGAATAAGAGGCAATCCGCTCTATAGCGGTTCTCAGTTCCGCGACGGTAGTGCTGGTAGGCGACCAGGGCACTCTTAGAAGCCATGTAAGCGGGAAGGAGTGTAAGGCTCTAGATCTGAGCCATATCCACCTCCGGGTCATGCTTAGGCGACCTTTTCTTCTGATTTTTCTCTCTTTCCCTTAGCACCTCCGAAACGAGTTTCTTCAGCTCGACAATGGGCCGGTTCTCCTCGCCCGGTGCCAGTGGGGAAATGACAATTTTTGGGCAGACTGACAGCTGCTCGAGAGAGGCGGCCTGGGCATTACTCTAGTAATGGACTCTCATGAGGAGGTTCTGTCTCTACTATTGAGGGCATGATGAGGGATCCGAGCAACCCGGTACACATGGTCCGAGAAAACTCAAACTCTAGGACCAAGTTATTGAAACCAGATGTAAAATGGGTTGGGTTGATCGTATAGCACAATTTTTAGCCAATAATCTAGGCAGATCTTGAAGATTTCGCGATCCTCGATTTGGGATATCAATGTGAGTTAACTTGGCAATCTCTGTTGATGCCTTATACGCGACTTTATTGCGCGTGCTTTCAGGTATTCAAAGTTGGCCGAAGAGAGAGAGCGCTGAATTCGCTGATGTTTGCCTGTGTCTGGAGCCATCTTGGCAAAAAAACACTGCCAGTGCTCACTTGGTCTTTCCATCTTGCTCGTCAACTTCAGTATCTCTCTGGGTGTTGCTGACGACGAAGGAACTGTAGGACATATACAGGCACACAAGTGACCAACAAAACTCGCCAGCTAGTCGACTGTCCAATGAAATGTGCCGTTCTTCAGCTGCAAGCTGCGTTTTCTAACAATGGGCCTCAAATGTAAATTTTGTGATCGTGAGTTCATCGTTCTTCGCTGCATCATCCCGGGTAAGTGTCGGGTGACTTGCCCGACAACGAGTAGGATTCAAGCAAGTGTTCCTCTAATATGCTCGCCTGACATTGCGGAACTCAGGAGATGCAGTAGAACGCCGTACAGTCTGTTGCCCCTGGGCGCCTAGAGGGTATTGTTCTCCGTATTGCGTCAGGGTGGTGAGGACGGGAGCGTACATAGGTCACGCGGAAGACTTATCACGGTAGGACACAGTTACGCTGCATTTCTAGTATTTTTGTGTCGCTTTAGCTTCTTCTTCGGACGTCTCACCTCGCCTACACAGCGTACACGCGTTGTTTGATTTTGAGTGCATTCTTTTCATCAGTTATTACCAATGGCTAACAGTGCTGCGCAACTTCCCTACACAGATCAGCCCGTCCAAAGGTCCGTGAAGACTTAGGCAAATAGGTCTATGTGTTTGAGTCAGTTGTACCGCCCCTATTGCCCTCCACTGTTGTGGTATCTAGAACTTACCACATGTCACAAGTTCCTGATTCTTCGATTGTTGATGTCACTCGCTGTAGTACTTTTTAAGGGGTACATAGATGAGACATCCGGCTTCCTCCACGGAAGACAAGAAGCCGAGGCCTCTGTATTTGTCACTATCGCACAGGCTCTATGAAGATCACCTCTCAGCCGATCGTTGCGGAACTAGCAAGGGACCTATCCCATTACGCGGCTTTGTTGTCTAGTCACGAAAACAACGAAGCATGTTCAGGTTATCTTCGATGTATATTCTGAGTTCAGCCCTTCAAACATCTACGTGTAAATGTTGCAGGGGACGGGTCAGCGTACCGTTACTATTAGCCTAGTTGGCTGTAACATGATCATTCTATTCGTCGAGAACACGTTCGTTTTGCTGAATAGAAGAAAAGCTTGCCATGTGGCATTGGAGTTTCATCATCAAAAGAAAGTAAGGGATGGACCAATGTCGCTTAGAGCCTTTCCAGCGTTATCATAAAGGAGACAGTTATCCCGTTGGATTTGAGGAGGACAACTCTACTCCCCTTCAGCGTAGCCAGCGATCTATCAATCAATCAAGACCCAAATTCTCTGGCTCTCTGCGTCACCCAACCCCCCAGTACTAACAATCCATACCACACAATCATGTCTACCAGCTCAGGAGCCGCTAGCTCGAAAGCTACCAGCTCAAAAGCCGCCAGCTCGAAAGTCATCAGCTCGAAAGCTACCAGCTCAAAAGCCGCCAGCTCGAAAGTCATCAGCTCGAAACCTACCAGCTCGGAAACTACTAGCTCGGAAGCCACCAGCTCGGAAGCCACCAGCTCGGAAGCCACCAGCTCGGAAGCTATCAACTGGGACGTCAGCGTATTGGAAACCCCCGTTCAGGCAATGCCAGAAACTTACCCACATTGCAAAGGATGCGATTGGGAGGTAGATCAATATCTGCGTTGCCTTAACCGAAGGTGCCACTACTATTTAACCCAAAACTGTGTCTGGTGAGTGTGGCTCTACTTTTCCCTTTTCAACTCTTGTGAGCAGAGCTGCTTTATATATGTCGATTCTGACTTCCAATTAGAGTGCACTCATGCCCCCCCCGCCCCCCCAGTACATCTATATTGCACATCATTGATGTTACTAGGCAACGAAAGCAGGGAGGGAAGTGTTGTCGAGTTTGTGATTGACGTGTCCTGGACTACCTGGTAATTAGTCGTAATTAGATACAACTGCTCTACGTTTGGCTAGCAGAGTGTTGGTTTGAAGTAATTATGTGTCTCTGGGGGCATGGGTAGTGAAGTAGCTACTGCTAAGTCTATGATACATTGATTCAATTTGTACTTCGGTATGCTATTGGGGGGGGAAAGGGGAGGTGAAATATCAAGATTCAAGAATGGCCTTGATGTTCTCATTTTGGCCTTCCACTAAGTTCATGTTGAGTTGACGTAACTAACAGAGACATGTGATCCTTGACTCTCCCTAGTATTGCACCAGTTTCTCATAGTCACCCACGCCAACTGCCACTGGGGGAAGGCTCCACCCACGCGTTCCAAGGTATCTATCGTATCTCATTCATTCACCTTTAGGAATCATCGCAACTCTGTTCTGCGTGTGCTGTCTTTGTAGCAAATGAAGCGTATGAAATAACCAGCGAAGACCCCCTTTATTACATGAGGCCGACCGCCCCCCCCCCTCCCCCCCTCCTTCCTCCCCCCCTTTGTGTCCTTACCTTCTCTCTCCCTACTTTATAGGTAGCCTCTCCGTAGTATGACTGCTCTGGCGGAAGGTAGTCTGCACACATCCGAATTGTTCATCGTATTAACAAAATCACATGAAAAATAAATTAATCAAGGGGAAACTCGTGCTCTCGTGCGATCATCGTGGGAACTGTGTTACGTGTAAGATCCGTGCCCGCCCCCGGCCCCCTTCCTCCTTTCTCCTTTTCCATTAAGGTAACGCGAGCAGTAGTTGGACGGAGAAACGACTGTCTGGTCGCCCTTTCTGGGAGCATCAGTAGGGGGCAGATGACCAAGGTCGCACCTCGGCGTGGACCCCATGTGGCGAGGGTGGGAGGTTTTCGGTCCTTCAAACAGTAGGTGAGATGTGAGTACCCGTTTGGGTTTGTTTGCGAGCATTACACCACAATCCCTTGTCATTGTCCCCGCCTTGTCATACAGGCTCCCTGGGTTTCGGATTATCGAAGTACCTAACTACTTACCTACTTAAGTACGAACTCAGGTACCACAACCGTTCACAGTCTCCACAATCGAAGCGGAGAGATTCACGACGAAGTACACCAATTAAATTGACGTGTACGAATACTCACCTCCAACACATCTAGTTTGGGTGTTACTCCTGACGGAATTCACACATTACTTTCCCCGCAAGTGCTCTTTGCAACTCATGTTGCCTGGTCTCCACGATGTCGCTTCTACGGTTGCCTCCGGAGATGCTTGCACAGATTTTTGACAAACTTGGTTCAGCATTTTTCCGCGAGGATCTAGGACGTCTCACAGTCTGCAAACTGTGGTTGGAATTCGCCCTGCCAGCGTTTTTCAACGACGTTATACTCTCCCAAGAGAAGCTGCGGTGTTTGATCACCTCTGGTGTAATGAAAAAGCCATCTCCCCTCAATCGCAGCTTGGCAACCCTCAACATTGAACTTGGGGGATATCAGCACCCCTGCAGCTCTACGTCCGATCCCCAGGAAAACGCTCAAGAGTCGAACGCCTCAAATTCTATTTCCTCAAATGAGTCTCTCGAAGACATATCCATAACGACCTGGATAAACGACCTGAATGATGACCTCGCCCAGCTTGCCACTATAGCCCAACAATCGCGCAGGCTGCGTACCTTGTACATACGAGCCAGGAGCGCTCCGTCTCCAGACCTGCTCCACGACCCAGTGGATTATCTATCGCCGTACACAATACGAAACTTCCTTTCTGTGGAGAATTTGAAGGTCCTCGTGCTGGACCTCCCCGTCAACTTTCTAAACTCGCTAGGAGAGGAAGGGAAGGACCTTCATATCTGCCCCACCATCGGCGCCCTTCTTCCTACGCTCGACACCCTTCACATACGTATGCGCAGCATCTGCTCCGATGTTTTGAAACCCCCAGACTCGGATGACAAGCTGCGCTTGAGCGCCGTGGTGATAAACATGAGCCTGATTACGAGCCAGCCAGAGGTAACATCCGCAGCTCACGCTAGGCCGTGCGGGGTCCTGACCGGAGGACTGCTTCAGCTAAGAGCCGACATGCAGGAACAGGCCGAAGCTCTCGCGGCCCGAATGACGTCCCCCAAAACCGTGAGGGTCTTGACTCATTTGCTGCCCGTGTTCGAAACCCATTCGTTCGATGTCTTGACGGGCAAGACTATGAAGCTGGATGATGATGCGGCTTGGGACGAAGATGGAGAGACTGTTCGGGAGTATTCGGGGCCCAAATCGGAGATTTCAGATGATGACTCTAGTTTCTTCGATGATTGATCTTCTTTCAATGGTGTGGTCCTCACTATCTTGCTGAGTCCTCGCAGATTCTCCCACATTTCAATGACCTGGTACTCAGCCCGCGCAAAGCACACACTTCGTTACACGCACACCAGCTGAGGAGGCTTAATATGCCGTGACACTCGATATTACGGGTAGTTGAATACGAGCACAGGCAAAGTAACCGGCGATCTTAGGTTCTAAAATGCGAGGTAACCGCAGCTCGGAGGTCTGAGGCGAGGGCCTGAAATAATAGCCGAAAGAGGAAATACCTGGCGAGAGAAGTGAGGCCATTCAGAATATTAGAACCCAGCCAATCCCTCCTGTGAAGGGCAGAGAGAATAGATATAGACAGGTTACTTTAACTGTGTAATCGACTATCGCCCAAGCCCTCCATACGAGCCCTTGTTACACATCCCTACATCGTATCTAGACAAGGAACATCTCCTGAGGTCAACTTTCTTAGCTGAAGTGACTTACATGATGGGGCTAGTATGCTGCAAGTAAATTGGTAATATTTCCTTTGTTGATAATGACTATACCACACTGCGCAGTGCTATCTTCTATGCTATGTTGCCGCTGCTTGGGGAGAGAGAACCATGCCACCCGGCCTCGCAACCAGAAGGGATATCATTAGCTGCAAATGTATTTTCAGAGCATTTATTCGGTTGCTGAGGACCGTGTGCTATTTGCTATCTGGCTTTCGAAAGGTTGTGCGTATGCTAATAAACCCTTTGTTGAGCAGAAACACAAGCCCGTTGTACGCTATATCAGTCAAAGACGCACGTCTAGGGATGATAATACATACGATTGAATTTTAATCAGTTATATTTTATGCTTTATATTTTGCTATCCTTTAATGGAAATGTTTTGACTGCTCCGGTGTATAAATGTCCGAAGAGCCCCAAGACTACAATTCCCTTTTCCTCATCACACCACCCACACACCCCATCACACACACACCTCATCGCACCAACACATTCGACTCTCTCTCCCTCCGGCATCAATCACCCATCGTCAAGAGCAGTAGAGAGGGTACTTCCTAGGCCCTTCGGACACAACCAGTACTAATCTGCAAGATGCCTGGCACACAAACCCCCAACTCGCGCTCGGCTCATCAGCCGGCATGCGCCAGGCCTGTTAAGCCTCTCCCGCCTATTCCGGAAGGAAGACGATGAAAAGTATTCACTCCACTCTTTTTCTAAGATCACAATATGTTGCCCATAGATAATATCTACAAGACAGCATTCAATATTGATTAGATATTGAAGGGCTAATATCTGCTCAAGTACCTAACTTAGCGTATCAAAATTAGCTAAAATCAATTACGCTTCTCGCCAATAATTAGTTCTTTCTTAATCCAACATTTGTGATTTGATTGCATTGACGTCCAGAACTGTTGTTGTGTGGAATTCCAAAAAGTACGGTAAATTTTGTGTGAAACATTGTTGGTATCCTGTCTCGTTGATAGATTTGACAAGTCACAGATGCCTTCCTCATTGACAGTGGACGAAATCAGTCTTCGGGGCTAAAGCACGCCTAAGCGCCGGTATGAACACGCGATTAGTTGTGGACTGCAGCGCGCAGTTGGGTGGCGAAACCAGATGTTTTTTCTCCTACTTAATTAATGTCTCAAATAAGAAGGGATATCCGTGTTGATCTAGAAACGGTGACTTCGTAAGTCCTGACCGATGAGAGGTTCCGGCGGAGCGCTTGACGGGTGAGGCGCCCGCTAACGTTTTCGCTTCTCGGCACTCGTGGCGCGTCCGACATATTATTTCAGGGGTGATCGGCGGCCTGGGGTTATCTAGTTAGCTGGATGGTATGAGGACAGTCGTGAGCTTCCAGGCTCTTATCCAAACTAAACCCCAACATTCTTTCACCAAAGTCGAGGGCGCGCAAATTCCTGAACCTGTACAGTACTGTGATAGAGAGTCGAATAGGTACTACAACCTCTCTGGTGTTGGAATTAATAAAAACGTCACGAGATGACCTAATAGTGGTAAGGAGAACGGGCGGCCGGCACAGCCGCCTATCACTTACTGTACGGGGTCTTACTAGTGCAAGACCTGATGCTGTTTAACATTGCCAACTACCAGCAACGGACCGATGCCTCTTGGCTTACTATACATAGATACGCAGTGTAACAGTTGGGAGCCGTCAATCTTGTAGTTCGTGCTGAGCCGAGGTTCCTGATTGACTGTTAGCAACAGTAGCCAGCTTCTGCGTGTTATATCCAACACACTTACATGACACCAGTAGATCTAAATAAGTAAGGATTTGTATAGCGCCCACCGCATTCACATCCAAAGCCATAACATGCGCCGGCGACAGGGGCCGCGACTATCCACACGAGCTGGCCTAGCCCAACCCGGGTAGCCTCCCCCTTCGATCCCCTTGGCGGATGTTAAAAATACAACAAAATGTCGTGCATGCCGGCGTTCGTTCTCGCACTACCATACTGACCTAACTACGCTCTTAAGGGAAAACCTGGTTCAGGCGGGAAAAGGTCCCCCAGAGACATGGCGCCCCCCCCCCCCTCCCCAGAGTCCTTAGAAGCTAACGGAGCTTGAAAATACGAAAAGGGGAAAAGCAGCTGAAAACCGGTCGGGGTTACCGTTGGCAGTTGGGGTCCGCCGTCCCCGGAAGGAGGATGGGCATCCTCGCAAGCTCATTGGGGACAGGCCAGCGGCGTGCTGGACGGATGATCTCGCTTGGCATTCTCAAAGCGGTAGGTCATTGTCATCATCCACATGCAGCCAGCCAAAACCCCCGGAGCTAACAACCCTTTACGTACCTAAGTAAGGGAAAAAGAATGGGTGAACCGACCCAGTGAAGATGAGTCCCGCGGGCCCGGCGCCCTTCTTTTTCAATGTGCTTCCCACCCCCAGAGAATCTATCTTGAGCTAGCTGGTTAGGTCTCTTTTTTTCCCTCCTTTTCAATTTTCGTTTTTCGAGTTCTCCCCCATTTTTTTTTTTTTGGGTTCGCTGTCCGGGATTTTCTTTTTGGGGGGAGCTGCATTTGGTCCGGCGCTTCTTGTTTTGCGATGAGAGCGCTCGGGAAAGAAACAACCCCTTTCTACCGCATCATCGACATATAGCAGACGGAACGGGATAGTGCACTCAAAAGCTGGGACGTTTTTTTTTTTAAATCCAACTGTTTCATCTTCGAGGACGATGCGATGAACGGCTTGGCCGAGTCTTCGTCGTGATCATGGTTAGAGGGACCACCAATGCCGGCGTACTCGCTCTCTGGCTGCTCGCGGGCCACGCACTGAGCCAGACCACGACCGCGACCTCGCCCGCGCCTACGGGTTCCGCCCTTGGGCCGTCGTCGTCGACGTTTGTGTCGCCGTCGTTGCACCGGGGCAGTAATGGAGGGGGCCTGAGCGAGAACGCCAAGGTGGGCGTCTCGATCGGCGTCACCTTCGCCGCCATCATCCTGGTCGGGGCCACCGCCATCTTCTGTGTGATCAGGCGACGGAATAGGGCCTTGACGAACCCGCAGAGGCGGGCGGCGGACCAGGGGGATGTCGACGAGGAGAATGCCGTCGTTGCGGACGGCGCCGGAAAAGGCAAGGAGGTGTATTATATGAGCCCTACCACGGCGGCGCATCATGGTGCTGCCGCGTCCCCGCACGCCCCGAATGGGGTCATATACCAGGGCGGGGGATACCCGATACCCGGCCAGCCATACGGGTCGCCGCAACAAACTTATGCTGCGGCATATCCAACCGCGCAGCAGTCAGGGGAGACTTACACTTATTCTGGAATGGCGTATCCCGCGACCACCTCGGTCGTGGACCCGAGCCAGCAGCACGGGTATGCCGGACCGTCTAACACACAATATCAATCCGAAGCGCATCTGCACTCGCGACAGGCGCAACAGGCACAACAGCCCGGCGGTGAGGCCGGCTGGACGTACCCGGTATCAGCGCAGTCCCCGGCAGACGCCCTCCCCGCGCAAGACATGCAATACCAATATCTGCAAGACTACCAGCAGCAGCAGCAGCAGCAGCAGCAGCATCCGGCAAACCCGCACTCGGACCAGAGCCCGAACCAGAGCGGGAGCTCGGCATCGACGCAAGGACACCAGGAGGATACATATTACGTCCCGCCGCACCCGCACGCGAGCGAGCTCCCCGAACAACGCAATCCCGTCGAATTAATGGGCGAGGGACACTACAAGGAGGCGCCTTGATGTGGTATTGACGGGGGTCGGAGAGACTACTCATCTACCTTTTTTTTGCTTTTTTTGCCCGCGACATCTTCTTCGTCGCGTTCTTTCGGGCACCCTGGCATTTTATTCGGACCGGTCCCATAATATACGGCGCATTTTTTATATGTGTATATATATGAAGCATGACTATCTACATGATACCCGGCCAAGGGGGAGGAGCATGTCATAACCTCATACGCGGGCTGTTTTTCTGTATACGGGAGTGGGGAGGCAGGCATGTCCATTACCTACCTCTCACGATGACAGTTGAGATGGTTGTAACATCTAATAGGATAACTCATGAGAATCGGAAACAACAGTTACGGAACTCTCTGGCACCACGCTCAATACCGTGATCTCAACCATGTTAGGTGCAACTTACCCTGTCTATCCGAGCATTCCGGCTACCTGGATGTTGGTCGCGCAGCAAAACACAGACCGCCGACTGTTAGATGAGACCGACATTCAAAACACCTAACAAGACCTAAAAATAGTCTCTTCTCAACTAACTAGGATGTTTACAAATAACAAATTTGCCGACCAAGCTTCGGACACCTTCCCCAGCGCCTATGTAGGTACCTAGGTCGTCGCCCTCTTTCCGCGGGACTGGCTACCTCACCCGGACACTCGCGCAAACCACTCTTGTCAATTCAGCAGTTAAACTTGAGCCCGACCACACTTGCCAATACCTTGGGAGGTCAGCGTAACCCCAGAGGGGAAAGAGTGTCAATTGTTAATAACACAATGCGAATTGCAGATCTTGCAAACCCAGAAAAGGATTCGGGAGTTTCACATTAGCTCGGACTTAATGTAACGGTGATCCAAGGGGCTTGTAAATCCCGCCAACAAGGATGCAAGTTTATACAAGTACAACTCACAGGCAATCCTACAGCACCCGGTGGCGTCTCAGAATTAAGCAGTTAATCCAAGCAACCTTGCAAAGGCACATCGGGGGATAAAGGCCTGAACATTTTAACGGAAATACTCTATTGATTTATTTAGCCAATACTGTGTAGTAATGAGCAGAGCAAACCTTCGTCCCAGGAAAAAGAAAAAAGTAATACTACCCTAACACTAACTACCCTTTTTATACCACCCGGACCGGTCCTCGGTAACCATTTAGCCTTCCCCCGACTCCAAGAAAAAACAAGCTCTCTCTCTACTCTATTCGATATGGGGTGGCGATACCGCGCTTCGCGTCTTTGGCCTCGAGTCCCTCTAGGTTCCTTAGCGGCGTTGGGTATGCCGTGCGCCCGCCGAGGATATCGACAATCGGCTTTATGTTCATCCAGTGGGCCTCGATTGGTCGCCGATTTTTCCAGTCGGTCTCATTCTCCTCCAGATCCTTCATGGGGGAGAAGTCTACATGGCCGCTCATGATTCCGATGACCGAGGCACTCAACGGATTCTGTGCAATTTCTTCTGGTCGTTCGTAAGGTTTTGGCCCGAAAGTCTCCAAGTGCTGCATGCACTTGATTGCTAACCTGACGGCCCGGCACCTATCCATGGGCGACGGAACGCCTCCCTGTTGAACGTGCCCTGGAATGCTGTCTCGAGATTCAAACCTATTATGGGCCTCGTCGCGCATGATGTCGGCGATGAGTTTGGCATTGTAAGTCTTACTGGCCTTCTCGTTGATGAGAATTAGCCTTCCGGCCCTCGTTTGGCCTTTATCCTTTGCGAATACTTCTTTCAGGTGCATGACGTCTGCTGTCAACATCTGCAGGCTGATGCCCTCTTCAGGAATATAAACGGCACTCGCTCCTACGTCGAGGCCGGCAAGGAGAGCAATATATCCGGATTTGCCACCTTGCGTTTCAATGACAAAGACTCGTCGCCGGGTCGCGGAAGCTGACTGCTTGATCTTGTCGCAGTACGACACGAGCTCGTTCAGGCATGTGTCGGAACCGAGAGAGTATTCAGTGCCGGGTACGTTGTTGGAAATGGTCGCTGGCAGCAAAACGTAGGGTATGCAGAGGGACGGATACTGACTCCTAGCTTTGCGTAGTTGTGAGATGGCATGGAAAGCCTCAAACCCACCAATCAAGAAGAGCGCGTCGAATTTGTACTTCTTGATGAGCTCGGCGATGAGCTCCATGCCTGATTCCTCCGGTAGTTCACGGTTCGTACCAATCTCTGAGCCACCCCTACTAGCCCAGCCGTCTACCTCCAACCAGTCGAAAGATCGAACGGCGCCGAGAGGCTCGTCCCCATGATGCCGAGCAAAACCAGCAAATCCATTACAGATAGCAACGGGCTCGTGCCCCCGGGCCCGGCAGTAGGCCACTCCGGCGCGGATGGCGGCGTTCATACCGCCCGCCGGAGCGCCGACGTTAAGGAACCCAATTCTCATTTTCTATCAAACGTCAACAAGTGTTCACAGTCATTGCGTCATTCTAACACACGTACCTCTCCATCTTTGGCATGATGTATTCCACGCCAATTCATGTTTGTCGATATGGCGTGCGACTTGTACTGTTCAGAAAACTCGGTATCACGAAGAGCCATGGCTTCATCAAAGCGCTGTGCCTCAATCAGTGTGGCAACTTCTTTGGTTTCTCTGACAGCAGCCATCAAAGGCTTCCTGGTGATTTTGTTCTCGGTGACAGCAATGAAACAAGTCTCAGTCTCGGGTGTGGCTTCGAGTACTGCTCTGACAGCCTCGACACCTTGCAAGGTGCCCAGCATTCTATCATAAGCGACAGCCAATCCTCCTCTCTGAACGTGACCTAGTGTTGTGATGCGAGTATCGATGGCTAGGCCATTCTTATCCGCCAGCAGGTCCTTCACCATGCTAGGAGATATCTTGTTGCCGTGTCTATCTAGAGCGCCTTCGGCGATAATGACAATTGTCTTGCGTTTTCCCATACTTCGATGCTGGATGCATGTCAGACATATCTCCCAGGACGCGAGGCTCGCGAATGGCTACTAACCCGTTTGATGACATCGCACATTTCCTCCTTCCAGGTATCTTCTCTAGGTTTCTCCGGGATGAATAGGAAGTCTGCGCCGGTAGCGACTGCTGCCATAAGGGCAAGCCAGCCACAATGACGGCCCATTACCTCAATAACGAAAGCCCGGGAGTGGGATGAAGCGGTAGCTTCAATGTAGTCGACCATCTCACAGATGCGTGCCAAAGCGGAGTAGGCGCCAATAGTGGCATCTGTTCCGGACAGGTCATTATCGATGGAGCCAACTAGGCCCACGATGTTCAGGTGTCGAAACGGTTCGACCTGTTCCTTGGTGAGGTCGCCTTGTGAGACAAGCTCCTCGACAAGTTCGGGCCATTCGGCACGGAACCTGTCGGCGCCGGTAAGCGAGCCATCACCGCCGCAGATGATGAGCGCGTCTATGCCGTTGAGGATCATATTTTTTGCGGCCTTGCGGCGCCCTTCGCGTTCGAAGAATGCCATGCATCTGGCGGTGCCGATGAGCGTGCCGCCTTCGGATAGGTAGCCCCGCACGTCATCCCAACTCATCTGCTTGATGTAGCTGCCGCCGCGGACGAGGCCTTCGTAGCCTTCGTAGACGCAGTAGGCATTGCAATCCATGTGAATAGCGGTTCGGACGACGGCGCGGATGACGGCATTCATGCCCGGGGAGTCACCCCCAGACGTCATCACGGCGATATTCTTCTTGTGTTGCGCCATTGTGGAACGGGACTGCGTGGATAGGACGCGGTATGATAAGAATGCAATGGCAAGGTACTAGGGCAAGACGAAATGAAGGAGCAAAGCGAAGGCGACGAGCGGGGTATATATGAGGCCGATGAGGTCTGTGTGTATTCGGCCGACGTCGAGGGCTCTGGTGGTGAGGATGGTTGTGAGGATGGTGGTGAAGATGCTGAGGACGGAGCTTGTGGTCCTCCGCGTCGGCAATTCGCGCTGCTTATGTGCAGGACAGCAGAGGGCGGGAGGTAAGCGATGCAGCGACTGGCAGCGTGATTATAGGGAGACAATGCGCAGCGGCTGAGGTGGTGATGGGTCGTGTTATGTCATGTTACCGGGCATCTCGAGGACAAGAAAGCACTCAACCAAGACAGAGGGGTGGAGGGGTCGTGGGATGGTGGGACGGGGGGGGGGAGAGGGTAGAGCTCTTATCAGACTTATCAATTGGCTGCGGTGTGGACGTGGTGGGGAGCTACCCGTCCGGCCCCCTGTACTATATGTACTATAGGACTGGCCCTTGAAGGTTCAGCCTTTTTTTTCCTTCTGAGTGGTGCAGCGTCCAGCTTCACACAGAGCTGTGCTGCAGGTGAGGTCACAGTGGGACGCCCCGGCGAGAACCCGGCCTAGTTCCTTAGGTAGCGCGCCGAATGCCGGCCTGCTGGAGGTCGCCCCGACGGAGCTGAGCGCAGTGCGTCATTACGGGCGTGGTGGGGTGACGACAGGCTAAAGCAGATCAGGTCGGGGTTAGGGTTAGGCGGTAAATCATACGATTCATTCGCACGTGGTGCCTTCAGACCGGCCGCTGGCCAGGGCCCTGCCCTACATTGGCTCCCGTATCCAATCAACAGGAAATAAAACATTACCGGTTCTACGTACTTGTAGTTGAGCTACCTAGGTAGATAGTCCAGACTCGACGGCCCGGAGCAGTGGTCGAATGTTCCACCTCTAAGTGAGTGCCGGGTTGGCGCACCCATCTCAGGTTGTTCCCAGCCATCGGTGATCAAAGACACATCCTCCGTGAATACTCGCAATGGTGCCTGCAATTTTCGTCACCTAACCGCATGCCCCCACGACGAGCGTTATTTGCGGGCATTGCCTGTCACGGCCATGATTACACGCCCTGTTCCACGCCATTCTCAGACAAGCACCTTGCAGCATCGCCTGATGTACCCCGTCTAGATCCTTGGGGCCAAGCATTTCTGGGTTCAAAGAGCAACAGCCCCTACTACAGTAGTATCCCGCAATTCGTCACGGCTGTTGTTTATGAGTCCCGTGCGCAACGGGTTGGAATATGTCGGCCGGCTGCTAGAACCGGCTCTCGCGGCACGGGGCTTCTCGGCAAAGTCTTGTCCGGGGCATTTCAAAAGCCATGTACAGCAATTAGGTACCTAAGTATGCATGCCCACAGAACCTGTCAGCTTTCATGTAACCCTCACAGGTGGGTTAGGTTAGGAGGTTTCTCTACCCTCTACCTGACAGGCAAGTATATGCTGTGTCACTAACTAGTAGAAGTACTTGGACCTAGGAACTTAGGTACATAGTACTGCCAACTAGCCACGCCTACAAGCCACATGCTATCTAAGCCTTATCTAGCAGTACTAGACTAGCTCGATTCAGTAAGTACCTAGGTAACCTACTAAGGACGATCGGGACGGTAGCTTATCCAAGTCCTCAATCCTGACATGACGCCGCATACAAACACCACGCAATGTGACCTCTCGGCTTCTCAAACCAGACAGTTTTGGACATTGCGCGCGCCAATGTATCCCGTTACCCTCCGACTACACAGAGCTATCTCGTTCCGCTTCACATGACCACTGCACGGAACGCCTCACCATGACTACCAATAACCAGACCCCCTTCTCGCTGCGACCATGGCCGACTCGCCACAAGACGCCCCAGAACCTCGCCGAGTTTATTTCGCGCGTCAATGCCGAACCCGGCGGCTTTCGAAACCTAAACGAGGCACAGCTGCGTCGCGAATTGCAGGAGAAGCAACAAGGCAAGTCCAACGATGACGGGGCCGATAGCTCCGAGGAGGACGACGACGATGACGAGACCGAGGAAGTGAGAGGCAAGACTGCCCAGGTCGCGCGCGAAGAGTTTTTGAGGAACATTGAGTCAGTTTTCTATGCTCAAAGGCGCAGCGCGCTGGATACGGCCCAAGTGAACAGGCGCTGACCGTCGATGCAGCTCCGCACATCAGTCCGCCATGCTCGCTCTCGATTCCATCTCTCTCTTGCTCTCAAAGGAAGCTCCCGTCCAGGCAGGAGCTACGCTATCACCAATGTTGCGAGAACTTGTGGGCATCGGGACCCTTGGGGCGTCCAAACTAAAGGAGCCCAACATCACGGAGGACCAAATCCGAAACGATCTCTCTGTTGCGACAGGATGGCGGGTCATGGGGATCAATAACATGGTGGACTCGGTCCTAGCTGCGGCTGAGCGCTTGGAGAAAGAAATTGAACTTGAGACTAGATATTGGGCTGATGTCCTGGCCGTGAGTGATGACGGTTGGGCGGTTTGTGCACTACCCCAAGAGCCGTACACCCTGGGCGTCCGCTTCGGTTTTGCTGAGTCGGCGCCCGACTATAGAAATAGCAGTATCGCACCTTTGATTCGGAATGATGATGGCACTATTAAATTAGGCGTCGGCAAGATCGGAGGGGGCTCCCAGCGAATACACGTTACTGTCAAAAGGGGTGACACCATTACGGACCAGTCGCCCCTCCCTGCGCGAATTCCGGACGATGCCCCTTTGAAGGATCGCGTTCGCGAAGCCAGGAATACCATTTTTCATCAAGAACTATGGTATGAAATGAACCGGGAAGCCCGGGTTTTACTGACTCGCGATGTCTACTACGACGGGCCAGCCATTACCTGGAAGCAGAATAGTCACACTCAATTCATCTTCACACTGGAGGATCTCGATGAGCAGGATGAGGCAAACGCAGATTATTCGGAGAGCATCCGTTCTTCGACCGCAGCATACTCTTTACTGCAATTCCTTCTTTTCCAGAGCCATCGGCAGAATTATTACAAGCGAACTTCTCTCTCGCCCTCAGTACGCCAATCCGATCCCAACGGCGCCACCTACAACATCCTACGCAGTCTTATATCTCGCTTTGAATACTTCAAACACGCCGCAGACTTCAGCGGTCATCTTGACAAGCTAGTCCATTTACTACGGCACGCTGGCATCTCAACATCGTACTACTCACTCCTTCCGCCGCCCGGTTCATCAGCGTCTGGGACGATCCAAGTTCGTCACACACCCACTACCGAACTTCTCTGGGTCCAACAACTTGTTTTCAACCTAGTATCTCTTTACACGTTCAACATCACATCAGACGTGCGAATTTGGTGCCAGAGCCGAGGCTTCCTTCGTCCCTTCATCGGAACGTATTTCATGATGAGCCTGAAAGACCCGTATGCCGATAATAAAGACCAACCCCAAAGTCCGCTAGAGGCCGCATACCCACCGCCAGACTACTGTGCCGACGTCCAGGAGGCAGTATATTATATTTGCCAAGCGGCCGTTCGGGTCCTCTCGCAGAAACTAGCCCAGGCAGCAGCTGAGAAGCTCGCGGACGACAACGTTCAAATGGCGGAGACCGTCTCGGGCATTGGGATTCGGAATAACATAGGCCGAGATGCGGTGATGGATATCGAGGTTGAAGGGAGCAAGATAGTCCTCACGCTGAGCGCGAACTGGCGAGTGGGGAAGACAGCCCGTTCCCGTATCTGGACCTGGACATCTGATGACCCGAACGCAGGCGGCGAGAGTATTGAGGATGTGGTGCTCGCTCTTATGAGAGGGGATATGTAGCGAGCAAAAGATAAGATGAAATAGTAGAAGTATATTTACGAATAATGACTTCACAGTGAGCCATACCTGTTATGCGTCGTTGATTGATGTCAGTGATAGGACAGGCCATTTGCACCCGCGAAGCATTTATGGATTCTGTACTGGGAGGCGTATAGGCGTGCCTGCTCTGAAGACGATCTAGATAATAGAAAATAATTCAGCTACCCTATTCCGCCTGAGAAGTGACTGACCGCGCCGGCTGTGCGGGCCGCTACTCGTGTGAAGTCGAGGTATATAGAGTCCGTAAAGGGGCTAAGAGCGGATATGGCCCTAAAGGGGCCTGAGTACGTCTCAAGTATCGTCCGTTACCACATGTAACAAGAGCATGCGAGTAGCCCTTGTGGTGAGCATCCCCTTTCGCGGCGCTCTTGGCAGTTGAGCGACGAGGAGATAGTTAAGCATGGTTCATTTGCCCGACGATTATATTTCCGACGGCCTTGGGTATATATACAAATATATTCCTGCAAATTCGATCCATGTTTGAGTATATAGCGGACATTAAAACAAATGTGTCAGGAAAGTGCGAGAGGGTGGTCAGCTACCACCGAGCTCTTGGGTAATGGGGTGGGCGTTCTTGAACTTGACCATGTCCCTGTCCGCCCGCTCGTTTCCCGGCGCGTCCGGGACCGCGTGCGCGTCCTGCCTGGCCCAGTCATAGATCCGGTCGAAGCTCCTGCACTGCCGCACCTGGTCCTTCTCCGCGATGTAGCTGAGGGTCGTCTCGTTCCAGCCGGCGGGCTCGATCGTCACGTCGCCGAGGCACATGATGACCTCGCGGAGGTATTCGATGCAGTGCACTGCGATGATAAATGTTAGTATAGTGTCTCGATCCTCATCTTGTAAGGGTTTTGGTGCGTACATATATGCCTGTTCGCCAGGCGCTCGCCCTCGAACTCCTCGAAGCGATCGGGAAAGAAGAGGGTGTATCGAAGACGGCTCTAGTCAGAGGAGGTTCGGGTGTGAGCAATTGCTTTTCGTGTCGAATGGTATTTCGTAGCAAGATACTCACGAGACAGTGAAGTTGGTGAAACATTCCCAGTATTCCAACATAGGAATCAGTCGTATTCCATTCTCTCGCCGTCTCATCGCCGAGTCGGCTGGACTGGTCGGCGGTCAATCGTATAAGACCAGCTAAGATGTGCAGTTCGTTAGTGTGTATCGGTCGAAGCCTCACTTGAAATCAAAACATACTATCCAGGATTCTGTTCCACGCTCTGTCCGCCTTCGTCGCGGGAGCTCCAAAGAATTCCGTAACGTCGCCATTCGCGATTCCGGTATGAAACCTCCTGTGCTCATATTCAACAGGCGCCTCAGCTTGGCCTAGATATTCTATCCTGGGCCGGTTGTAATAGTCGTCCATCAGCCATGAGCTCATGCGGTGGAGGGTGCCGATCCAAAGGCCAAACGTGACGACGTTGGTAATCACGAGCGAAAATATGAGGGCGGCGGATAACCGGGACCTGGCGGGTGTCCTTTGCCAGTTTGTCAACGGCACTGCGGTCTCTTGCGACACTCTGGATGAACTAGGACCCGAGTCGTTGTCCATCACCAGTCTCTTGCGGGCTTCGGCATCGCCAAGTTCACAGTCGCGTTTTGCATAGTTCCTGATCCGGCTGAAGTATTTAAACATCTTCTTGTGGTGAGGCAGATAATTGCAATTGCCATTCAATTCTCTAGCTCTTAGTCTCGACGTGAATATGGTTTGGGTCTTCCAAGTTCAGTGTTCAGTCAACGTGAGACCAGCGCTCCCAGGGGACACTACTCTCTCGACTCTCTTCGCCAATTTCAGCCCAGTGAATAATAGTGCGTATATTAGATGGGTAATTAATTTCTTACCCGATTAATGATCTATTGCTTAGGATATGCAGAGTCTGCATCGTGTATCGCCGGTCGAGGGGGATGGCGTGCATAGGCGGTGGGATAGGCTATGCAGAGCGCGCCGTGTAAGTGGAACCCAGTTTACGAAAACAATGCGAAGTCCGAGGCTCATGGCAGCTCAAACCAGCACCAGAACGCATTCCAGCCAATCTTGGGCGTAGCAGTGAGCCGCCCGGCACTTGAGGGTGTAGGCTATGCAGCGTGACCGAATCCTAACAACCCCCTTGAATAGCAGGGCAATATTGACTGACTCCGGGTGCTGCATGATCGAGGAGTGGAAGCTCCAATACAGATCGAGCCGTACAGTTTTCGCTCAGTACCTATATAGACTTCACTAGGCTTTCTTCTCACCTCTTACTTAGCATATTCACAAATTGCCAAACAATCATAACTAACGAGAACACTGCTCCACCCATTCCTCCCTTGCGAAGACCATCCCCACACGTCAACATGAAGTGGCAGCTCTCACTCCTCTCTCTAGCCTGGCTGCCCGCCGTTCTCGCGGCCCCAGTTGAGAACCCTGGTAAGCCGCTATGCCTCCTACCAGAATGGCAGTGCTTCAAAGACTTCAAATACAACAACATCGCATGGAGGTACATAGACTAGAGGCTTATACCATCATGTAATGGGCGTCTTTTACTTTCTCGGATCTGGCTGTCCATACTAAGCGGGAAACATCTCACTAACCAACCCCGTCGTCCTCAGTAGCCCGCGGCGCGGCCGTGATCGAAGCCAGGGAGCCTGGCCCTGCCGCCGAGGTGGCATCGCCCGAGAAGCGGAACGATGATGAAGTCGAATTGCTTTGGGGATCCGGTAAATGGTCGTATGGTTCTAGCAAGCGCGATGAGGAGCGTCCGGCGCCCGTTAAGCGCGAGGCTGCTTCCGAGAAAGATGACGAAGTCGAGTTGCTCTGGGGCTCGGGTAAATGGTCGTACGGCTCGAGCAAGCGCGACGAGGAAAATACAGCACCGGTGAAGCGCGAGGCTGCTTCTGCGAAAGATGATGAAGTTGAGTTGCTCTGGGGTTCGGGTAGATGGTCGTACGGCTCTAGCAAACGTGATAATGCGAATGCCGCTCAAGCTTAAAGGGTACTGGCGACTCCTGCCAAGCTTGATGGTGATGAGCTTCAACTTTTTTGGGCTTCTGGTTAGGAACTAAATGGTAGTTCTAAGCGTGATGAGGAGCCTTGAGCTACATTGGGGGTATGGAATCTTCCTTTTCGCAATAGGTTTGGCCATGAGACGGGCATCAATACGTTCATAACACTCTCTTTTCCCAGAAGAGTGCAATTCCGAGTATAAACTATCTCTAACTCAGAATCTATTTACCGCACGTGAATCTCGTATCATATTACTGTAAATCTATAGCTCGATGGCACTCTCAATCTTAGCTATACCGTGCACAGGCTACAGGCAAATTTTATGGCGAGAGCTGTAAGATCTAGAAAACAGCACAACCCTTACCGAAACTCAGATAAACTTTCAGTAACTACATAGCATTCTAGTTCTCTATCAGAAAATGAATTTAAAATATCAGATTGAGCTAGTTAATCGTCCCTAGGTCATCTTTGCTACGCCAGACTTTGGTACGTCATTCAACCCAATTATACATCTTCAGAGACCTTGTGCTTCTTATCCATCGCCCATTTATGTACCCTTTCAAAGTTTCTGCACTGCCTTGTAGCATCCCAATGAATAGCGTACTCCCTTTTCCTCTCGTTCCAGCTAATCGGGGCGATATTGACGTCTGCAAGACACATCAAACTCTGCCGAATGTACTCAAAGCAGTGTGCTGCGTCTTGTTAGCATACATACCCCTATATTTCTATCCATATAAAGCTGTTGAAGTCACATATCCGTCTTCGTACCTGTGTGGCCCGGATCGGCAAACTGGACTTCCGGGTCCTGCGCAAATGCACGCAATCGCAGGGTGTTCTAAATGGCAATAACATCAATAACTAGTAGCCTTAGTGGCAGACACGAGAGTCACTTACGAGGCAGTGTAATTGATGGAACACTTCCAGTATCCCAACATAGGATGTCGGGTCTTCCTGATTTATCGCTGTAGGCACACTCAGCCTATTCGCCTGCTCGGGGGTGAGTTTTATCAACCCGGCTGATAGACCTTATCAGCAATCGTATCTTTGGCATAAAGAAGTGATTCTACTCACCGTTTAAAATCGTACCCCAGGCAGCGTTCGTAGTAGCATTGGGAGGGCCGAAGAAAGGCGTACTTTCTCTTACTCCGGTACGGAACCGATAGAGTTCCATCTCGACTGGCACTTCGGCTGGACCGACGAGCTCCACGCCGGTTTGCGCTAGCTGGTAGGGAACACGTTTTATGAATGCGATGCCGAGCCAGACCGTGGCGAAGGAAAAGAGCACGTTGACTCCGGCAAGGACAATGACAAGCTGCCGGTAGAACCCTATCACTGCCGTGCTCGATTGGCCTGTAATGTCCTCACTGGAACATGAGGCAGGGCTGCCAACGCCTTCACTGTCTTTGCTAGTGTTTGACTCGTCATCGTGGTTGAAGGTGACTTTTTGATACTGCCCACGCCGGTCCTTGCGAGTATGAAAACCGAACATCTTGATGAACGACCAAGACGTTGTAGAGTGAAGCGTATCGCACCGAAAAGCGCTCAGCTATTACGGCTCACTTCACGCGATTCAAGGTTGGGAAACAAAATCAGTGTGATTCCAATGCATTGGTCTTTTCGGTTTCTCCTCGTATACGCCATGCAGACATACGGGTTGCGGGATACTACCATGCCTCCCGGGCTGCATAGCCAGTCATTGCTCCGTGCCGGCTGGCAATGCCGCCATGCATAGCCTATGCGGGGGGGGGCCAGAAGCTCTTTCTAGGGAGCAGGGGTTCAGAGGCTCAATTGGACTTTGATGAAACGGTTATCCAGCCCAGATTGCATAGCCAGGAAGCCCTGATCGTTTTGTACATTACTATACGGCCATATTGTGTGCCAATCTCAGCATTTCCTCGTCTAATTCTAAGACGTCAAAATATGCCCTACTACTCGGATACTGGTATGTCTCCAGATTCAGGCGATGCCCGGAAGAGTGATGATAGTGAGCCAACAGTAACTGAGAAGACCTTCGACGATGCTTTAATGGCAGAAAAGAGAGGGAAGCGCCAATCTCTGCTCCCTATTCCATGGCTGGCGCTCGTTCCTCATATTATCCTCCTAGTCGCCTACGCCGCAGTTCTACTTACGTGGCCTAGCTTTCGGCCTCATCAGCGCAGTTTGTTCTCCCATTATCGCACCTCTGACTGACTCTGACTTGAGGCCAAAGGTCACGATTACGCCCCATTTGAGCGCGCCACTGAACACTGGGAAGCCAGGTTTCTCGGCACATTTTCGGAGATTGGTGATTACTTCAATGTCTCCGAGTCCGCAGACCCGTCTCCTGGTGCCCAAGCAGCATGGGAACGTGTTCAGGAGCGTAAGGAATTCAACGAGAGCAGCGCGATCCGATTCTAATGAGTGAATTGGTAGTTCAAATCACGCCGGTAGAGCGCAAGAAGGCAAACTACATCCGAATTAATAGAGCGCATATTGAAAGCCCCAGTGCTGGGAATCCCCAAGCATTGACTCATGTTCACAGACTGCACTGCTTGGTGAGTTGGACTCTGTTCTAACCCAAACATCTTGAAAATGCCTTACTGATGCGGGCCAGCATGTACTATGGAGACGTTGGCACGGACAGATCACAGACGAAGAGACCGCAGAGGGAATCGCTCTTCCAGTTCATGACGGTATGAACAAGCCCGAATACACAAGTTGTCATCTTAACACTAAACATCGTACTGACGATGCTAGATCACTGTTTCGAGATACTCCGGTATGCTTTGATGTGCGAAGGAGACATAGTTATCAAGAAGGTCGGCTGGACAGAGACTAAGGATATCCGGGAAGGGTGGATTGACGTTGAGGAGTTCTGCGTAGACCCCGAGATAGCTGAAGGAGTCGAAGCTGGCAAAAAGAAAGCCAATACGGCTCAAGCCTCAACGGATAATGCGAAGCCGAAAAAGGGATACTGAGTAGTCTCAAGTTCATCGGCTCTGTAACATAGAAACACTATCTCACGTCTTGAGAACGTCTTGCATCTTTCTGGACTCCTTTGCTTCTCTACCCTCGATCGTATGCCGCCTTTATTTGAAAAACACGCTTAGCTAGCCAGACGTTCAAACAGACTCAAATACGGGATTTCTTAACATTCAGCTGGCGTATTTTAAGTCTTCTCAAATGCCTACTTCAAGATTCTGAAGAGGACAAGAGACAATATACGCGAAACTGAAGTGTATAGAAACCACAGGAGAAGATGGGTACACAATTGAAAGAAACTCGCTACCAACGGTAATTTTCATGCGAAAACCGAAGACCAGCGACTAATCACATAGCAGGCAGCGCTGTGAAGGATCATCCAATCGGGCATGGCAAGTCCAGGGTAGCCTCTCCCACCACGGAGTATCTTGCATAGCCTATGCGGGCCAAGTCCCGCTATTCGACTCTGCATGCGTTCAGCGCGACAACGTAAGGTATCGGCGTCAACATCAGACCAAATGGGAAAGGAGCTGTACAGGGCATCTGTAATAGATACGATGTTGGCAAAACTGGCATCTCGATTCATGTTTATCTTTGCTATAAGGAAGATTTGCTACGTCGCCGCGGGTGCGGGCGGCATCGTCTTCTCTCTCCGACCCAGCGAGGTTAGCTAAAGACCAGCGCCCTTCGATCTGGGCAACTCAGCACAGAATGGCATCTTCCGGACTGACCAGCTCGCGCACCACGCCCATCCTCATAGCCGTGCTCGGGACTCTCCTCCTCGCGCTCCTCTTCCAAATCTCATTCAAGATCTCCTCGACACCTCTGATCCCCTACCGCATCTGCCGCGTAGACGAATGCTCCGGGCGGCAGCCGGATCCGGCGCCGGATGATGATGCCACGCATCTGGCATCGCGTTTCCTCTTCAAGCACAACCGGGTGATGCTCAACCTCTCCCATGCGATAGACGCGGAGGTCAGGGAGCGGCTGCTCCCGAAGGACATGGGCGTGTTCTGGACCAGGCACAACGAGACCTTCAGGCTCGGCATGGGCATCAGCATGTTCCACGCCGGACACTGCCTGCTCTTCCTGCGCAGCACCCTGCAGGACCACATCGACGGCGTCGTGACGGCAGACACGCACTCGTCCGCGTACGGGCCGAAAAGCGACGAGGAGAAGCTTCATCTGCAGACCCACGTGGCTCACTGCTTTTCTTACATCACGCAGGTATGGTTTTTTTTTTACTCTAGGCATCTTCGTCCCCGAGCTGGCTTATACCCTGGTGCTAATTGTGTCATTCCTCCTAGCAAATCATGTGTCTCGGAGATAGCACCATAGAACCTCCGTGGGTCGACAAGGACGAGGCGGGGAATATCGAAGCATATGGGATTGACGGCTACGGTGTGCATCACAAGTGTAAGGATACCTCGCGCACAATAGAAATGGCGCGTCGCGCGAAGACCGAAACATTTGAAGACTGGGGATGGAAAGATGGCGATACAGTGGAAAGTGTTTTTGGTTATAGCGATGAAGACGCCAAGTAATAGCAGATGATGGAAATAGGGAGGCTACTACTGTCCAACATGGACGACCATATACCCCTGTGACACGGACTTTAATGGTGATAAAACTATGTTTGCCTTGGGTTTGACTAAGTGAGTCTGACTACTTGGTACACTGGTGCATGGGAACATGGAAGTCATAATCATCAGCCTAATGGGCTTTTTCATTAATAATAGCTGGCTTAACTGGCTAGCCTTCACACGACTATGAGGGGGTAAAGGGATTATTAATATGACAGAGCACACAGTGCTTAGAGAATAGACCATGTCCGGTCCCCTTATTTGGGTATCGAGTAGCCGGCTTTTCCATATCACGCCGGCTTTCCAAGGACGTATTGGTCCTGTATCGTCTCACTAGGGCTTTTCTGTAGAGGACTCGCCGACCATCAAAGGTCATAAGTCCCAGGAAAGCAAGTATGCGTCACCAGGCGAGTCGATGAAGCTCTCGGATATAGGTACAGTCAGGGAACTGCTGCTGTCATAAGGTGTAGTTTCTAGTTCATCATGTGGGACTAGCGGGGCTATCTCCGAGTACAGAGAGCTCGAGTCGCTGAAAAGTATGTTTGTCGGGCTTGTCTGAGTGCTGACATTTGCGTCCTGAGCAGAATTCCTCGGCTCCGAGTATGACAGACGTGCCATTGATTTGAGTGCTCGGGCTTCTTGTTTCGCGGCCGTCCATACTTCGCCTAGTTGTTTGAGCACCCCAAGAATGAGACGCGTATTGTCCCTAGTATAGACGTCGGACTCATAAAGCAGAGACGTGCAAAGATTGGACATCGCAATCCCTGATAAGGAGCTGATATTCAGAGGGCTCATTTGAAGAAGATGAGGGTGAAGAGTTAGGAGGCTCACTGCACCCTCGGCCGCCTCAAGCTTTCTGCGTCTATGTAGTACGTCATCCGTGCTTCCCACTTTACTAGATAGAGTTGTGTGGACATATATGCACAAACTATAGGATCAGTTTAGCCTCCTGTTAGGTTGGCTCTTGTAGATGGGATGAGTACCTGTGGAACAGAATATGGGACTGAAACATGACATCGTCAATTTCGCCGTTCCGTGTAAATACGTGTTGTTTATCCGGAGGGAGGTGAAGTTTCCAATTCATGAGCAATGCGTCGGCTCGGACTATAGTTCGATCGGGTTGGCCTTTCGACCGCTCACAGAGCCCCCTGATAGAGCGGCCGACTCTCACCAGAGCGATCAGATAGGTGAGCGACGAGAAAGAATAAGAATGATCCTCAAAGTCCGCCGTATCGAACTGCAAGAGCGTCACTTTCTCCGACGCGCCTCTAGCGCAAGGAAGTGGAAACGCGGGTGCAGGCTCGAACCTGTGTCGTTTAGTTGATGTCTCACGGACGGCCGCTGTACTTACACAACTTCACAGTCATCCCCGGTCAAAGCCGACGCTACGATGTACAGATACCAATATGTTCTTTTACATAACTCACTTAACTCTGTGTCGGAAAGTGTGTCAAGAAAACCAACTCGGTTCATCCCAAGTTGAGACGAAAATGATATCGCTTTCTGTAGCAAATCATTCGCTTCACTCATCTCTGTCTGGCCATGCGTAGCAATAGCAAGTAGAAGCATTGCGGAAACCTGGTATATTCCCTTTGGATCAACATCACATTGCGATGTCTGGTTTACTTGCGTGTATTGCAGCGCCAGTTGTTTGAGATCCCCTCTTGGCGGGGACTGATGATGAAGAGACCCTACATAACATATTGCGAGGTACAACGGCCTCGTAGCCGCATCAATGGAATGCATTCGTAATAGGTAGGTCTTTTCTGGGGCGAATGGGTGAGCGCTGTGAAAGAATCTGCGGTTCATATAGCTCGTCAATATTCCGTTTTGGGCTGTTGTGAGCTGTTGTGAGGCGCCAACTATGCTTGGCTTACTTGTAATAGGCATCAATTAATTCACGAGCCTCAGATTCCTCTGGCAATCCTTCAGCAACATCAATTGAGACATCCGTATTCGTTGTGCTCGGAGTGCCACTGAACTGCGGCGAAGGTTCCGTCATTTCTGAGGACAGGGTCATGGTTTCGCATGACTCAGGTATATCCGACCGGATCATATATGACATTTCGGATATCCGCGTTTCGTCTTTCTCAACTAGATGCGTTGAAGAAGACGGTGCCGTATTCATTGAAGTACGCCTCCTGCGGGACTTCGGATATTGACAGACCCTTTGCTCCTCGTTACATCGGTTACAGCTCGGGACTTGTCCGCCGCAACGCGCATGGAGAGAGCGACACTAGGAGGTCGTCAGCAGCAGTTCCTCAGACTCTCTCCGGTCGCAGTTTAAATAAGAAATAAGAGCCATGCTGACAGAAATACAAGCCAACGTAGCACGGTGTCTAGTGCTCATTGCTCTGCTATTTAGGACACTCGGATGATTCATGATGTTGTCATTGCCAGACCAACCAACAGAACTGGACAACATCGTAGAGGAGGTTAACTTGACTTCATGCTTGGAGCACTTTCATCGATGCAATTGAACTTGGCCATTTCGGAGTAAGTGTGCCATATAAGGTTGCGCATTCATTAGTTCTTTCACACACATCCGACGTCCCAACTCCATGGTCCGAATCAACCGTCGATCGAATATCACCCGCATGGCGAATTCATTCGGTTCTGCTCAGCCAAGGGCCTATTCCTGAATAGTCTCCAGACGCCTCAACCATTGCTAAATGGTATTTATCACGTCAGATCAGCTGTCTTGACATGGGCAAGCCGCGGAAGCCCAATCTGTACGAATGAGGAAGAACCCCGCATAGTTGGGGAGCTGAACTGCAAGTCCCAATGTGACGGATATGGGACAGGGAGGGGTAGCATAAGTGTCGGGGCACGAGAGGCTTGTGATAATCCTACCCAATGCGGTACATCAAGAGCGTCCAGACCGCCACGTCAAGCTGCATGGACGGACAGGTGCAAGTAACAAAGCAACGGCGTTGATGCAACTGCTTCCATCGCGCCTAGACCGACAGGCGCGCTATTGATGCAAGATGCAACTCATTGCCGAGTCGGCGAAAAGTCGTAATCGCGATGACGCCCTGGTCACAAGATCGCGATAAGAAAACATCTAACGTTATAGGTAGTTACCTACTGCACATGCGAACTATCTAAACAGGATGCTTGGTATCGGTTGATGAGCACTATAGCTCTACTACTCTCCGAGCTGATACCATTCTCCTGTCTGATCTGATATCCCTAGTCCACGATATGGAAGATACCAAGTACGAACGCTTGTCTTTAGAGGATAGCACAGGTAGCGGGCTACCTCTGCTGAGTTCTCTGTCCTTAGAGTCAGAACATGCTCGCTCAGGCACGCTCAGACCGAGATGGCTTGTGTCTTTGGCAACTCCCATACTGTTAATCTATTGCGCGCTATCCACATCTGTCATGGTCATCCTAATGGGCATAATTCTCAGCCAGTTGCAAGCAAATTCATTGTGCAAGCAGGCTGGCCAAAGTGAACACACTCTCCAGGCTGCATTCGGCGGCAACTTATCTTATATGTCTGTAGACCACAAGTATGATCACTTATGGGAGGACCTCGGGGCAAAGGGCTTGATTGTTAAGCTTCCTGATGAGAATTACAATGGCAAGCTAAGGCCGGGTTCGATCTCCATGTAAGCAATCGCTGAATGAGAATGCTTCTCATCGAGATTAACATCCTAGGTTTCATCAACTTCATTGCCTTTCTTCCCTTCGCCATGCTATTCAACAGGCACGGGAAGGAAAGGACCCGGGGCTAGACTGGCAGGATAATGACCACTGGCCGCATTGCATGGACTACCTGAGGAAGGTTGGTTGACTCGCCTAGCTCTGATTGAAGGAGATGGCACTAACAAACAAGACAGACTCTACTCTGCAGGGCCGATGGTCTCGTCGAGCGCCCATTCATATTTGAAAACGGAACAGTCTCATCATTCATAGATGGTGGGCAAGATGTGAGGAAGTGTGGGGATAGCCTACGGCTGATTCAACTGATGCGCGACCATGGGAAAGAGGTCTATACTCAACCATTCCCATATTGACACGACCTTTCCAGAGTTGAGATCTGATACGCAGTGCTACTCGAAGAGCCGTATGACAGATATATTAGCAAATTGGTATAATATGCCGTCCGCATCACTGTACGAGGGCAACTCCGAAACCCCCAAAATACATCTTATTAGGACTTGACATCGAGATCCAATGGACGTCAACAAAGATGCTACAGATCTAACAAAAAAAAACCTGCAGAAGATACCTATTCGTCCCCTATATAGGCTGTCAGGAATTACGGTCTCTAGTGGGTTGAAATAACCTCAGAATAGGAAATGCTCGAATAACTTTGACATATGAGAGGTAGAGATCTTTCAATCAAGCCAGGGTCTCGCAAAGTAGTGCTATTGAGCTTTTTACCCCTTAGTCCGTCTCCCCCGTAACCTAGTAGTGATTGTGGTTTTCCGAGTGTCGAGTACAATGCCATAGAGTGGTGGTTGCTTTCAACACGAACCAAACCATTGTCATTTCCTGAATGCCCCCTTGTGCACCGTGCTGGCCTTTGAGCACATCAGGGCAATCAGGGTGAACAAAGCCATTCACGCAGTCTTTGACAAGGCACCAAAGGGCTGAACAAACATACACATATACAATAGTCTCGACAACTTGAATATATTCTCACCCTCAACCCAGCATGTCCAAGCAACCCAAAAAAAAACAGCCCCTCCAATATTCATACCCAACCCATCTCATCCCCATATTCAGTAGAAAATGCCCCTCCCATTCTCAACAGACCTGACCTTCCCGGACGGCAGCAGCTGCTCCTTCGTCCGGAGCATATTGACCTGGGTCGACGGGAGCGACTACGCCGACTACGACCTCCCGGCCCTGCGCGACCAGCTCGCCGCCGTGATCAGCGAGTGCGACGACTGCCCGGTCCTAGACGCCCTCGCGGCGACGCGCGGGGCGCTCCGGGCCTCGGGCATCATCACCGCGTCCGAGGCCCGCGCGCTCGCCGCCGTCGCCGACCGGCACCAGACCACGGGCGCCGCGGCCCGCCTGCTCCTCGCCGAGCTCGACGCGGTCCGGGGCGGCGGTGGCGGCGACGCGGACCTCCGGGCGCGCGTCGTCGCCTTCCTCGAGGCCTTCAACCTCCAGGTCGGCCACCTGGTGTGGCTGCGCGACTTCGCCCGGTACATGCCGCGGCACGTCTCGCAGCTCATCGTCGACGCGCGCGAGTTTCCCGCCCTGTTCCTCCTCAACATGTAGGTTCTTGGTCAGTAAAGTCCGAGGTTGCTAATGGGACATAATTTTTTTTTTTTTTTTTAAGAACGTGAGTTCACTGACATGGCTCTCGTCGCTTTTCTTATTTCTTCATAATGCATAGACTGGGACGGTATCAAAACTTTGGGATCATGGTAAGGTGTATTATTCGGCATCGCCTATTTCATAATCTAGCTCTATATCACTTGTCAAGACATAAAGGTGAATTAATTGATTTGCTACTTACCACACTCATATTCTTCCTGCTTGATAGATGTAAGTTTACTAAACATAAAGCCTGTATGTGTAAGTTGGATTAAACAATAACTATCGTACCATGTATTGGAGGCTCCGATTGAGAGCTTGGATAGTAGGTAAGTCTTCTATTAATGCGATAGTCTAATATGGTGTCAAGTGACCTGTAAAGATCTACTCTTCCTAATTTCGCGAGAGGTCATCGCTCGTTTCTTATACTCTGGCTAGCATCACTTTCTTCGCTGGGCATTTCTTTTTGAGGTCCTTGTGTCTAAGACCTTCGCTTAAGACCTATGACCTCCGGTTACGTAGAGCCAACTATCTACGATATTGAGCATTACAGCCTATTCAGCTTCCCCAGCTTGTGTGAGTATAACGTAACACCCGAGTAGATCTCTTATATGTCTGATTCACCAATTCTCCACGTAAACTTCCGGGCGAACGTTTTGTCGTTCATTATTTTGCAACTAAGTATCTCCTCGTCAGAGCGACCTTAAGCGAAAGCTGAACATTGTACCTCGTAACCAGACTGTACGGATGCTTTTTAGGATTCACCAGAATGATGAAAACAAAAGTACAGCTCTAACCGACTTTCGGCTAAAGCAGTATTTCAACACAGAACACATGCCATCTTAAGCCCGCCCTTATACAATTTCCCACGCGGCTTCAAGGTTACTATAACAGTTAAATTTCATCAAAAGCTAAGTAGTAAAGCTAGTATAGATAGTTAGATATATATGGATAGTGATAGGTTGTTTCATCGAGTCATCAGTCATGAGCGCACCGCTGTCTAGATACAATCGCTTATTTGCCATTTCACACATCTCCTCGCATCATTACCTCATCACGGCCAATACCGAGAAAGAAAAAACAAAAGAGGGAGACTATTCCGAACCAGGCCCTAGAACAAGAAATATATCATGCGGAAACTCATTTCAAACAAACCGGCCAGTCGCGCAACGTAGCTCGAGTCCTCCGCCTTTTATCGCTGAATCGCTTGAATGACGCGCCCTTGTCGATATATAAAAAAAAGAAGCACTCTCAATAAGATGATTGCCAGAACCGGCTATATAATATAAACCAGACGTGAATGCCAGAATGAGATCGTCAAGCTTAACGGTAGTAGCGTGGCGCAGAATCGTAAACAACCTCGCGTTCCACAATCCGCTCGTCGTCGGCCTTATCCCATGGCGCGTGCCTGTGGTGATGCCGACGGTTGAATACAAAATGGTCGTGCTCTTCATATTCTCGAGCCCGACGTCGTCGAGCTCGACGAATATCTTCCGTGAGGTCAACAAGTTCCAGAACATCCTCCTGCATCAGTGTTAGTGCCAATTGGGCTTTATATGGGGCATCCACTACTCACATAGCGAAGATACTGCATGACATAGAAAAACCATTCTGTCTCCTCGTAGTCGTACCCCATGCGTTCGATCGCTTCACGGTTCACGAGGTCTTTAGTGATTTCTGTCCACATGCCATCGCGCTTCCTAGCTTGGGGCCGATCACCGTCACGGATCGAAATACGACGGTCGCGAACTTCCTCGATTTCCACCTCACGATCACGGTGCTTCGAATCATATATCTGTACGCTTAGCCGCTCACGTGACGACTCTCGAGGCGGTTCGGGGAGTGCTGGGGCGGGGGCAGGAGACTCCTCTAGCTCTGGGATAAACTTGGAACGCCGAACACCGTTGTAACGCTGCCAAGTAACCTCAGCGCCGCCACCACCTACACCGTCCATCTTGACGCGCTCGGTACCTGGAGGAACGTCGACAATAGTCCAGTCTTTAGTAGCACCATGCCGAGCTTCGCCCATACGTCCCCGAGAGTCAATCTTGCTGGTGATGTACTCGGCCTCGTCGTCCCAGTCCGGTCGTGGGGCCGCGGAGTGAGCACGGCGTCTTTGTACGTCGGTAACCTTAAGTCTGTCGCGGTTCCTCACAATGATCAAGTCGTCATCGTCGTAGGAAGGGCGGGGCAGCGGGCGGGGGCGCTCACGAGGGCGTGATTGGGACCTAGCGCGAGAACGAGAGCGAGTGCGTCGGCGAATATCAATATCAGTCTCATTATTCGAGATATCAATGTCGATATCGGTCTCGTGCTCTCGTGTGCGGGACGGTGCGCGGCGTGGCGGCGGGGGAGGGGTTGGTGGCTTCGCCCGTATCATGCCTGGGCTTGGTATTAGCAAAATAGGGCGCTTGAGGATGTGAACGACGAAGCTTACCATGATCAATATCTCGGTAGTGGGTGATGACCTCGCGCTCGATGGTAGGCCCGCGAATGAACTGAGGCTGTGGCGGGGGAGAAGGCGATGGGCTTGGCGACGGCGTTTTCTCCTTTCGTCGCTCTCTCTCGATGCGGAGACGAATGAGCTCCCGCTCTCGGTCCGGCGTCGGCGATCTCTCTCGCTGGCGACGCTCGATGCGCTCGACGACCTGTACGCGAGCAGGCGGCGGGGAAGGCGAGCGCTCGATGAACCGGACAGGCCGCCGCTCGGGAAGGGGTGAGGGCGCCTTCTCACGCTCGCGCTCTATGAAGCGCTCTCGATAACGAATCTGGGGACTGGGGCTACGGGGTCGCCGTCTGTCGACAGTCTCGACCTCTCGCGACCGGAGCACCAGCGGTCCGGCTTCTGTCCGTCGAGCATCCTCGCGGAGGAAGGCGGGGGTCCTGTCCATGCGGTCGCTCAGATCATCCTCATAGTCGCGAACTGGCGCCCTGCGATGGGCATAGTCCCGCTCACTGAGGTCACTTCGGCTGTTCCTGTAAGCCATAGCGACAACTGCTAGCCGGGCGGGTGTCTCTCTATGCCAGCCGTAGGAGGGAGCAGATGGATATGGAGATGGGCGTGCAGAAGAGAAGCCTGCGATGTTCTCAGACGGTCGGTTGTGGCGGGGTTGGTGAGATGGGTGTTAATATGCTAATATGCTAATAAGAGGAGCGGGCACTTGGGCTGACGACTGAGGGGAAGTGTGCAAGCTGGGACGATGACGCTACTGTGATAGCGCCGTGTGGCCCGCGGCTCTGTCGGTCTTGCGGCGCTTAACAGCAAAGCAGTACCTGGTATTTTGGGGTCGATGATGTCGTTTTCCAGGTGTTACCTAGGTACCCTGCAGAATAATGCCGATGATAATAAACGAAGGGAGCAAGATGGCGAAGGGAAGAGCCAAGTCAGCGAAGGCGGGTCGTACGGTTGGTTTAACAGCCAGCCAGGCACCGCAGGCAAGGACTCAGGGTGCTCAGGGTCAAGTGCACGTTTGACAAGATAGATGGGAGCGGATGACAGATCTGGTTGTGCGCGGTCGATTGCAGCAGGAAACCACGCCGACGGGCACTAATGGAAGCCAACGTCGTCATCGTGCAAAAGCCTGATATGGCCGCGCAGATTGGGGGGGGGGGGAGCGCTAAGCCCAATGGGTACCTAAGCCACGACCTCTCCAAGACTGGGCCGGCGGCGTGCTGTCATGTCATAGGCCACAGCAGGCCACAGCCCATTGGAAGTGGGCTCTGATGGCAGCATAAACGATAAAAAGATACCTACGTAACTGAGCACCAAAAGGTACCCACCCAAGTACCTTTATCCAGAAGGGGTTGGGCGGCTTCCCCGAGCCCAGGTGGCCAGGCATCACGAGAGTGGCTCAAAATCTCGCCTTCGTCAAACCGCCCCCCTTAACCCACCTACAAGTAACAAAGTCAAGGGTATTGAGGGCTAACTTAAGCAATGTATGTACCCAAGAAATTAAATACCTGAGAGTCGGGGCCCGTTGCCGTCCTAGAAAGGTGTCGAACCCAGGTACCTCAGTCATGAGGCAGCGGCCACGAGAGAGGGTACCATTGCATGATGACCCCTTCTGCCCCCTTCGGAACTCGGTGCAAGTACAGTCGAGCGGTTCTGATGACCGTTATGTGCATCACGAGCAGGAGGCTGGCTGTCTCACGAGCATCAACACGTTGGCGGCTCCCAGTGTGCCCGTGGGCCCCGCAGCTCGTTCACAGGTGCCTACCCAGTCTGCTTGGGGCTGAGCTGGGTCAGACTGGTGTCTCGTGAACTGTCCCTGGAAGGCCCTCGTGTGTAGTTGGCTCTAGCCTGCTGGGGGCCGGCTTCGCAGAGGTTGGGCCTTGGCCCGTTGGGTGATGGACGCCGCAAGAACAGCTACCATTGAAAGGCACAATGAGCCACACAAAAGCCACTTAACCTACCTAGGTAGCCACGACCTACGGCAGCCCCGGATCAGTCTATTTTCTTTAGAGGACCTATCTACTGTTGGGTGGTTCAGTCACGGTGTGAGTAGGTGGATAGGCGTGCCGATAGCCAGGGAAGTAGAAGTAGGGCTCAATAAGAACAGTTTGATTTCTGAACCTCCCAATCCAAGGGGCTTCTACTCCTATATATGTCTAATACCGCCTTCTCTCAGTAAATAGGCCTCGGCCAGCACGGGTCACCCCAGAGTTAAGGGCCCGCTTCCGCTATTCCATATAAGGTTATTATCAAAAGAGGTTACCAGAGGCCTATTTACTGAGAAGGCGGTGGACCGCTATTTCGACCCCACAGGGTAGGTAGCTGGGTTCCAGGTAGCCTGTTACTAGGTATACCGTATACCGTATATCCTCTGACAGCTACCGATCTGGCACCGGTGGCTTAATTAAACTACCTACCTGTACCTTAGCTTTTCTGTCGGGGCAGATGATTGAAGAGCTAGGTGTCTTTCTCATTGTTGCGCAAGCTTGCAAAGAGTAGGCTAGCACAAGCTTTTTCGACATCTTGATAGCATGCTAATTGGCTGTCAACCAGGGTAGATGTCATTACCACGCCAACCGTTGTAAGACACAAACAAACTTGGGGTATGATATTCCTGCATCTACCTACCACCGTGAACGCGTGCCTATCTTACACTCATAAATCAGCCTAGTACTCTTTCAAATGCCCAGGCTCCCCAAATACCGGAACAGTAACCGGAAGCCTAAGCGAAAGTCACTGAACCCACAACACAATGTATTTACGCTTCCTGATGAACAGCAAAACGGCTGCTACCTATAAGCCGCCAGCCGAGTGCATCCCGACCATAGAGCGAGAGATCATTCCTCGCAGCGCACTTGAACATCTTAAATCCATGCCACCCTCCGACCGGCGTATCACTCAAAGCGTCCTGAACACATTGCAAATCAGCTGCGGCGAACTCGACCTCGACTCCGCCGAGCCTACAATAGGCGAGCGTTTCCTCTAGCTATGCTCCATGGAGAAGTTCAAGCAACTCGCGGGAGAGCACGCTTTCCATGCCATCTACCCGTTTGAACCTGACCGCGAGAACGATTTCAACGATGCAAATGAGGTGGCGAAGATCATCGGCGAGCATCTCGGCTCTTTCGGCGACAAGAAATATTATTTCGTAGAAGGCGGCTCGTGGGATTTTTGGACGTAAGTATTGACGTCGTAGTGGCCTAATTAACTCGCGCTAATATGCCGTTGGTAGACTCAGTAAGGCTATGCATGCTGGGCTCGAGTATATTAGGAGGGGCAAATACGTCCCGGAGTGGCAGATATATTCTGTCTTTCGGCCGATAAACGAATCATTACCGCATGCCAACTGTATCTTGGTGGGCGGGGAGACCCTTCCAGATGACGAATTGCTGTTCAGCGAACTACGGTGCTTGCTGATGCTGATCCTCATCATGCTCTACCAAGCGAGCAATGAGGTACACAAGATCATCCCGGTGAGTCGGCCACTCTAATGTTACTTTTCTTTGCCGCTGGCTGCTTTAATCCAGGCCAGTATTCTTCGCACAACAAACAACTAACAAAGTCAAACCCCCAGATCACCATGGTATCTCTCTATGCCTATAAAGCCCGTATCTTGCAAGGCCATGTCAACTTCAGGACAGGCAAAATCACGATCAATAAGACTCCTATTTTCAACTTAGCCGAAGGTGAGGTAGTCATGGAAGACAACTGGGTGACCATATTCAGATGGCTTGTAGGCACGCCAGTTGGGGAGACGACATGATTTTCAAGGGTTGACTTTTTCCGCTCGACGGTCAATGGGTTGAGCGTGTTTTGACTTGGAGTTCATGGGATGCCCGTGCATGACGCAAAATAGCCGGGTCAAGGGCGAAAAGCCCAGCTGCTGTGTTCAAGGCATTGTGGCGGCACTAGTTTTGATTTGATACGTTGTAGTTCTGGACTTTGGTTGCTTGATATCGCCAGAGATAATTAATAGGGATTCATTCACGTAGTATCTATCCACCTACGGTAGTGAGGGCCACGCATCGATCGCCGACTTGTTACTGTCACTGGTATTATGTACTGCAGGCTCGCAGTGTGGCACGATCGCGCAGCCATGTCCATGTTGAGCTGTGGCCAGGCAGCCCGTAGCTCTTTTGGAATGATTTCAAGAAACATATTACGTATATTTAAAAAAGAATCGCTTTCAAAATAGCTTAAAAGCTAGCTTATTGTTTCAAAGGTCGCGCTTAGTATAGTCAGTGATGGGTGGTCGAGATGCCGGCAATCAAAAACTCGGGTTCAACGCTGACGCAATTATGCATGGGCCGCAAATACCTACTTAACTGGGGTACGGCTGAGCCGACAGCATCCAGGCGATCAAGCACCGATATAATGGGGGTAAATAGTGCAAAATAACTCCGGGCGCTTGTTGATCCAGGGAGATAAATGAATACAGTGCTTTTGCTTGAGACACGAGATTGGAAAACTCCTCTTCACCGCTCACGCGGGGCTTGTAAATGGATGATCTCCTCCCACCAAGGCCACGGTTATAGTTATCTGAGACAGAACTCGGATGCTAGTGGTAGCGGGTTCAAGTAAGAGCAAACCATTCTTGGGTGCCACAACATCATCATGCGATAAGGAGGATCAGGCAGCCCAAGACTTCGCTCCCTTTACCCAGGGGGTGATAAACTTACCTTGTCACCTAATCTTTGACTGGTCGAGATAAGAAAAAATCAAAGAGACATAGGTTGTACTACATCATTGCAAGCAAAATACCCAGAATGCAACAATTATCAATTCATAGTTAGCAGACGCCCACGTCTATCGACATCCCTCAAATATCATCAAGAAACGCCGTTGCTGGTACCCATCTTCTTACAACCCAACGCCAACCAATGCATTAGCAATCATCCCCAGGACCCTCAAAACGTAACCTCTATAATTCCCCTTCCGGGACTTGGGTCCAGTTGGTACGTCTCTTTCATCGCCAACGGATAAACACGAAGGAAAAAAAGATGTGGCAGGGCTTTATGCCTCGCCACTTTGTTTCTTCTTGGCCTCCTCGAATTCCTTCTGCTGAAGCTCAAATAGTTGTTCCATAGTCATGCCGCTATCTTCGAACTTATTGCCCCTCTTCTCACGTCCCTGCTATCGAGTTAGTAATCACAGCGTATCGAGAAAGGTCGAGGCAGAACGAGCATACTCTTTGCGTTTCTTTGTGTTGCGCGGCCGCCTCCAACACAGCAGGGACATAATCACCGAATCCAAGCGTATCAAGTGCCTTGGTAATGTGATCACATGCAATCGTCTTCTTAGCTTCCTTTTCGGAGATCTCGTTGGCCTCGGAGGAGACCAGCGTAATAAACTCGACGCAACATTCTATCAAGAGGTCTCGGGCTTCCTTGGAAAACGAGAGGCCCGTTGCTGGGGGTAGAATCTCGCTGACAATCTTCTGCACCGTGGCTGAACAAGATGTTAGCTGAAGTGTGCTCAGATAGAGAACGTAATGCATCGATAAATCGGATATCTGAGAACATGCCTTTGGGCAGTGACAGATCGTCGTTGCCTAATTAGACACGCAGTTAGCAAATTGGTCACATGGCAATAGTTCCGGGCAAAATAAGATGAAAGCAAGGTCACGAGATGGAGGAGCCAAGCCAACAAAGGAAGCCCAGCAACGGTATGCTCTCGTACTTGGCGCTGTGTAAGATAGAACCGCCGAACTAGCACGCAGAACGAATGTCCGACAAAGAATTTGCATGGCATAGCGGGTTGAAAGCGGCCAAGCAACAGGGCTGTTTCAGGATCGGAGAGTGATTAAAAAGAGACACTCGACTCGTTTGGTGTTGGGCTAATGTTTCATTGATGATAGAACGTGCCAGCGTATCGACACCACGATGAGCCATTCGGAGGGAAGCCCGGAGAAAATGGCGTTGATGGATGCATTGAGCTTATCAACGCTGTCCTTAACCCAGTGAGTGTTCGTATGATACCGATATGAGCCGTTTAACGTGTAGAGCCCCAGCGGTCTCTCCAGGCCGGTGCACGTGATGCACGAGATGGCCAGGATACGATGAAAAAAGGGAGGCTAGTTTTGCAAGGTAGGGATGCTCGATGCGACTCTAGTATATCTCGGTTCAAGCATCCAAGCGGCTAGCTCGCAGACTGCGCCAAACAAAGACATTTCAGGAATCATCAAAATTGCCACTTACCGCCGTACTCGTGGTCCGACATAGCAAACGGTAGTTGAGAGCGGCCTCTCAGATAAAGATAGTCGTAGGCTGTGAGTGGAGCTGCCGCGGTCTGGAATCTGCAGCGAGGAATGCGTGTTGGATTACCACAGACACACGGTTTATCAGGACCCGGGCGCTCGAGAGGGTATTCGTCTAATGGTGAGGACGAGAGAGGACTGTTTCCATGCTGTGCAGGCTGCGAGTTTGAAGGGTGTGAGAGGTTGCGGTGCCTACCTAGCTACTTAAATACGAAATCAGCTAACTTACCTAAGTACGGCCTACCTTACATAGCTGGTGGTGTAGGCTGTCGCAGCCCGCCTCCCTATTGGCCGAGCAGCGTGTGACGACGGGTGGGACAGCTCCGACGCCAGGCACCACGCACCGCGATGCTGGCCGAGAGCTTACGCCACATCCCACTGTGGCGCAGTACAGAACCCAGCCCGCTATTAAAGCTTAATTTTTTCTGCCTCGAGATTCTTGCTTTGTTCCTCCCACAAAATCAACAAAGCGCTGAGTTGTTTCTTTTTCGGCCACGCAGGCGAACATGGCGTTCTGCCAAAGATACGCGTGTCTGTCGCCTCCAGTCCAATGGGCTCATACGCTTGTACAACAGTTCAATCGTATGCGCAACTGATTAACTGACAGCCCGCGCATCCCAAAGCCTGTCGTCGGCCGCTCAGTCCAATTGACGCGCAACCTGCCATGGCAGCATGTACGCCAAGGTCGTATAGGCCGGTGAACCCAGGCATCCGAAGTGCGCCTGTTTTGGTATGTACAGCCGTCCTCGTATCCCTGTCCTTCAATGATGAGTCCATTGTCGCCCCAGTCTTACTTTGCCAAAAGGCAATATGGTGATCGACACGTCAGCCAAACAGACATGACTGATTTGAAGCCCACACTACATGTCTTATGCTGGAAGAAGAGAATGATCCCGCTTGCTAACGGCGCGAAATCTCTAGGTCTGAGTTCTATGTGTATCCCCATAATTCTCAGCAACACTTGTCGAGTACTATGATGCCGAATATCCAAAACGTACTATCAAATACCGACTCTACAAGACGGAATATATTTCCCTGATCCTCGTCGTCTCGCCCACACTATCAAGATCACATTGGCGCGGTAACTCGAGACTGATATAGTAGGCGGTGGCAGGCACAGGTGAGTAGAGATAGTACAGGCCATATGGCCGTAGCGCCGATTGTATTGTAAGGTATGATGCCAATTTTTTAACACCTTTCTCTCCTGCTTATGATGACCATGCTATACCCGAATCACTCATGTAGAAATCTATAAATGTCTTTTCATCTTTCGACTGAAGCACGAGTTCTTCATATGGTACATGTCCGGTTGTGTCTATGACAAGGGCTAACATTTCCTCTAGTATATGGTCTATATAATTTGATCCACCGTTACTTTGACTGGAAGTCGGCAAGCTCTGGTGCATTCCAACTATCCAACGATTAGTCCAGGGTGGCTTTAGGTGGGAACACTTGGGGCTATACTTGAAATGTTTGCCGGTCAAACTGCTCGTGGCACTGATTGCCAGCTTCGCTATAACGGTACCCGGCTGGTCAGGGCGAAGTAGACGGCCAGTCTCATGCTCTGACACAAATTTGGCATGCTCATCCGGTGTCATACCGTTGTGACCCTCTTCTCTAATCAGCTTCTGCATGGGAGTGTCAACCTTGCCTGGCGAAATCGCAACGGCGGTGATGGAAGGCTCTTCCTCTGCTAAATGTGCGCAGATGTGATTTAAGGCTGCCTTGGACGTTCCGTACGCTCCCCAGCCCACGTAGACATGGCCAGATGCTCCCGACGAGACGAAGACGATCCGACCATTGGACTTCCGTAGTTCCGGGATGGACGCTTGCGCCTGTAGACTAGTCAGAATACATTCCAAATTTGCACATCCGAGCCTCAATAGTTACCAATGCGACTGCGCTGAAGACGTTGATATCGTAGCATTGCCTCCATTCCTCGGCATTCGAGTCACAGATCTTCGTAATGGGTGATAGAGTGCCATGGTTTACCACCAGGCCGTCGATCTTACTGAAGGCCTTTACTGCCGCAGCCACGATTTTGGGTACCACCTTGCGCGCGAGTTAGCAAAATCGGTACACTAACTCCAGGCAGGACAATAAATAGGACCGGAGGGATAATTCTCTTACCTTGAAATCCGCAAGATCTGCCGTCATGTAGTCGACGGAATCGCCGTGCTCGGCCTTGAGGCCGCGCAGCTCGTCCTCGGACCTGGCGACGAGGAAGACCTTGTGGGACTCCCCGAGCAGGATCTGCGCGATGGCTAGGCCGAGGCCGCGGCTCGCGCCCGTCACGATGAAGGCTTTCGACATGGCTGCTGGCTGGCTGGCTTGACTCGACTCGACTTGTTCGCGGTGTGGACGAGTAATGGTAACCGATGGATCACGACTGCCAGGGGGTAAAAGTACGAGACGGGAGGGAGTACCTATGGTCAAACTCTCCGCGCTGTTTTTCTGCTGTTTTAACGCGAGACTTGGAGCTGGAGTGGTCTGGGTAGATTAGGTACAGTACTTATCTAAAAGCTCTCTCGTAGTGGGGTTCTCCTGCGCGAGGAGGGGCACGACATCATTGCCGGCGCTGCGCTACCCCACCGGCCTTGTCGATAGGCCGCATGTTGCTTGATCATTGGCACGAAAAGGGAAATGGCTTGAGACAAAAGTTACCTAGGCAAGAGGTTGAGATTCACCATTCATGAGGCCGGGTTAGATAGACGTCCAACATTCCTATCCCAGTACGCACGACAGGGTGTAATTGATAAAGGCCGCAGCCCCGGGGACCCTCTTATCCAGAGGCCTGAATATCTGACGGGAAGTGATGCTAAAGAAGCTCCTCGTCGGAGTATGGCGGCGGCGGCGGCGGCACGCAACCTACAACCCGACTGGGCGTGGTACTCGTCGGAGAGCTTACAACATGTTTGCTCGCGCGGCCGCTAGCTCTAGGGTATCGCGGTTTTTTTTTTGTCAAAACGTCCCGTCCCCAGCGAGACTCCGAGACGCGGTGCTACCCGCCTGCCTACCTTAGCTCGTGGACTTGCGTCAGACATCGAAGAACACCCATGACTCAACACGGGTGGGGGGGATGGCTTGTCACGCGCCCGCGAAAAAGCCATCCGGAGGCTGGCGACAGGTACGCAAGGGATAAAATAAATGTCTGACCAAGTTGGAGAAAGTTCCTGAGGCCGAGACAGGAAGAGCCTTACGTTGCTCTCGGCACCTTCCACCTTTTGGGCGGTATTTTGGGGGGGGGGGGGGGGGGTTTACCATCTCCTATTCTACGATGGCGAACGATTTGCCGGATTTTGCGATGCCGCTGGCAAGTCAGGGGGACGTGGACAGCCTTGTTCCTATAGATAAAATGAGATGGGAGATGAAAAAAGAATTGCTAGCCAAGAAGGGCGCTTCCGCACTAGGTAATTGCGATCATGAAAGCCCGAGTCAGGAATCTGGAAAAAAAAAAAAAAAAAAAAAAAACATACGAGAAAAAAAAACAAGATCAGGAACAGCTAGGTACTCTTTCAAGTCATACGAGATGTGCCGTCAGAATGCGCACAGCAGCACACAAGCTAACTAGCCTAGAGCGCTTTTCAGGGGAGGAATTGCGGGAGGATGATCCGAAATGGAAAGAAACTTGGCTCGGTAAGCGAACTTTCGAGATTTGAGTATACCCAACTTAGGTAGGTAACTAGTCGTAGAAAGATTACTGCTCCGCAGGTTAACAAATAATTGCCCCGATCGAACCCGCTCGGGTATCACAGGAAGGAATTAGTATTGCGATTGATTTTGGTTCATTGAGACATTTCTCCCAATTTGAGAAAATAAATAAAAAATAAACCGCCTGTACGTCGTTAACGGTCCCGTCAGCAAAAGGGAGGCTGAGACATGCCTATGCCTGCCTGACAGCCCGTCTTTGTCTTGCATGCATGCATGCATGCAAGTCAACTAACTGTACGGCGTGACACGACGCTCGGTCTATGAAGATGAGCTGCTCCGTACCACGGCGTGGCGTCGTGTGGTGGTGGGACGGGTACCTGGCCTGGCCGATGAGCGAGCGAACCCACGCGATGGATGAGTGGTCGATGAGAAACGGAGGATAGATTGTTGTCGTAGACTTGGTGTCAGTGGGAGGGTTTGGGTGCTGTTTTCTTACCGCCCTTACATCATGCTTGTGTCGGGCGTTGCTGGTCTGGATGGGGAGGTGGGAGACGATCAAGATGTCATAGACGGAGATTCTGAAACGCAATGGTTGATCGGGGCCAAAAGTGATCCGCGAGGCGGGTAGATGGTAGCTTGGTGATGGGGTCTAGCCCACCCAGAGCCAATCGACCCAATCGAATTGTCTGTTGAAGTTGATTGGGGTTTATGGTTGTTGTTGGGTTTTGTTGTGACTGCAACTATCCATGATGGATGATCGAAGGACCCTTGCTCCAGTATTACGATTAGTATCTAGTACCCCCATTTCGTCATCGACAACAGGTCCTTATCCTGATGGTAGTTCATGGATACATGCCCGGCTTACCGATCTATAGCAACTCACACGCTTGCCATGTCACTACTTCGAAGTCTGCGATTTGCAGTGGGAAGGATCATTTGAGGTTGAGGAAAATGCAAATTGTCCCAATTTGGTATCTTTGGTTCCCAAGTCCCTGCCCTTCCCGCGCCGGCCGAAATGCAGAAAAAAAAAACCCCCTTATTAGATTACAATGTAGATAGAAGAAAAAATATCCCGGTGGTGGCACAGAGACTGTTTCCAAAATAACCCGAGCCTTCCGTTTTGAGTCGCTGTCTGGACTATCCCGCCCGCTGTGCGCCCGCCCTATCCATGCCAAGAGAGGAAAGTAATAACATCAAGAGTAGCTTAAAAAAAACGTAATTCGTGACCAGTCGTGTTGCGAAGAGTTCGGAAGATGTTGCATGAGAGAATGTGGTTCGGTGATAAAAGGATGTATGTGTAAGCCGGTATGCCGTGTGTGGGTGCATAAGTATGCACGTTCTTTAAGTTCAATGGTAATTGTTCAAGCGGGGGGATAAAACCATATCCCATGTTCATGACTTCCCCTACTCAGGAAGTTCAAAGTGCTGTTCTAGAAATTCCTCGTCGTCCTCGTCGGGTTGGAAGACGATACCCTGGCGCTTCCACGCCCCGCGCTTCACAAAGACGTCGGTGTCATCCATCCAGCTCGCGTTCCGTCGCCGGGGGACATCCAGCCGAGTGGGCGATGAGGCCGCCGAAGAGTCCGACGAGTTCGGCTCGGATAAGCCGGGCGGGATGGTCTGCCAGTCCTTGAGCGGCCACTGGGATTCCTGGTTGTACTGGTAGGGCCGGGTCTTGGGGCCCTCGAAGTAGCAGTTCTTGCCCTTGATGGGCGAGTATTCGGCGAGGTCCTGGATGTGGTCCTCGGCGTAACGTGTCTGGTGGAAGAAGCGGGCCTCGCGCTCTTCGTCCTCCTGATACCGCGCCATGTCGTACTCGGGCAGGATGTGAGGCGAGGTGTTGAGGCTAAGCGGAGGATGTAGGGAGAGAGGGTTGTAGCGGTTGGCCCGGCGATGAGAGGCCTCGGAGCTGGCCTGCGAGATGGTGCTGGAGGAGCTCCACTTGCGTATATGGCCTTGCTCTTCCGGGTTGCTCGGCTTGGGGAAGCCGTTCTTGGACTTCCTATGGAAAAGGGATGACTTCGCGAGATATGCCATTGTAGCAAATGGGATGGCCAGCAGCGACACGGGCGCAAACTGAGGGTAGGTATGTGGTCTATATCTCTCTGGTATAGTGGGATATCGGCGTGGCTAGGTCTACTAGAGCCAGAGGCCGAGTGTCGAAAAGGAAACAAAATTTGTCAATGTGACTAGAGGGACGGGCTGTAGAGCTGGAATATAGTTGGGACGCTTGAGGCCGGAGACCACAGCTATAAGTCGAGGGGATGCGGACGGGTTATTAATATGGCAGTAGAGTGGATCGGTTGGTTCCTGCAGATCGATCCTTGCGCAATGATGGGCGAGATGGAAGCCCGCGTGAACCTGGTGCCTTGCAGAAATGCTCCGGACGGTGCTCCGGGGACCATGATGGGTGTGAGGGGGAGCAGGAGGAGGTGGTGTAGGGCAGGGTATATGGCTCTACTAATAAAGCATAAAGCGTATCCTGACACCAGCAGCGTCGGATGGGTGGTATTCTCCGCCCAGGCCGCCTCGATGGAAAAGTAAGATATTCGATGACGGCTAAGCCCTGGACCGACACCGAATGCGTCATTGTTCATATGGAGATATGGAGCTGGAGACCTGTGGGCTTCCATGTATACTGCCTGCTCCGCCAATGAGCTGCGGCGCCGGGCGCTATAGTCGGGCACCAAGAGCAGCTTGCATGGGCAGTGTCTCAGTTGCTTGGCAACCTACAAGTGCTATCTCTACTAAGAGCTGGGTACATTTCTAATCACGGCTCTACTAAGTGGTTTTTTCTGGCACAAAGCACGCTATCCAGCTACGCTACTCACGCCAGCGCAGCATTACGGTCCAATAACGTGAGCCGACGCTGGATGTTCCCGTAATGATGGGAATGGATATGTGGGCCTGCAGCCGCATCTGCATCGGCTTTTTTCCCTGGGCCAGGACAGCCGAGTCCACGAAAGCCCGAACGCGCCGGAAACGGGCAACCAACGTTAAGTCCTTCGGCAGGTCGGCGTCCATCAACACGTGTAAGCCGCTGGCATGGGCTGACTTACATGAAGCCAGCCGTAAAGCGCAAAGCCGAAGTGCGACGAAGTCGTCTCCTTACGCCACTGCGTCCGGCCGTCGCGTCGCCCGCGAACATCGATGCAGACAATGTGTGTCCGTTCGTTCTTTTCCCCTGCTGCCCTGTCGTTTGCGTGTTCGTTTGCGTGGCTTGGGCTTCCTTGGCAGGTCCGGATACTTGGGATGACCCCCTGGTTACCATGACCGCATGACCGCATGACCCCAAAAGGCCAGCGGGCTAGTAGATAGCTCACACACACCATAACATCATCCCACCAGTGTGGTAGGGCAGATCCTGCAGATCCCTGTTGATGGCTCTCGTGGTTGGGCGATGTGGGGATGATCCGAACCTGTTCTGGAACCTGTTTAGCGGCCTTGAAACTATTGCCCGCCTCTTCCGCCATCGCCATAAGACAGACAGCTGCGGCGGCGACCTCCTCGGCCTTAACCCGTCGCTATAGAAAGACCCTGTGCCAGCCAAGCCGTGATGGCCTTCCGTTTCGAAACACGCCGCCGTCAGTGATCATCGCGGTGATGGATGGGGACAGCGAATTGCATGCTGCAAATCTACCCATTGCAGCTGTCTGCGGTACTATGTAGATGCAGAGTGCGGAACGATGCACACATCCGTCGCACTGAAGTCATAGGGTATGCCTACATACAGCCGTACATATATGCTCGCTTACCCCATTGCGTCGATCGGGCTGAAACGCCCGGCCGCATAGTCATTCTCTCATTGCCTACGCACACTACACATTGATTACAGCTGCGTGCGAGATAAGAAATAGCGCGTTCGGTGCTGATGTCAGACCACTGTAACTGAGGGGTGCGCCGACTGAGACCACCGGTGACAGCGTCAACTTTGACAGAATAAATGGGTCATGCCGAGTATACATAATGCAATGCACATGGCACTTTCACGCAGATTCAGCTACGAATTACCCCGGGGCCTTGCCACTCGACTTTAGAGGCTCGTCGAGAAGGTTTGCGGGCATTGCATGCTGTAAAAGTGAAACCCGGTGGTCTGGCCTGAATCTAGTCGACTCTGTTCCGTCTAAATGATGGGGTGCAGAAGCTCGCCAAGAAGCAAGCGGGGAAAGCTGATCGACGGACAATGGTGGGCTCTGCATGAGATTCTCGAAATAGATAGGCACCCTTGCCCTGCGCATACAAAACGTGGACATGACAGAAAAAAGAAACTGGAGCAGGCCACCCCAGTCATTATTGATAATCAAAAGAACGAAGGGGAATTCAATAAAGACCCATCCGTTCGGGTCTGGAGTCTATCTAGTATCGGCTCACGCTTATTCGGATACAGGCAGGTTCGGGTCTGCTCGATTTGCGCTAATGGTGTCTCTCTCTGATATCGAATCTGCCGAGGCTGGCCATGTTGTCCGGATTGCGAGTCAATCCATGCATGGTTTAAGAGATTCGTTCTCAATTGCGCCAGTAACTCTCATCATTGGATGGTCATGAGTCAGGGTGACTGACTGCTTTGACAAAAGGTAATCTGAGTTGTGACTACGTTGTGACCTAGCCTAGGATAAACTGAAGTGCCAGACACATATAGAGAAGTTACACAAAGCTGACTCCTCCGGCTACCGAAAAAAAAAAAAAAACGTTCAAAGCAACAACTTGGGAAGAAGCCAATCAGTATGTCTGATCTTCACGAGACAGAGCACAATCTCTAAATACAGCAACAACCCAATATTCAATGCCCGTATAGGTGTCACCCGTGTAGTGGCTGAAGTTTGGAACGTAGTATAAATCCGTTGAAGTACCTCCCCAGGTTGTGGTGGATGAAATCACGGTACGGTAAAGTTGTTGAAATGCACCTACTGCATGTCAACTGTACATCATACCATGATGAACAGATGAGGTATTTAAAGTAACGTTCTGGGTGCGTGAACATTCGCATATGATGACGTGAAGAATGCTTAGCGGGTATTTCCTGGTATTGATGGCTTTCGAGTTTGCCGCATGCTTGTTGCATCTAGCCATTATTGGCTGGCGATGGCTCCTATAATGCCAATTGATGCAAATAGCACCTTGGCCAGCAAAATATCCAGACGACGGTGCAAGTCTAGCCATCAATATTCAAGGTAATACCTAGTAAGGCGCTGAAGACAAAGCCAGATGTTCGAACGAGCCACCAGACACAGGCAACGGTGCCCAATAGTTCGCGATCAGTGCAACCACAGGGAAGAACGATATGAAGAGCGCACTTCCTGCTCAAGGTGAACGGCTTGTCGCTTATGAGGATAAGTCGATTTCTCGAGGCTCGTATGGGTGATGGGGCCTATAGGATGCCGTCGTTCTCGCCCGGCAGTCTCTTGACGCGTTTCTGTTCCCAGTCATCGAGGTCCTTCGCGGCGAGTCTCTGAAAAGGCGCGTCCTATGTTAGCGCTCGGCCACTGAGCCAAAAACGGGTCGGAGTCATTACATAGTATTCATCCTTGATGTTGACTTTCCGTCCCGACTTGCCGACACCCAGCTCCTCGTCTCGAGTCAGTTGCCGAACTTTCCGGTCGTGGCGTTCGTATCGGATGGCGGTTGCCGGGGTGAGCACGAACGATCCGGCAACCATGATGGTCATGAAAGGTAAGCCGAAGAGGAGAAATGGGTGCTTGGCCATCACTGAACGGTATTTACTTGCGAAAGTGCCCGCGTCGGCGGCACCGCGGTATTTTTTGGACTGAAATACAGCCATTGTCGCACGAATCAGAGATTATCGACGAGTTGGGAGGCGTTGATTGTTTCTTCGTTTGTAGGATACCCACGATGTGTATCATGCAGAAATCATGCGACGACGCTGTAGGGTGCAGGTAGATAATGTCATGCTGAGAAGCCGAAGACCCCACAAGAGCCCCATTAATTATGGGAACTCGCCTGGGACCCGCTCTGACCGACCGCGTTAGTTCGCTTGGCGGACCCAGCTGTCAGACGGCTGCAAGCACTTTACACTTTCCCCTCGAGTACCAATTATCAACTTCTCACGTGGTTCCGTGACAACTGCCCCCGCGTCTAAACGCGTCTTTGTTATCCCCGCCACTATCTCTACCTACCGGCCCCACGGATTATCCTGCGCAAGAGCCGTCAACATACCCCCAACTCACTGTGGGTGCCTGTCGAGACAACTGTCGCTGTCGGGGGGGCAGCAATGCCACAGATATGGCACCAACCTCTCATGGTAGAAGCATGCTTAACGGTCATGAGGCCCTGAATAACGGCGCTATGGATCATAACGCCCCCCCACCGTCCACCTTGGCTGCCCAGCTGGTAGAGAACATCTCGACCTCTGTTCGGTCGTCTCGCCCTGATGAGACGGCCGAGCTCCAGAAACTATTCGCTGCCATTGAGAAAGTCAAGGACGAGCCTGCTCTTCTCGCCTCGTACCAGGACAGGGTTGAGCACAACCACATGCTTGTATACGTCTACGCTCGCGTTGTGCTAGAGGGCCTCAAGTGGGACGACCCCTTTGCCAACATGTCTCAGTTACGTGCTGATGCTATGCGGGCCGTCAATTTTCTCAAAATCACTGTCAAGGAGACACCCGAAGTCCTGCTTTTCGTAGCTGGTGACGGCGCCTTTGTTTTCCGTGGCCCTGAACCGCTCTGGGTATGGATATTCCCCAAGGTTCTCAAGATGTTTGGAAATGCTCCATGTGCAGATTTGACTGCCCCTATCGAAGCCTTCTTCGGGGATTTGTACTCGACAGCGGCTCAGTCGAACACTCTGTGGTCGCATATCCCACAGTTTCTGACCTATCTTCGTATCTGTTTCGATGGTTTGTCTACTGCATCAACCTCAATTTTCTTTGGCTAACAACCTAGGAAGCTGTGCAGAGCCGCCTGGCGGAGCTACCGTCTTCATCCCACCGACACCCTCCCTTTGAGCTTCGTTTGCCCCCGGACAGCTTGCTTGAGGCCCTTGGTTGCACCCAGCCTCAAGTGCGCGAAGAACAATATACTTATACCATCAGTCTAGGATCTCATGCACTCCGGCATGCATCGGGCCTCTTGTCGATTTTATCGCTTCCGTTAGTGGGACATCAGCTAAGTTCTAACGCCCCACCATCGTTCCAGGAAACAATCCCGTGGTTGACGGATGCTGTTATGTATATGAGTACCATGCAAAACCAATGGCGAGGCTTGTCTCGTTTGTGCTCGTCTCAAATTTTGCGAAATGCAATTAGGATCCTTGATTTCGTAAAGCATTCTGGGAACACGGATGTCCTGGTCGAAGAAAAAGTTTACATCCTGTTGCTACGCCTCTCTTTCGACGTATTCTCGCAACGGCAGGCAGTTTTTGGACTGGATAATGAAACCAGAGCTGATGATACACTCTTAAGCATCGCTATCGTGAATATATCAAAAGCATGCATCGTGTTTCCGACAGTCTGCCATCTTGCATCGTCTCAAATAATCCGGATGCTAGATAATACGGTGAGCTACGAAAACATTGCATCTACTGGCACGGACTTATGGGTATGTTTGACAAGAGGCTACTATATACTGTCATATACTAAACTGATGCAGCGGAGCTTAGAACTCCTCCGTCGAATGTCGCGTGATCCTCCTCCAGGATCGTTAGACCACATCGTCCAATCGGACCAATTCCTCAACCCTGAGATTCAGCATTGTGTGCTCAGAATGGGGATTTCTTCCACGGCGAAGGTGGATTCCGAGCCTCAGTCGAAACGTAGGAAGACTGGCCTGTCACAAACACTTCCCAAGGTAACTGCCCTTTTGTGGAAGCTTGCGGGGACAGAGCCACGAGACAGTCTTGTCGACTTTTCGAGCGCCCTCAGGTATGTCAAATTTTTTTTTACACTCCTGTACCTAGCATGCTGTGATCCTCACGTATTCATAGGCCAACTTACCCGAGCCTTTCTGATCCCGACAAGGTTCGAGTCGTTCGCTTGATTGCCGACGTATGCTGTGCTGCTGACGAAACCCTCACGATGTCTACCTGTGACGGCAACGAGGTACTCAAGTTCGACTGTGTCGAATGCCGCGCTTCGCAGACTATCCACGATGTATCAACATGTACTGACGTGACAGCGAAAAAACTCGCGGTTGCAACATTTATCAGCTTATTGCAAACTGGCACTTTTCCTGAGTCGCGAAGAGCACGAGTAGCTGCAATGATATCATTAAGACGCATAGCCAAACACTGTAACTTCCCAGAATTTATTGACATAGAGGTTTCTTTCGCAGCGCAATGGTGTTTGAAGTCACTTCAAAGTTCGCAAAGAGAATTACGTATTGCTGCTGGGTAAGATATTCCATTCGTCATGAAGCCTATTACTAATTCGAAACAGACGTACACTTGCCGTATTCCTTGCCCATCCTGGCAATTCTGGTATTAAGTATAATATAATTCAGAAAAATAGGGGAATTGCGCTCGGCGCTCTTAGAAACCTCTCCGATCAAAATCAACCTAAATTCACAGAGTCATGCATCCTTGCTTGGTCTCGCGTATCATCGTAAGTCCAAACACACAAATCATAGGACTGTGCTTACTCGACGAAGCGTGCTACCAGATGATGAATTGAGACTTGTCCTCGTCAAGCTTGTGGAATATTTGGGCCACTCCAGTGCAGTGGCTTCTGCTGCTGCGTTCACCGAGGTATTTAAGCGTGATACGATTGCTTAAATACGTTTGTTAACAATACGGTCAGATTATTCAGATTGCACGAAGCCGCTCGCTTACCCCTAAACAGTTATTCGATCTATATTGGCACTCTCTGGCCTATTTAGCTGTCCGAGATATGAATACTCAACCCCAGCTGGCCCGACTCCTTGCAGAAATGCAGAATATGAGTGTTGACCAGCTGCTTCTTCATATCCAAGCGTACGCGCTTCCATATCTTGTTCTCAACAAGAAGAAGGATGTTATTCAAATGATAGCAGACGTTCGTAACGAGAGCGAACCGTGGCAGCCGTGCCTGGACAATGGTAATCTTGGTCGTATACTAGCCCTTCTACTCACCCAAGAAACGGCAGACATTCAACAATATACGATGCCCCTTCTGAGACATATTTCGCCGCACTTTGACGAGTTTAGTCTCGTCGACTTACTCCAAATCGAGCCCTTGACAACTACGCTTAATATGTTGAAAGCTGTAGCCGATGTGGACGATACTCGTAAACCACATGTAAGGTTCACCAGCGTAACGTCCCTTAGGTTAAGCTCCAGCGATCTAACTTCTGTTTCTCACAGATTCGTGGCGCACTGAATCAAATGGCAAGTATGATTCTCGTTGCAAATGGAGAGTTCAAAAAAAAAAACCATGCAACTGGCCATTTCTTGCAACACCATGCACTTGGCCTAATGGCTCACTTGACGGACGTGATCAACGATGAGTCAGCTTTAAGAGCCCCTTTCCACGAGCGAAGGCGGTGCATAATAGCAATGGAAGAAATGATAAGGGTAGGAAAAACCAATGTTCGCATCGCGCGTCCACAGGTCAGCAATTCTAATCATACTAGGCTGAACGGCAGCATACTAATCATTGTGTAGATCTCAGCATGTCTACTTGCGGCAATGTCACACGATGAGCTCCGCACAGCAGCCTTCTCATGTTGGGCTTCTATGCTATTTTTCTTCGAGGAACCCGAAGTGGATATCTTAATAGAGACGACCTTCTATCTGATTAATCAATATTGGTCGGCCTTCGAGGACGCCTCACAACAGCTTTCTAGAGATTTGATTCAATTTCTTCTAGAAAAGCAACAGCCCACGGTCGAAAAATTTATTGGCAAGCTTCCTTCTTTCAGTCACATAAAGGAGTTGTATGACATTGAGCTCGCGCTTAGCAAACTTCGATCGCCACTTGACAATCGCAGCGCCTTTTTCCTGCTTGCAGAACGCCTATACCATGAAACTTCGGGTGTTGTCCTCCATGCCTTGCGAGAACTTGCCGAGTACCTTCAGAGACACCAAAACTACCTACAAGCGTCTGCTGTCAGCGAACAACCAGACTCCATTGTCGCTAACCTTGTCAGGGCACTTTTGGACTGCGCATCAAGGTATAACAGTCTGTACAATGAAATCAATGACTTATGTGCTCAGTGCCTGGGTTTGGTCGGGTGCCTCGATCCAAATCGTATCGAAGCCGTCCGACGAGAAAAACAGATAATTGTCACGAGTAATTTTGAAGACGCTGGCCAGGTTACAGAGTTTGTGTTTTTTTTATTGGAAAAGGTACTCGTTCTATCCTTTGTCTCTGCCACCGACACCAAAATGCAAGGTTATCTGGCGTACGCAATCCAAGAACTTCTCGACAGGAGCGACATTGCGGAAGCGGTCAGAATGGAAGGTCTAAGGGAGAGCGAAGCGGTATATAGGAGATGGTGCTCCCTTTCACAGGGTGCCCAGGAAATATTGACACCCTTCTTAACTTCAAGATTCATGATGACTACGCTTATGGCCAATCAGCAAATCCAGTACCCCATTTTCAACCCGATGAAGTCATATGGTATTTGGATAAGGAACCTTGTGCTCGATTGCCTTCGGAAACCCCAAACTCCATTCGCCATGCTCTTGTTCGAACCCTTAAGCCGGATAATTCGACTCAAAGATTTGTCCATCGCCGAATTTCTCTTTCCATACCTGATTGTTCATATTATACTGGGCGAGGAAATTCAGGAACATGAACGGACAAATACGCTTCGCGAGTTGCTCAACGTTTTGAAACATGAGCTTCCCGCTGAGGCGTCTTATACGGAAAGGGAAGACAGGAAGCTCTACTGTGAGGTTAGTGGTGGAAATATGAATTTGCGGGAACTTGACAACATTCTAATTCCATCTAGGCCATCTTCCGGTTCCTCGATTATGCTATGCGCTGGGTTCATCTGAAACGAATGTCCCCTAACTTGTCTACTAGAGAGGCTGCTGATGCTCAGAAAGTCGAGGATTTTCTAGCTTCTTTCCCAGCAGAGTTAATATCTCAAAGAGCAATGGACTGTTCTGCCTTTTCTCGCGCCTTGTTTCACTTGGAACAACATATCCGCCAAGTTGACGAGAGTGAAACTAATGCTGACGACAGACACCGGTTAGTACAACGGGTGCAGGATATCTATACACAAATTGACGAGCCCGATGGACTTGAGGGTATATCAGCACACCTTCCTGTACTTGATATCGAGCAGCAAGTTTTAAGCCACCGGAAGGCGGGCAGGTGGGCAGCAGCCCAGACTTGGTACGAAGTTAAACTAGCTAAAGAGCCGGAAAATATTGATGTGCAGATCGATTTGCTCACATGTCTTAAGGAATCCGGGCAGCATGGTACGTTAGAATTGGACTCTGATCTGCTTTCGATACTGATCATTTTGTTAGATGTGCTATTGAATTATGTCGAAGGAATTGAGAAGCATACTGAACCTGCTACTATTAATCGCATAGTGCCATATGCGGTCGAGGCTGCTTGGGCCACAGGCAGATGGCAAACATTACAGAAGTTCTCTAGCAAATATCAAGGAGACCCATCAGAAGATTTTAACGCGTCTATAGCTGAGGCGCTCTTACATCTGAAGAAGGGCTGGACGAATAAGTTCTTCCAGAGTATGAAGACAATGTGGGCCAGGGTTGGTTCGTCCTTGACCTTTTCAACAACTGCATCCCTGCAAGCTTGTCATGACCCCATACTCAGAGCTCATGTCTTGACCGACCTGGAGCTCATTGTGGGCATGAGCAATGATGGGGATCAACACCCTCAGGATGTCCTCAAGTCACTCGGCAGGCGACTTGAAGTGCTTGGCTCCTACGTAAATGACAAGCAGTATGTATTGAGCATACGTCGAGCAGCTATGGAATTATTGCGGTATGTGCCTTTGTCCTTCCTTCAATTGATGCGCTACTAACTTCGAAAGACCACGCTTTGGAGATATAGACATATCGACACTTTGGCTGTCTAGCGCTCGCCTTGCTAGAAAGGCCAATTCCATGCATCAATCTTTTAACGCGGTTCTTCGTGCCTCGCAGCTCGGTGATGAGTCAGCTACTATAGAAAATGCCCGACTTTTGTGGAAAGATGGGCATAATAGAAAAGCTATACAGACTCTTCAAGGTGCCATTGACAGCAAAGTTTTCTCACAGCACAGCTTTAGTGAGCACGATGCTTCCGATAGAAACATTGGCACCCAACAAAACATGTTGGTCGCTCGTGCGAAGCTACTTCTTGCTAAGTGGCTGGATAATGCGGGCCAAACAAGTGCCTCGAGCTTGAGAGAACAGTACCGAGCAATCCCACTGATTTTTGGCCAGTGGGAAAAGGGTCATTATTATGTCGGGCGGCACTACAAGAAGGTCCTTGAGTCTGAAAAGGCCCTGAAACCTGACGATCAGAGCGATGAGTTTCTCACGGGAGAAGTGGCAAAACTGGTAATCGAGAACTACTTGAGATCTCTCAGTTACGGGACCAAATACTTATACCAGACACTCCCACGAATCCTAACTCTATGGCTTGAGCTTGGCTCGCAACTAGACCAAGCACCTGAGGGGAAAGTGTCGCTTTCGCGAGAGCTTTTCCACCGGCGAAAGACACAACTCGAGGAGCTCCACGGCATTCTGCGTAAACATGTGACTCGCCTGCCGGCATACGTCTTTTATACGACGCTCCCGCAGCTCGTTGCACGGATAGCTCATCCTAATCAAGATGTTTTCCGGGTGCTCCAGGCTATTATCCTAAAGGTTGTCGAAGCGTATCCCAGACAGGCTTTGTGGAGCCTATTTGCAATTATGACTACCAAGCAAGCCTCGTCAGAGCGTAGGGCGCGGGGCCAGCAAATTTTGCTTCACATCAAAGACCGCAACGTCAAAGTTGAAAACGGCGCCTTTAACCTTCCCTCATTACTGAGGAAAGGCGAGCGGCTAGCAGAACAACTTCTCCTAGCTTGCAATAACGGCGACTTTCAGAGCAATCGAACCACAATGGCAAGTATCACCCGTGACTTGCACTTCAACCATAAATGTACGCCTTGCCCTTTAGTCGTCCCCATTGAAGCGTGCCTAACTGCAACTCTTCCCACGTTAACCGACAATGTAAAGCGGCACAAGGCGTTCTCTGGAGATGTAATTACTATCTCCTCGTTCCTAGACGAGGTCTTGGTGCTGGGCTCCCTCGCAAAACCTCGAAAGCTTACGGCTCGCGGCTCGAATGGTGTCAATTATGGACTTCTGATTAAACCCAAGGACGACCTCCGGACCGATCAGCGACTTATGGAATTCAATGGCATGATAAATCGATCACTTAAGCGGGATGCAGAGTCAAGTAGACGGCAACTCTACATACGGACGTACGCAGTCACACCGCTCAATGAAGAATGTGGTATCATTGAATGGGTTGAAGGCCTCAAGACGCTGCGCGATATACTGTTAAACATCTACCGCTCGCGCGGAATAGTGCCCAATTATCATAGCCTGCAACGAATGATGAAGGATGCCAGTGTCGGGGAAAAGAGCACCAAATTATTTACGGAAAACATCCTGAGCATGTTCCCTCCAGTGTTACCTAACTGGTTCATATCACAGTTCCCTAACCCGTCCACGTGGTTCACAGCCAGGCTCAGGTATACCAGGTCGTGCGCCGTCATGTCCATGGTGGGAACCATCCTGGGGCTGGGCGATCGTCATGGAGAGAACGTACTCCTCGAGGAGGGGAACGGTGGTATTTTCCACGTCGACTTTAACTGTCTATTCGACAAGGGTCTCACCTTTGCGCAACCGGAGCGGGTTCCATTCCGACTCACGCACAACATGGTAGCTGCGATGGGCATATACGGGTACGAGGGACCGTTCCGCAAGTGCTCGGAACTGACGCTGAGCATCCTCCGACAGCAGGAGGAGACGCTGATGACGATCCTCGAGGCCTTCATCTACGACCCCACGCTTGATCTCCAGAGGGACAAGCGCAAGAAGAACGAGGTGGTGAAACTCAACCCCCAGAGCGTGGTGCAGAGCATCAAGAGGAAGGTTCAGGGGCTGCTGCCCGATGAGAGTATTCCTCTCGGCGTGGAGGGCCAGGTCGACGAGCTTATCAAACAGGCTGTCGACCCGAAGAATCTCGCGGCCATGTATATCGGGTGGTGTCCTTTCCTCTAAGGGGCAGGTTACGGCGTCGGTCGACGTTAAGGCGATGGTTCTTGATGTAGGATGAGTTTTTGTCGTGGAGCATCCAGTTTACTACGGCGTACCTAGGTATAATAAGGTTGGGGGGACACCCAAAGGAGTAGGAAGCTAGGTAGGTATAACGTATGATATAGATGGCATTCGAATTTGCATCCCCCCTTCTATGTTGGAGTAGAAGCGTCTCGAAAAGAAAAAATCATCACAACTGTTCCCTCGTATTGTTTGTTTAGTGGTGCCATTGCAACCGTGGAAGGCAACCGACAGGCGCACATAAGCCCGAATTATAGTACCCGGTTCTAGGGGGGTTACAGTTACAGCGGGTACCAGTGACTTTGTAGGTAGATAATAGGAGGTATCTTATCAGCCAGCGGTGCACCTGCCCGGGCAGTCGTACGTAATGGCACCTAACAGAAGCAAGTAGGTGCACTTACCTGATTCGAGTCACCTCCTATCCTACTGCATAACATAACCCGCCTTTTTATCTTGCACATCTCTCAGGCAACACCCTCGTCTCTCTCCTTTGGTGCCTGAAAACGCGACAACAAAGCCCCTTCTCAGTCGCCCGGTGTAGCCTGCAATTGTTTATCAGTTCAAATGTGATTGATTCGTCTCTTCATACCCTCCTCTTGATTCTGACTGCCGAGCGAACTGTTCTCTCTCTTCATCTCAATATTTAATCACCTCCCAGCATCTTGATTTGAACGCGACTTGCGCTTCCGACACCACCTCAACGCGACGTTTTATTCACCCGTTGACATCAGACAACTCCCTCGCAGCTCTGCTGTCTGGGCTCGAGACAAGATGTCTTATCGTATCGGTGCGTTTTTATTTCATATGTCTGCTGTCCCTATTGATGTTTCATACTCGTCGCGTTTGCGCCCGCTCAGCTTCGTAGCTGTTTCCACGCTTGGCCTGCTGACACTCAACCTACCATGGCCTCTCGGATCGGCCTATGGATAATTGTTTGCTGGCTCTACAACGCCATGCCCCCCATATAGCATCACACCACTGACGCTTCTCACACAGAGGTCTCTCGTAACAACCGCGCCGGCTGCCAGGACAAGGTATGTAAGGACAGCAAGACCAAAATCACTACGGGTCAGCTGCGTTTCGGTGTCTGGCTCGTTGTGCCCGGCACCGAACATGGGTCCTGGAAATGGCGTCACTGGTATGTCAATTCGCGCCGTGCAATTTCCCGCTCGCTTCGCCTATTTGTGCTGACCCTGGCTTCGCAGGGGCTGCGTCTCAGGAAAGACCATTTCGAACGTCCAAGAGTCTATCAAGAAGGACGACGACGAGTATGACTGGGATATGTTGGACGGCTATGACGAGATTTCGTATGGGTCACTTTTCCCCTCATCTTCTTGTCTCTGCTAATTGCGTAACAGGGATCCAGAAATACAGGAGAAGATTCGGCGTGTCGTGACACAGGGCCATATCGATGCCGAAGACTTTAATGGCGTAGGTCTCCTATGATGATTTTCATATACATCGTAAAGGACAAGCGGTGATATGTCAGGTGGATTTTCAAGATCTGCCTATCCACGCCTGTTTTGCTTGACAATCATGCGTTCGATGGCTCACTGTACGGGGTCTAATCGTAACTCTAGGACCCCGAGTTCAACGTGCCTGGCAAGACCGCCATCCGAGGTCGCGCCAAGAAGCCCAAGGTTGACGAGGATGAGGTGAGACCTGTCTACGTCTCTCTGTTTAATATACTAGTTTCTCACCTTCTGATTTAGACTGAAGGCGAAGACACGTCTCCTAAGAAAACCGCTGCAAAGAAAGCGGCTGGTACTAAGCGTGGCCGCAAGAAGGCTGAGGAAGATGAGGACGAAGAAGAGGAAGCTGAGCCTGTGAAGAAAAAGGCCAAAGCTGGGCGCAAAGTAAAGAAGACGGAAGATGATGATGAGGTGTCAAAGGAGGAGAAAGAGGCTGAGCCGGTGAAGAAGGCCAAAGCTGGCCGCAAAGCTAAGAAGGTGGATGATGACGATGAGATGGTAGAGGTACAGCCAGTGAAGAAGCCTCGGGCTAGCCGTAAGGCTATTAAGAACGACGAGGACGATGAGGTGATCCAGCCAGTTAAGAAGACCAAAGGCGCCCGCAAGGCTAAAGCGCCTGTCGAAGAGCCTGAGGAGGAGGAAAACGAGGAGCCGGTCCAGCCAACTAAAAAAACCAAAGGTGCTCGCAAGGCCAAGGCACCTGTCGACGAGGATGAGGACGAAGATGTCGAGGGACCTGAGGAGCCTATCCCTGTAAAGAAAGGCCGAGCCAGAAAGGTCACGAAGAAGGAAAAGTCCCCGCCACCCGAGGTCGAGGATGACGAAGATGAACAGCCCATCAAGCCTGCTGCCACGGGCAAAGCCGGTCGCAGACGTCGCTCCACCAAAGCCTAAGTGCATGGACGACATGAACTTTGATTGTCCGTTGGTTACGGGCAAACCATTTCATTTTTATCTCGTCGGTCCCACCTTGCTGCTTTTCATTACCTTCGTTGCCCGGCTCCTTTCCTACCCCCCCCTGTCATGTTCGGCTCCTTATGGCGTTCTATCGTATCCAGCCGCGGAGCAAGTCCTGCTCAGTAATATGAAAAAGAAAGCCGGTCTAGTATGTTGATAACGAAGTGGGCGTATTTGTTCGAGACTGAGCAAGCTGGCGGTTGATGGTCTTGATTTGTTCACATGTACACTAATAGTTCGCTGCTGTAATACGAGACTTGGTCTCCCGTCATGGGTAACTTAATAACTTCTCAGCAGTGAGGACTACGAAGAATAGGCAGTTTCTACTAGGGAAAAGGGATATAGCCTTTCTATAGCCCGTTAATGATACTTCGGACAACTGTTTTAGTATATCTTGTTGCTTAATTTGATAGAGGCCGGATTCATTGATGATAAGAGCATTTCAGGGCATACCTGGCTTATCCACCAATCGCTGACACTGGCACTGGTCGGTCGCAGCTGGCAGACTACAAGGGATAACATAACACCAGACTCCACTCCAAAGGCTAGCATAATGCCAAACGTCACCGATCAGCTCCATGGGCGTGCAATGCAATCACTTACATAGTAATTATGCTGATTGCTTGATGTAACGGCCAATGCCCGGATACTGCATACGGCTTTTCCCTACTCCGACCGCCGCACGCATCGCATCGCCTTGCACATGAGGTCCTCATAGCAACATGTATCTATCCTTCCAGGCGCTGTCGCTGTCTGTGCTTCTCGCCCTGCCTGCGACCGTTCGCGCCGTGTTCCAGGACGAGGTTGGCCACATCGACTACCACCACGAGCTCCTGGGCGTCCCCCAACGCGAGACCACCTTCTTCCACCGGCCCCGAACCGAAGATAAAGCGAGCCTTCTCTACACTCTAAGCGACCTAGGCGTGCTCGGCGCCGTCAATCCCAGCACTGCTGCTATCGTATGGCGACAGCTGCTTGCTGGCAACCTCACCGATGGCGGGGGCTCTCTGCGCGCAGCTGAGGACCAGGCATGGTTAGCTGGCGCCTACGGCGGTTCCGTGAGCTCGTGGGATGCGCTGACCGGCCGCAATGTCTGGTCCCTGAACTTCAATGACATAATCAAAGACCTCGAGATTATGGAAATAACCGAGAGAGGAGGCAAGGATGTGTTGACTCTCCACCAAGAGCAAGGTGCGACGGTCACGAGAAGAATACACGGCACCGAGGGGCACGTTGTCTGGGAACACAGGGAGGTAAATAAGGATGCCCCCTTGCAAGTGAGCACCAGCCTGGGAAAGGTCTTTGTCGTCACCCTGCATGGATCGCTTTTATCGTACAGTCTCAAGGTTATTGTGCTGGAGACCTTGACTGGTAAGAAATTAGATGAGATCCCACTTGGCACCAAGAATGAAGTTCAGACGCCCGAGGACGTTATGTTTGTGGGCGCCAATTCGGCTGCCCCTATCGTCGCATGGACCGATACCGGCATGACCAAGCTCAACGTTAATGTACTCGGCCTAAAGAGCAAGCAAGAGTTCGCCCTCCCCCCGGACACTACAGGAGTTGAGATCCACGCACCGCACACCGTCCAATCATCGCCCCATTTCCTGGTCCACAGCCGAACGAAGTCTGGTAGCAAAGCCGAGGTCTTCCACATTGATCTGAAGAGTAACTTCATCACGAAGGCATACGAGCTTCCACTGCTTCAGGGCAGGAGCGCCTTCTCAACGAGCTCATCCGGTGCAAATATATATTTCACCAGGGTCACCGATGAGGAGGTTATCGTAACCTCATCAACTTCCCATGGCATCCTCGGCCGATGGCCCCTCAAAGCAGGGGCCCAGAATCTTGGCCCATTACATGGTGTGTCGGAGGTCATCAAGAAATCTGGGGACGGCTATGCTGTGAGGGCCGTTGTGGTGACCGACTCGGACGATTGGACGCAAATTGTCAACGGCGAACTTGGCTGGACACGTCCCGAGGGCTTGAGTGGTGCTGTGGCTGCTACTTGGGCCGAGATCCCCGAGTCGGAGGATTTGGCCAGGACTCTAGACGCCGAAGCCCACAGCAACCCATGGGCGGCATACGTACATCGTGTGAAACGTCATATCAATGACCTCCAATATCTTCCCACCTACCTGCAGTCTGTCCCTAAACGATTACCGGGCAGCATCATCGGCTCTGAAAGCACGGAGTTCACTGACGATGTCGCCCGGGATAGCTTTGGGTTTAACAAGCTGGTCGTTCTGGCAACCAAACGTGGAAAGCTGTATGGTCTGGATGCCAGTAACCACGGGAAGATTATATGGTCGAAGAATGCCAACGAGACACCGTCTGGGAAACATTGGGATGTAAAAGCCATCCATGCCGACAATTCTAAAGGTTTTGTCACCGTGCGTGGCTCCGAGGGCCAATTTATAATTGTAAAGTCGGATACGGGCAAAACCGTCGAGGCTATGCCATCTGGTCTTTTCCCACCCATCGATGGTGCTGTCGTGGTAGACAGTGACGCGGGTCCCTGGCTTCTCCCTATCCAACGTGACGGCAAACTTTCCGACGTCCAGTTGGCATGGGCTCCCAAGCAGACAGTGGTCACTCGCACCGGCGAGGATGAAATTCAAGGCTTTAATTTCATGGAGAAGGGTGAAGTAGCATCTGCGGTCCCCGTCTGGAGTTTCTCACCCTCAGCGGGACAGCATATTGTCGACATTGCGACTCGCCCACAGCATGATCCCATCGCTTCTATCGGCAGAGTCCTTGGTGATAGAACGGTCAAATACAAGTACCTGAATCCCAACACCATAGTAGTTGCGGCTATTGATGAAAAGGCATCCGTGTTGTCTACATATCTTCTAGATACCGTGTCCGGGCAAGTGCTGGTATCCGCATCCCATGAAGGCGTCGATCCCAGTAAGGACATTGCCTGCACGATATCTGAAAACTGGTTCCTGTGCACTTTCTATGGCCAGTACCAGCTGCGCGACTCGGAATCGCAGAAGCTCAAGGGCTACCAGGTCGTCATTTCCGACCTCTACGAATCCGAACTCGCCAACGACCGCGGCCCTCTCGGCGACGCGGCCAACTTCTCCTCCCTCGACCCCGTGGACTACCCGACGGGCCCGGCGCTGCCGTCGGCCGTCTCCCAGACCTTCGTACTGTCGGGGCCCATCACGTCGCTAGCAGTGACGCAGACGCGCCAGGGCATCGCGGTGCGGCAGCTGCTGGCGTACGCGCCAGCGTCGCACGCCGTCGTGGGCATCCCGCGGGCCCTTCTGGAGCCGCGGCGGCCGGCGGGGCGCGACCCGACAGCGGGCGAGGCCGAGGAGGGCCTCGCGCGGTACGCGCCGGCGGTGGAGCTGGACCCGCGCATGGCGGTGACGCACACGCGCGACGTGCTCGGGGTGCGCGGCATCCTGGTGGCGCCGGCGGTGCTCGAGAGCACGTGCCTCGTGCTCGCGTACGGCCTCGACGTATTTGGCTCGCGCGTCGCGCCCTCGGGCGCCTTCGACGTGCTGGGCAAGGGCTTCAACAAGGTCACGCTGCTCGGCACGGTCGCGGCTCTGTTTCTGGGCGTGTTGGGGTTGGGCCCTATGGTGAGTTTCTCCCCGTCTTATCTCTCTGTCTCTGTCTCTTCTCTGTCTCTGTTCCAGCCTGCGCGCACGCGTGTGTGTCTGTCTGTCTTCTACATGGCCTCCCACGTGTGTAGTATCCTTCAGCGCCTTCCAACCTCTTGCACTCCTCTCGCTTTTATTTGCCGGCTTCAACAGTGTTTGTTGGCAAGCGGATGAACATATCCACAAACATGTGCGTACTTATGCTAATACTATGGCTACAGGTTCGGAAGAAACAGATTAATATGCGATGGCAGGCTCCCATGTAATAAACGAGAGATTGAGGGAGCGGCGTGTGTTGAAATTATGGGAAGGGCCTGTAATAGTGCACGCACCAAGAATAGGAAAAATATACGGTTCTAGATATCTATCTGTATTCGAGTGTAGCCAGTTACGAGGTATAGTACATTGAACGTTTGTGCCACGACCGATCGAATGACCCTGATTTTATGGCGAAATCCGGGCTGCCTTGGCCGCTAATCTTCTTCGCCGCTGCGCCAGTGATAGGTATTGCCGCCTCATACGACCTTTCCATGGCTTATGAGATAGGCAGCGGCACGGAGGGCTGCCTATCACTAGGCGGCTGGCTGCGGGGTATGACTAGGTCAGGGATTCACTTTGTGTTAGTACTGCACAGGAAAGGGGCGAAAGGCGTAAGCACGTTGTTTAATGGGTGTGTATGTGATTACCCATTTCGACTAGCTGAAGATGGAGCTACCTGGTAGCCGAATCTGTCTACTCGTGCTGATGAATGCGACCGAAACCTGCTACTTATCTACCACATATTTTAGTACTACAGTTACTTTACTCTTTGAATTGATTAGATAACATTCAGATTATCTATATATATTCGTCCGGCAAGGGTCAACTTTGCTCCTGCTTCAGTATCGTAGCGGCTATTAGGCTGCCCGAGAACTGGGCATTCAGCTTGATAGCAGTTCTTCACAGTCGGAGGTATTCTTGCACCGCCCCTTGAAGGTGGCGCAGGATTGGGGAAATAAATGTACATCATGCCATGATTACACCCGCCCGTCTTCATCCACCCAAGAACTATAGTGCGGCCCTCCAGCCAGTATTTCCAAGACACCAGGGCGTCCCTTCAATCCGATTGGCATTATGAGAACAATACCGGATCGCAAAAGACGTCGAAGTGATGCCGGTGGGCATCCTGGGAAGCGAATAAGAACCGAGCCTAAACGGAAGCTGCTCACGAACGACGACTACGATTTCGGCTGGGTCGCTGCGCTCCATATCGAAAGGGCTGCTGCCGAGGCTATGCTGGATGAGGAGCACGAGCCATTGACCCAGAAAATTGGCGACAGCAACAATTATTCCTTTGGCAGGATTGGAAATCACAACATTGTTATTGCAAGTCTACCAGACGACGGGTATGGCACGGTCAACGCCGCTACCGTGGCAAGCAACATGCATAGGACTTTCCCAGGCTTGCGGGGTTATCTCGTCGTTGGCATCGCTGGTGGTGCCCCCGAGAATACAGATGTGAGACTCGGCGATGTTGTAGTCAACACCAAATTAGTCCAGTATGACCTAGGGAAGTCTGTGGGGGATGATAAGTTCCAATGGGCCGACATACCCATGCAGGCCACACAGGAACTTCGTACGGCCGTTTCAGCGTTAAAAGCAGAACACGAAGCAAAACCATCAAAAATATGTGATACCCTTCGCGAGGTTGCTGAACGAAAGCCACATATGGAACGGTACACTTGTCGACAATCCCTGGGGGATTTACTATTCGAGAGCACATATGAGCATCCGGAAACAGAGATTGCTTGCGACCAATGCGACCGCTCGAGGCTTGTAGAGCGAATACAGCGAAGTAGTGATAGTCCTGTGATCCACTATGGTGTTATTGCATCTGGGAATCAGGTCATCAAGTATGCAAAGTTGCGAAACACATTGGCGCGACGATTCAATGCTCTGTGCTTCGAAATGGAGGGTGCCGGGGTTATAGGAAGCCTCGGTTGCTTGGTGATTCGATCTATTTGTGACTATGCCGATAGTCATAAGAATAAGCGGTGGCAACCGTATGCGGCTGCTACGGCTGCGGCATATGCTAAGGAACTTCTGGGCAAAATACCCGTGTTAGAGGCTCGAGCCTCAAAGAATGGTTAGTATGCCCCTTTCCAAGGAGTTCATATGTAGCTCATCATCGTATCCCAGTTGAAGAGAAGTCATCCGTAGATCGGGAGGCTTTAATGGACCTGTTGTACTTCGATCACATGCATTCCCGAGGATTGAGCATAGAGCCAGCCCAGTACAACACTTGCAGATGGATTCTAGATCATCCGGTCTATCTAGAATGGTTGAAGCATTTCGGCTTCCTTTGGATACGAGGAAAACCCGGCGCCGGCAAGTCAACGTTGATAAAATTTATTTCTACGTATGCGACTCAATCCGACTCTATCGCTATTGCATATTTCTTTAACGCAAGGGGAGGAAACTTAGAGAAGTCTGCAGAAGGGATGTACCGATCCCTTCTACATCAATTGCTGCAAAAGCTGCCGAACCTTACGAGCCTTGAACATCCGCATATCCCTCAGAAGGCTTCGAGCACCCCTGCTCAATGGCATATTCGCGTCCTGGAAGATCTTCTTTCTCGTGCGATAGCTAAACTTGGCGATTTAAGCCTAATGTGCTTCGTTGATGCTATTGACGAATGCAATGAATCCGAAGTACGGGGCATGGTCAAGCTTTTTGAACAACTGGGGAAATCCGCCTTATCCAACAACGTGAAGTTGGCTATCTGCTTTTCGAGCCGACACTATCTGTCAATATCCGTTAAGGCTGGTCTGACATTAACGCTGGAAAACGAAAATGGCCATCATCAGGATCTTGAAAACTATGCCAGCCAGGAGCTCTAACTCGGAAAAGAAAAGAATAGCCTGAGGTTAAAAACTGCACTCCTCAAGAAAGCATCCGGTGTCTTTCTGTGGGTTGTTTTAGCCGTGCACATTTTGAACGAAGACTGCGAGGGCGGCCGCATGTTCGGTTTGGAAGAGAGGCTTAATCAGATACCTGCTGAATTAAGCGGCTTGTTCCGAGACATTATTAAAAAGGACAAGAAAAATAGCGACGACCTCTTACTGTCCGTACAATGGATACTCTATGCCGAAAGTCCTCTATCGCCCGAAAAGTATTACTATGCAATGGCGGCTGGGCTCAACCCAAAAGAGCAATCCTTAGTAGGACGAGACTACGAGCAGGCCGACATAAGTAAGATGAACAGATTTGTTTCAAGCTCATCTAAGGGGCTTGCTGAGGTTACTAAGCTATGGCCCCCAACGGTTCAGTTTATTCACGAATCTGTCCGAGATTTCCTTCTAAAAGAGGGTGGTCTTCATGAGCTCTGGCCCGAGGTTGGAAGGGATTTTCAAAGCCAGAGTCACGACCGCCTCAAAGAATGTTGCTACGCTTATATTAAAGCGCTGTCACTCCGTCTTGATCGTCCTCGTGATGAGTATGGCCCATCATACCTTATCTCCACCTTCCCCTTTCTTTCTTATGCTGTACCCAATGTCTTATGCCACTCAGATAAGGCAGCAGTTAGCCTTAGCCAGCAACCCTTTCTCAAATCATTCGACCTTCCTGCTTGGATCAGACTAAATGGGGAGTTAGCATTAGAAACCCTCTTCGTACCTTACACGACATCTGCAAACATATTTTACGTACTCGCTGGGGAAGGTCACGCTAGGCTCATCAACCAGGTGGCCCTCTATGACCCTACACCACACATCCGTGGGGAGCTTTATGAGTATCCCCTTTTCATTGCATTAATGAAACGAAATATGGCCGCCGTTGATGCTATTTTGCGGGCAGGCAATCATCATTCAAATCCACCCCGCGTCGCTGCACAGCTTCCACCCAATTGTGAGTCCCTCATCATCGGTAGGTACACGCCTCTATCATTGGCTGCACGAGCAGGACATGTAGAGCTGGTGCGGCTATTGCTCGACCAGAAAACCAAGGTTAATATGCCTGATCCTGAAGGATATACTGCGTTGGAACGTGCGATATGCAATAGGAAGGGCGAGATAACAAAACTACTGCTCGAAAAAGGTGCCAAGGCAAGTAGGAAAAATAAAGCTGGCCCGCTCACACTCTATGCTTTGGACGCTGGCAATTTCGAGGCGTTGAGGATACTGCTCGAGCGGGGTGCAAATGTTAACTCGAAAACGGAACAGGGTGAAACGCCTTTACTCAAAGCCTGTTCTACTCCGAGGAAAGACATGATACAATTGTTGCTCGAGCATGGAGCCGACGTCAACTCCATGTCCAAGGATCACGAGACACCGCTATTCAGGCTCCTGAAAGAAGACAAGTGGGGACTGAACAAACAAAATCACAGAGAAGCTTTGCAGATGCTCCTCTCTCGAGGTGTCGAGGTCAACGTGGTAGATGGCGGAGGAGATACCCCGCTACACATAGCCGTCGCAATTTCAAGGCGCGACTTGGTAGAGCTACTTTTAGCACGAGGCGCCGAAGTTGACATGCTAGATCATCGAGGATACACACCGTTGCATCGCGCTCTGAGTGGGAGACAGAGCGCCATCATGGAGGTGCTCTTGGCTAAAGGCGCCGACGCCAACATACTTGATTGTTGGGGATCCACACCGTTACATACGGCTGTCCTCTCGGGCCAGCTTGACATTGTTGAGCTGCTTTTAGCTAAAGGCGCCGAAGTTGATGCAGTGAATGGCAAGGGAAATACGCTGTTGCATGCAGCGGTTGGGATCGGCCGGGGTGACATCGTGGAGCTACTGTTAGCTAATGGCGCCGATAGCAACGTGCTTAATAGCCGAGGATTAACGCCGTTGCATAAAGCCATTTGCGAGAGACGGGGCAAGATGGTAGAGGTTCTTTCAGCCGCAGGCGGCGAAGCTAACGCTTCCACTCGTGATGGAATGACTCCGTTGCAACTGGCTATCATGATGGGGTTCGAAGAGGGTGTGCGACTCTTACAATCCGATGAGAGCGAATCAGATACCTCTTGTAGCAGTCCTCCAGAGGAATAAGATGCACAGTTCCAGGCAATGACTGCTGGGTTGCTGATAGATAAGGGAATGAGACTGCTTGAACTGGGGTTTGAGATCACATCATTTAGGGGACCCTGGGACAAGTTACGAGTGATGTTCTCAATGGATTTTGAAGAAAAGAGATGCAGCGGGTCATGCCTCTAGAGTTACGTTGGGCAAGCGTTGCGGGCTCTTGAGAGTCGACAGCATTCACTTGAAGAAATCGGCACATCAAGCGTGGTAAGCACCTGTCAAGTGTTTCCATGCAATTGACCCTCTCGAACTTATCTTATGAATTCATAACTAGGTTAATTTCAAGATAACCACGACCATGGTGAACATTAACGTCTGATTCTGCAATAGTTACATTACGGCCAGCTACCCGACAATTGAATAATGATTTTCGGGGACACAGAACTGAATACTGTTTACGATGTGCCCGAGGGAAGAATGGGCGCCATGGGAAAGATCGGTATACTGAACGCTCCGCTCCAAGATCTCCACGCTATCAATGATGGGCAAACAGAAAAACGATTTTGTGCCATCTCCAGTAACACTGGCTAAAGATACTATACAAAGAGTTGAATGGATTGCTTCTCAGGTGCAACAATCGTGGGGTTGAAGGAACGCTGCCTATGATACCAAAGTAACACCACAACGGTTGTCGGCACAGCGAACACCCAGTACAGCCAGAACTCACGGGAAATTGACCACCCCGATTCGGGACTGAAGTTAAAGAATGACATGCTAAAGATGGCCGAGATGAAGGTCGGCGGGAGGAACGTGAGCGTGACGACGGCGATGGACTTCATGGTCATACTATCCGACTGCGTAGCAAGGCCGATCTTGACGGAGGTCCTTGCGTCGTGCTGTGCGACGGTATTGAAAGCCAGCTGGATCTCATTGGCCATGCGCTTCTCGTTGGCGGCCGAACGATAGCGTAGGCTGCTGATGAAGCTCTCGAAGAACTGGAGCTGGGAGTGGAGATCTTGCAGCTCGTCGTCGTCCTCGTCGAGTGGCCCCCGCTGCATTAGATCCCTATGCTGAGCTAGGATGCGCTGTATAGTCTGAGCCGCCACGTCTAGGCCTTCGGAGACGTGGTGTGCATGTCGAGCGACGTCGTGCATATGTCTATAGTCGGGATCCGGTCTACCCCCGGGCGTGGCCTCTTTCTCGATGTCCCTGACCCGGTCACGAATAGCCCAAACCGCAGACTCCTCGAGTCGCGCTACTTCACTTAGGAGATGGGGGTAGAACCAAAACGGAAGATGGAGACTTCGAGGATTGGGATCTGGAAGCAGTGTCGGTGCGAGGTCATCCGGGACGTCGAATGCGAGCATGATAGTCTGCTTTGTTGACTTGTTCCATCGTATATATAGGTTGAGCTTATACCACCGATACTTAGCTTTGGCTCCCTCTTCAAGCTGCTTGATTTCGAAATACACCCACGTGTCTAGAAATAAAGCTTAGTCTGAGGGAGTGACGGGCTGAGCATGGGGATATCTTGAGACATACCTATGTAATTCTTAGTGACACGGCAGCTGAAATAGCCGTTCGCCATTCGGCTCGAATCCGACCACCAAGACTTAGGCATCAGTAAGTTGTCAGTGAAGTACGCGCGACAAGACTCGCATTCTCGGATCTTGTTGGCTCTTGCAGAGCTGCAAGACGGCTAGTCAGTCGGTTGCCTTTCACTGCTGTATCCAGCATAAAACTGACACGAAGCAGACTTGTGACTTTGCAGATACTAGACCGCCGTTGGCGTCGGAGTCGGGCGAAAGGCTGTTGTGTAGGTCGAATGTCCTTTTCGCCCAGCCGCGTGCTGCTTTTTAATCAGTGAAAAGCCGCTCACATGTAGATCACGTCGATTCATACCCGAATCCCACTCATATACTTCGAGGGCCGGACAGCTCTGGACGCGTTCCTTTGACATGGCGGTGATGGAACGGCAGAGGTATAGAGGAGATGACCTGGGCGCTTTTCAAGTTGGGAATGAATCTGCATGGCAAGGCTCCAGGGCTATGCCGCCAGTGGTATTTATTGTTGTTGGCTACTTGGACACTGGGCACGCGGGGTCATACAGGTCTGCCTTACCACTCAGGACGAGGAGGCGCCCAATCGGGAAAGTTAAACGACAAAGTGCACAACATGATTAGCAGGTAGTCTTATGGCACTTTCACTGGGGTTCCGTCGTGAGTGCAGTGTAGATTGCACCGTGACCTTTGGACTCTCATATATTAAGCACACAAAGTATATCTATACGATGATGGGATATGCAACATGGCCATGCAGGTAAATCAAAGATGCAATGCTCTCTCATAATGTTTATACACACACTGTCAAGCGACAAGAGACTCCAGAGCTCACCCGGACTCGCTGAAGTGAACAACCGTCGGCGCATGGCTGCTGTTACCGTATACATCCCCCCCGTACGTCAGGTACCCCCGGACCTCCGGGACGCCGACCTTCACGATGTCCGTGGCGTTGCCAAAGACGAAGGGCGACTGCATGCCCTGCACCATGTGCTGCAGTATGTGGCAGTGCACCATCCACACGCCCGCGTCCTCGACTCTCACCCGCCACGCGCGCCAGCCGCGGACCTCGTCCGCGCCCGTCGTCGCGTTGTACCGGAACAGCATGGTGGTGTCCCGCTGCACGGGCGCCGTGCCCTCGAGTCGGGCCTCCGCCGCGCCGGCGTCGTACCGGCCCTCGCCCGCCCCGATGTCGTAGTAATGCCGCCCGTGCATGTGCCAGGGGTGCGTGTCGAGCCCGCCGCCGGCCGAGCCGTCGTAGGCGTGCGACCCGACGTTCTGGATCACGATCTCGAGTACCTCGCCGAGCCTTGCCGGGTACGCTTTCGTGTTAGGGTCTTGGCCGCCGTTCGCGACCGCGGCATCGTAGTCGGGGAGGTAAGCGGCGTCGTTCTGGTAGAGAGCCACTAGGTACGGCTTGGATGGGGTAGTGTGCGTGAGAGGGTCCGATGCGTCCTCTGTCCACCGTACGCCGTTGTCTTCCCAGCCATACCACCCGTTGATGACCTGCTGAACATTGATGACGATTCGGCGCGTGACCTCGGCGGCAGTAGGGAAATCGTTCGGTTCCAGGGGTCGAAGCACGTAGTCCAGGTATCCGTGGACGGTAGGCGGGAGGTGAATAGGGGTGGTCGACGGGTTGGCGTTGACCGGTACGTGGGCATCTTTGGCGCTCATAGTCAGATTGCATTTGCTTCCGTTATACCGGAGAATAGCATAGTTCTTGACCACCGAGCTGCGGTCGCGGCTCTCGATCTGCATGTAGAAGTCCAGCTTGCCGAGCGCTGCGAGTTCGGCACAGGTTTTCGTTTTCAACAGCGTGCTGTATCGCTGGCCGGTCCCCATTTGCAGAAACTCCACAGGGTAAGGCTTTGTGTAGTGGCCATCTGCCTCGATGATTTCGAGATCGGTGTGGTTCTCAAACCCGAAGGACGAGTATGACAGCGCAGTCCCGGCGATGAAGCGAAATCGGTAGGTCTTATGGGGCTCAACATTGATGACGTCCAATGTCGCCGTCGCCGGATCGACGATGCCGTAGCTGGAGATTCCCTTGCCGTTAATCAACCAGCTCTGGGGCTCTCCTGTCCAGCGAAGCGGAGTAGCTACCAGGCCGGCCTCGGCCTCCGCGTCCGTTCTATTAAAGAGCTCTTGAAGAAACACAATGCGCTCGTCATCGTAGGCATATGGCGGGGTTTCGGCGCTCTCCACGATCAATGGGCCGGTCGCCGTGACTGCCTGGAACCCTACGTGGGCATGGTAAAAGTATGTCCCGGCTGTTCCGTTGGCCGTCCTGAGCTCGTAATCAAAGAAGTGCTGGGGCGGGATAGGCCATTGGCTCGCAAGGGGTGTACCGTCTGAGAAGGGGTATGCGGCTTGTGTCAATCCATGCCAGTGCTATGCATTATGGGCGTCAACATTTGAGCTCTCATCCACCCTTAAAAGACCAGCTTACCATTGTCACGTTTTCATCGCTCATGTCGTTGCAGACTCGAATCCACACCACTTGATTCTCAGGAATTCTCACTACAGGTGCTGGCAATGAGTTGTTGATCAAGGTACTGTATCGCTGAATACCAGCAACGCTGACGTTTTGTCTAGTCACGCTAAGCACGACATCTGGTGTGAAGGTATGGTCATGAACGTGAGCCCGCATAGCGATGACGCCGGCCACGAGGGCGGACATCACCGCCGCCAAATTCCACGAAGAAGCCATCGTCGCAATTCGTCCCTCGGCATAGACTAGACACCATTGTAAAACCTATAGAGGAGATATCAACGGTGTATTTAAGTGTATTCATTTGACCCGCCATTTCACGACATATATCTAGTCTAGTCAGCTTACCGCCTAAGCCTCGGAGGATGATTGGGAGGGCGAAAATTCAGGTTCCATCCCTTTGGCTATATCGGTCTTCAGGAATTGCGATCAGCGTAAGCACCGCGCCGTGCGTGTCCTCGGTTCGCCCCCCAATTGGCCGCCTTGATAGATTTGATGTGAGATTCTCCAGTTAGAGTAAGCCTAGCAATCCATCTTGCATCATGGCAGTAAATTTGGAGCTGAAAACGCGAGAAATCCATCTATACCCTCCCGTTTGTTGCATTATCGTCGACCTACGCGTCAGCCGATATTCTCGGTAGCTACCCGTGAATCCCGGATCGGGTACGTGCTGCACTAATTAATTCTAGGCAACCTGACTTTGGGCACCCAGCGGTAATAACGATCCTTCTCCGCCCCTTCGGCTCGGAGACCGACCCCAGAAACGTGAGCTGGGCCTCAATGACTCCTCTCGAATCTTATAGCAGCGCGTATTGACTTAAGGGACTAGCTGGCTAGCTGAAGGACATATAGTCAGTTGCCTTAGATGGGTTTACTTCGACTAGAGTATCATAAGATTCGGTAATGAGCACCGATCCCTTATTCTCGTATGCTGCAGGTGTGTCGTACGATACCTAGAGCCGCTGCAGCTTTTGTCGGAGCCGAGAACCGATCCTAGACCATCCCACTACCTCAACACCGTGCAACACAAAAAGGGCCCAGATGACTGATTTCTCAGATGATAACGTATTCCATTGGCACCTAGACCACTGACACCGGAATACATCTCCCAGATTGACTTTTGAAATAATGAATCAGTGTCAAGATCAATGGTGAAGAAGTAACGCGAGGAGCACTCGTCGCACAATTGAGGAGGACGGCATATTATAACCTAACAGGTCTAAGGGTAAATTCCAACACATTTCTGGGTGATATATTCTCACTACTCCCCCCCCTCCCCCCTCCCCCTTTCGGATTCGACCCCATAATGTCTAGATATGTATTCCGGTATGGTGACCCCCAATAGCGACATGCTATATAGCTGCTGTGATATTGGAACACGATGGGAACACGGTCACGAACCTCTCGACCTACAGCGAACCAAGAGCAGCAAGCTACTAGCTTCACAGTCGCTTTCTCGTGAAAATGTCATCCGGGTGGGCTCTTTAGTGGTCATGACAACTACTCCTTGGTTCGTACAGCACAGAATAGCTCTGGGTAGTTCTCTTATTTATCTCTTTAGACAAGAAAATAAGAAAAGAAAATACATCACAACACGCAAGCTTACAACAGCCTTCTATTTTGGCCCGGGTCTTATGGAAATGGTAGTGAGGCGCTGGTGAAACTATACGTTCTAATGGAAAGACCAGATGTGTCAAGGTGTCATGACAAAGGGGTCAAAGTCGAGAACTTAGAATGATATTCTTCATCGTAATCAGTTAGGTACTAAACGAACTTAGAACAATACAGAAGCTACCTTGCCTCATAATCAACGCCACTGACAACCTTGAGCCCTATGACTATAACCTGGTTTGGGGTTGTAGTATCCGGCTTCCATCCGCAGATCTTGACTTGTATTTTCATCATATCGTTCCCCTGCCGCAGAGTCTAAGCTATGCGAGGCAAAAGCGTCGTCGTTTGCGCCATAAGTCTGGCTCTCCACAAGCGTCAACTGGTCTCCAAGTCTTCCCAAACTCCCAGTCACGGGACTTTCCGTGTTACAGTCACTTCTTGGATACGAGTGAACATCGACCTTCTCGTTCGTCGACAGGCACGATGCCTCGGAGGACGCTGGAGCCCTGACCGAGCGCCCTGTGTCCTTAGATGCCGAAGAAATCCCGGTCCACGACCGGAGAGATGCGGTCCAAAAAGCTATGAGCCTGCTACCCTCGAAAGCCTTGGGGACGGAAGGAATGCAAAACACCATAAGCACAGTTGTCATTTCCGCATGCCCGAAGAGGAAGGCCGGGGATGCCTCGTAAGTGACGTCGCCCCCGAAATCTAGTGTAACCGTATAGTATGCCCGACCGGCGGCAGAGGCACAAGCTCTATATTCAGTAATAATTAGTATCTAGAGGCTCTCAAGAGTTTATCATGAGCGGATGTGCAATTCCACTTACATAATCCCCACAGAAAAAAGGATGGACAGGCCGATTTTACGTTTCCTGGACATTTGCAGTTTCCAGATAACCTTTTGGGGTAGCAATAGTATGCCGAGATCTATAGCCAGGTTGACGAAGGCAGTGAAGCTGTCCAACACGAACCTGTCTATGCATTTTCCCTCTATCCACGGGTGCCACAGCTTTTCACGCGGAATGCAAGCTAGGCCTGTTGCAATGGCTCCTGCGGCGTACATGCCCATATTAAGTCCGATCAGGACGCACGCGGCGTAGAAGAATGCGTTGCGTTGCCGATCCGCCACGAATATCCGGATCCACTCGAGAAGAATTGCGGTTTTGGCAAAGAACATCATAACAGCGTATGCGGTTAGGAAAGTATACACGTTCTACCAATGTCAGCAATGTAAATCGAAAAGGTCTGGAAGGTCGAACCAACATAGATGAATACTACCACGTCTCTAGTGTGAAGGTCCCATTGATGTATGAAGAAGCCCACATCGCGAATCATCAAGCTAATAGAGTACACGCAAGCTATATAAGCCAGCTATATGGGACGTTAGGTATCGGGAGTATCGTGCATGGAACAGATCGCGTACGAATGAGGTGAGACATAAATCTTAGATCAAATCAGTCTCGGGGCAAGTCAAGAGTTTCGATTTAACGAAGAAAGGGCAGCGCCTCACAGTCTTCAAGTTTGGGTCTGAGAGAGCAAAAGATCCGCGAATACACTCGGGTCAAGAATAAGATCGACGCTATAGATGTACATATTGTAACGACGGCGATGGCCAATGCATTCTGATTCGGCGGATTGCTGAACTTGGGAGTAACTCCCGGAGGGGGGATGTAGGCCGGTAGGTTGAGAATCGGATCGTACTCCGGGGGTGTGAGGTCCGGCATCTGGCATGCAATAATCGAACGAACTCTCGATTTGGTAATTAGAAAAGATAGATAAGCGAGATAGTAATGTGGTTGAGGAACAAATTTGCTGCCGGGTATCAAATACATTTAACTGCATCATTCGTCAGCCCGTCCCCCCAGCTCAGCCATACTAGACAACCTACTTGACGCTGAAGGGGCAAGCATTAAGAGGCATCGGCCGGGTAGGGGGCATCAGGGGTGCTTGTGAGAGGTTTACAACCCAAAAAAATACCAAGAATGTTACCTTTACGTTCGATGACCACAAGGAGGGCGATCTTCAGATTAGCGTGGATTGGGAACGTCTGGCATCATGTCTTGGCAACGCTGCCGCATATAGTCCTAAGTTAAGCAATGGTGTCTGAATTATGACTTGTCACGGCCTATGATCGACCTATAGTAGGTATAACACCTATTAAGATTTTAGTATCTCCCTACAAGACTCGCTTAAGGAGTAAAAACTCATGATGTGGAAGAGATATCACATATTCAAAGGGCACAAGGAACGCCACACTAAATCTATGTAGTATCACGCACGGCCTGAGGGCTGATAGTCTACTATAACTAGATATTACATATCTAGGCATTTAAGTCCCGACTATCGGACGGCTTGCACTGACCGTAGGCAGGATGAGCATTCCTCCAGGATTACCAATTTATTCAAAATACTTCATTGGCTATACCGACTTATAGTATATCTTAATATAGCATGCGGCGTTGTCTATGGTTGCCATGAGACGCAAGCGCTGAGGTTGCATTGTGGCTGCTCTGTGAGGGGAAGCCAGGGGAGGGGTTACTCACTGTACAGGGTACAAAAGGCCCCGACGAGGAGAAAAAGCAATTTATCCAGCGAAACCACTGTCGTGGGCCCCGGCAAACTGATCATCATCTACTAGGCATGGCCTTCCGAGCTGGGGGCAGTCGGCTTGCTGCTGCTGCATCATGCCCATTTCCTTCCTTACTCTTGAGTTTCTTGATCAAGCAGCAACGCATTAGGTGATGCGGGGAGGATTAGGAGATGTCAGAGGTAAATGCCGCCCCTCGTTTTCCTGAGGATTCATGTATGTACCGTGACTGGGACAAGCTGTACAGTGCAGATCCTTGCTGTAGTACCACCAAACTGTCGGGAACGATCGGATGCTTACATCAGGGGCTGTAGAAATATGCCTAGATTGCGACTTTGGGGCGCCCAACTCCGAGCAGGGCAAAAAGGGTACCATTGCGTCTCATTCTACCTTGCTGACTGGGCTAACATGGAACAATTTTTTATTGTTTTTATTTATATAAGCATGTTACTTTAGCATTGTAAGACATGTTGATTGCCAAGTTCCACGAGTCTACAATAGAGATGGGAGGGCAACGAATATAACCAATGGAGGCCAGCCACCACCATGTGAGAAGCGAATTAGCCGCCAGGATCATGATTTCTGTACTACGCGTCCACAGCATCCGAGACAGATCCCACCACTAGGTTCAGTGCCGTGCGCCATTCACACGCTTGACGATAATAGAGTGAGACATGATGATTGCACCTTGCGCTTAGATAGACGTTTAGACCATTGATGGATTCGAATACCCGATGTAACAATAGGTATACAGACAGCATCATCCAAGCCCCCGTGTCGACCGCGTCGATAATAGTATGTGGAGCAGACTTGCGACGGAATATTCCGATTGCAGGGTGCATGCTTAAATGACGTTCTCGATCCAGGGCGTCGGATACTGATTCCATCCGCGAGGGAAATGCAGTAGTAACCTAAACCAAACGACCTAGGCAGCCGAGTAAACTGCCGTTGCAAATGGCTGAGTTGGTGGTCATACTACCTGGCTGTGCGCAGGGGCTGAGAGATCCGAAATACCTAGCATTCACTTGATTCTGTTTTTATTCCATCAAACCGTTCGTACACAATTTGAAAGTCTGACTGAATGGTACTTTTACAAAGGACAACCAGTTGCCGCCATGTGTTCAAGGCTGCCCCATGGACCCCAAATTCTTGTCTAGGGTCCCCTGCGCAAATTGGCGACCTATCTTATCTAGACAGATCATACGTAAGGACGGCTTGAAAAAGTCCAAAAAGGGTTTTTTGGTTGGTATTCACCAGTCCAGTTACCACAAACGGCCATACAGGCAATCCCAAAGTCAGAGAGCTTCAACCGCGGCCTCCAAGCGCCGACCAACATGGAAGAAAAATCATTGCTCCAAGCCCAGAAGTGCGAAGACTCTCCTACCGTTTCTCGAAGAAAGACGAAGACGTTGATGCAGGGGGACGTAGGACTTTTGCAGGGATGCAAGACGGTATACATGTAGGTGGGTGAGCTTAATACCAGCACACTTTCGCCCGACCCGCGTTACTTCAATGAAAGAAAAGACGACCTATCGAGGCTATTATTTATGCTTAAGCTAAACCATAAAAGGAAACACACATTTAATAATGTAGCGGGAGAGAGGCGTCGCGAATGACCACATACGTACTAAAGAGGTGTATCCTACTTTTTAGTGTCTTCAATTATACCTTGGTGTGAGTACGTGCGTCCGTACGTCCGTAGCTATCCACGCAACAAGTAAACTATAGAAGGTAACCGGTTTCAGAGTTCCCCAGGCGCATCAGCAGACCCCGACAAGCCTCAGCCGGGGAAATCTCTTCTCGGTCAATCCAGACATCATGCCAAGACACGTGGCAATGCCCACTTCGGCCAGTCCACTCGGAATCAACATGAGGGCCGGCATCCCATATCCATACTCGTATCGTCATGCTTCATTACCTCCGCTCACGGCTCATCATCTGCTGTTCAAGGACATCCCCTCCCGTCTAAATGCCTCTCCACCACAGCTCCTCGACAATCATGCGTCGCACACGCGCGGCCTCACTCCCGGCGTCATCACCCCCCTCGCCATACGGGACGAGCAGGCGTTCCTGTAATTGGGGTCCAAGCTCTCGCACGACGACCCGATCCGGGAACGGGAAGGAACCGTAGCGCTTGAGCATGCCGCGGAGTATGTAGTATGCGACGTAGCATTGCAGCTCCGTGTCTGGCCTCCATTCCGCCATGACGAGATCGATGGTGGGATAAGGGTTGTCCAGGCCAACATTGGCTTCGAACTGCACTCCGGCGGCCACGTCGAGTGCCTCTTCGGCGGCGCATTGCAGTGCGTGCTGGAAGGCTTCGAGCTGTCGGCCCTGCGCTGCGAGTCGGGCTACGGCCTCGCTCTGGGAAGGGGCTAGCGTATTGGCTTCGGGGGGCGCGTCTCTGAGGATCACGGCTTCAGGAAGGAGGGACTCTTGGACGATGAGGTGCCCTCTATTGTCGATTTTCCAGGTCTTGTTGCAGTCGTCTTTGTCATCGACTCGCATGCCTCTTTGGACGGTAGCTTCTAAACTCGAAATGATGGGCGAATCTGCGACTTGGGGAGCGGTGGTGCTGTTATCCATATCATCGTCTTCGCTTTCGGGGTTTTCATCTTCGGATGCGACGGGACTGGAGGCGGCAAGCGGCTCTGCCCCGGTTTCGCTATCCAGTAGAGTTGTAAACGTGAAGATGGCGTCTTCCTGGCTGGTTCCCAAAAGCTCAACGGGCAGACTCCCCACGTCGGCATCCTCGGCATCGCCATGTTGCTCCAGATCGCGCTGGCACCCGGCTACCATGAGTCCGTCCGATGGTTTTATCTTCTTTTGCCAGTCAAAGGCGTTGCTAATGTTTTCGGACTGGGCACTAATCCAGGCCGAATAGGTTGTCTCGCTGCTGGTCCCGAAGAGAGGCTGCTGTGGCAATAAGCGGACTGTGGTGTTGTTCATGCGGCGTGAGCGCGCCATATTATATGGAGGTACTGTGGGGGGACGTGTTGGTTGTAATCTGGCGGACGGTGGGAGGTTAGGTGCAGCTCAGGTGTCCTCTATAGTATTTATGATGTACTGGATTGATTGACACAAGTTTGAGGAGCACGATGGGGGAGTGCGAGGTGTTGATATACACAAGGCGAGTGCTGTTGCCCGAGGAACTTTTACCTGCCACCCACGCGAAACTCAAAGTCAGTAACAATGCATTCTGTAACATGTAATCTCATCCAAATTGGCCATTCATTGTTTATTGTGAATGCAGAATGTACTCGGCCCAAGCTTTCACCTTCGCCGTCCCTCTTGTCCACAGAGAGGCCCTGCTTTCCAAGAGCAGCGACGACACACTTCGTGAAGTGGCCCTCGCTTCGAATCACATGCGAAAGAGCTCCCCTACTTTAGACTTTGCGTTACCTAAAAATATTCAAGCAAACAGGCAATCGTGTAGTGCAATTTCCTCCTAGCTCTGCTCCCATCCGTTACTGTACACATTGAATAAACATGGAATAAGAATAGGTATAGAGATGTCCAGAAGAACTCATGATCGAATTTCGCTTAAAGAAAGCAATCGGGGTCCAAGGCGTGCCTCAGGACAATATTCAGGGCAAACAACGGTAATTAGGTAGCTTTGTACTTAACATACCATTACCTACTTACTTAGATACAGCTCGAGGCATTCTCCACCGCAACATTGATTGCATTCAATTTTAGGTAAGATTCAAGCAAAAAAACAATTCACCAGGCCTAATGTGGCCTTGCGGTTATCCTTGCTATTTATTGCTATTAGGTTTACTACCCGCTTGGATCGAGCCCGAGTGCCTGCTGCCGAAGCACAAGCCATCACGGCTTGTCATTGCCTGCCACATATTAGTTTTACCATCTCGAATCATCTAAACCTCTATTCTATAACTTCATTGCCCCCTTTCTAAATAGAATAATCTATTTGCCTCTAAAATCCGCCAACTTCCGCCGTTGCAAGCCATCATGGTCGAAGTTCGAAGGGCCTAACCATCCCTCAAAGCCCTCCTTGACGGCCGGCCAGTCTCCATCAATGATAGAGAACCAAGCGGTATCTCTACTTCTGCCATTTATGATCATGTGTTGTCGGAAAACGCCTTCAGGTGTGAACCCCAGCCTCAGCGCAGCCCTTTGGCTAGCCGCATTTAGATTCCAGCATTTCCATTCATATCGCCGGTAGCCCAAATCCTCAAACGCATGCTTGGCCATGAGATACATGGCTTCGGTGGCGACCCGGGTCCGTTGCAGCCTTGGCGAGAACATGACGCTGCCAACTTCGACGCTGCGATTCTTCGTACTGATATTCAGATAACTTGCGCAGCCTACGACATTATCGGCGCCACTTGAAGTGGTCGGCTGGTCGGTTGGGATAATGGCGTAGAGTACCAAGTCGGGACTGTTGATGTTGGCTTCCATCGTAGCGGTAAACTCCTCGACCTTGCTGAATGGCCCGCTCATCATATAGGTCCAGAGGTGAGCATTCTCTTCGCCAGATACGTGCGGGTAAAGCGACGCAATGTGGTCAACCGTCATGCCAACAACGGTGGCGTATCGGCCTGATAACTTTATATCACGGGAGGGTCGGCGAGCGGGGTTGTCGCCCACAATTGGGCCGAGTGGCAGGGTAGGTTTGGAACTCATCATTGAGAAACTGGGAGATGAAACTGGGGATATCTGAGAGATGCTGCAAGTACACACAGGGTGATTTAAGTAGACACATAAGCTACAGTTAGAACATCGACGATAGTCCTAACTTGCATTGATTCAGGCGTTATCCGAGCCGAGCACCGCTCTCGGAGACTCGCCGATGACTCAAGCCCGACTGACATCTCACGCTCCGCTCACGGATTTGTACACATCCGGCACGACTTCCAGCCGTTAATGCAATACATACTCCGATATAAGGACCTGCAATCACGGTGACTAGGATATCTGCACAGTTATATAATTGCTCCTACCATATTAACTGCTACAGCACTACTTATACTCTCCTTCGCGAAACCTTCGCCTTCCCGTTCGTTGGTAACTGGGGGTTTTTATACATTCTTGAAATAATTTCAGACTCATTCCTCACTCGAGGTTTTCGACTTCATCATGCTTCTCAGGCAGGTCTTGCTTCTTACGAAATTAGAAGAAGCGACTATGCACGACTTGAGCGTGACAAGGCGAGACTATCGTCTAGATAAGATATGGGGTCATCCACTTAGGGCGAATAGATTCAATTTAAGGGAGAATTCTAGATTCCCTAAAGGGTCATGACTCCAATACACTGATCTTTTTACATAAAGTCACCAAAGTGCCAAGGTTTTGTTGGCTGTATGGGCGTGGGAGAGTTCAAGAATCTAAATGTCGTACGCTCATGCACATTGGCCCAACAGTCCTAATGGATGTAGACTGTAGACTAGATCCCCATACCTACTTGGGTACATGACCAGTTGTAACTCAAAGGGCATTTTTGGCTGAGTCGGGTCCCATGTTCTTAGCGCTTGTCACGCGTCCTGTCTCGATTGTGTACGTAAAAGCGAAGTTTGCTTTCACCTCGAACTTTATAAGACATAGGTCATGATAATCTCCTTCCACATCTCTGTTCTCAACTTCCGGTAGCTCCGACATTGTCGCGAGATAGTTGGCTCTAGGTAGGTCACACTCAAACATAGCGCTTTACCTCATCCTCTTCGTGATTGATTTCCATTCGCGCGGTTCCCCTCTTACACACTACTCATCACGAGCGTGTAACCGAACCCTTCCATGAGTACCTCGGAGCTATGCTCTATCGAACGTCGCGACAACGGTGTCAGAAGCCAGCAAGACGTCCACTAGGTACTGCCTTCGAGCCGCGGCTCGCGAATTGTATAGAAGTACGACATATTAGAGTCAATTGGTGGAAAATATAAGCGCTTCCACGTTCAGCCGGGATTAAACGATAGGCGCGCCAGTCAGTCTCTCGTTTCCTCCTGGCGGACTGGAACAGAAATTACGTCGTTGTGGTTCTCGGGGCGTATTCGCCCTAAGTCCACCAAGCCAGGATTCCCCTCACCGACTGCCGATGCAGCGTTGCAATGTTGGATAAATTAGGATAAACGACTGCAAAGCGCATGTCCTGTTGACATCACCTTCCGACTCGAGTGCTTATTACGGAAACTATCGCCCGCCGGAGTTACGCGACATACCATTTATTATTATGATTCCCCTCACTCCCCGCCAAGGAGGGCTCGATATATATATCGCGACATGAGATCCCGTATCTCAATCGGTCAGGTGAAACCAGATGTTCTCATCGACACACGATGGCGAACCAATTTCTCGCTCGATATCGAGCCTGCGTGCTTCTTGTCGTGGGCCTCCTATTATCTGTGATTCCACAACATGCAGCAGCGCGGGCCGTCAGGGAGCCCAGAGCGGATGCCGCCCGGGAGCGCATCAGCTTCAATTCCGGCTGGAGGTTCTCACGATTCACCACGAATCCAGATTCGCTTTCGTACAGTACCTTGAAGAATTGGATCCTTCCTTCGGCGAACGACTTCATCAGTGGCACCAAACATGAGCGCCCTTCAGGCACACCCCCGGGAAGCAACGTTCAATACGTCAAGGCTGATTTCAACGACAGCGCCTGGGAAGCCCTCAATCTACCTCATGACTGGGCGGTCAAAGGGCCATTCAACGCTCCCGGCATAAACGGCGGCATGGGCCGACTGCCTTCAAATGGGGTGGGATGGTATCGCAAAGCGGTGACGTTCACCGAGCAGGACTTAGAAAAGAACATTTTCCTGGATATCGACGGCGCCATGTCGTACGCTGCCGTTTGGCTGAATGGCGACCTGGTCGGGGGGTGGCCGTACGGGTATAATTCGTTCCGCCTCGACCTGACGCCTTATGTGAAAACGGGCGCCAACCAGCTCGCCATTCGCCTCGACAATGCGCTCGACTCATCCCGCTGGTATCCTGGGGCTGGCATCTACCGGAACGTCTGGCTCGTCAAAGTCAATCCGGTCCATGTACGTCAATTTGGCACCTACGTCACGACGCCAAAGGTATCAGCGCAGTCTGCTACAGTCAACATAGCGGTCGATGTGCAAAACAACGGAGGTGCATCTCAACAGATTAACGTGGGAACTGAAATCCATCTCGCCGATCCTGCAACAGGGAAACCAACAGGGGAAGCGGTAGCCAAGTTCCCGTCTCAGTCTATCTCACTTGCAAAGGGCGCAACTCAATCAGTAACCAGCTCCGGTACGATTGATACCCCGAAACTCTGGGGTCCAGCACCAAAGCAGAAGCCGAATATGTATGTCGCCGTCACGACTATAATCATAGGTGAAGCGACAGTCGACACGTATGAGACGCGCTTCGGCATTCGATCAGTAACGTATGATGCAAACAAAGGGCTGCTGGTGAATGGCGAACATGTCTACGTGCAAGGTACATGTAACCACCATGACCTAGGTTCATTAGGCACAGCCTTCAACACCAGAGCCGCGGAGCGCCAGCTCCAGATTCTAGCAGAGATGGGAACTAACGGGCTCCGAACATCACATAATCCACCCGCTCCTGAATTCTTAGAAATCGCCGACCGTCTGGGTTTCCTAGTATATGATGAGATATTCGACTGCTGGAACAACCAGAAGACCAAGAATGACTTCCATTTGATTTTCGCTGATTGGCACGAGCCTGACCTCCGCTCGTTCATCCGTCGCGACCGCAACCACCCCTCCGTGATCGCGTGGGGCTTCGGCAACGAGATCTCGGAGCAGCGCGGCGCAGAGGGAGGTACTGTTGGCCAGTCTCTGCGCACCATCATCCGCTCCGAAGATCCCACCCGGCCGACGACGGCGGCACTGAACTCGGCTGGCGCCAGTAGCGCCCTGGCCGGCGTCCTGGACATCGAGGGCTTGAATTACCAGGGCGAGGGCCTGGGTACCTCGAACTCGTCTGCGTTTCCCAGCTTCCACAGCGCTCAGCCGAACAAGATGATCTGGAGCAGCGAGTCTGCGTCGACTGTCAGCTCGCGGGGAACGTACGTCTTCCCCGTGACAAGCGGGAACAGCGCCGTCGTGGGTTCGAATTCCGGCGAGAACGTCTCAGCCTCCCAGGTCAGCGCATACGAGCTCTACACCCCGAGCTGGGCCTCGTCGCCAGACAAAGTGTTTGCCGCACAGGACAGGTACAACTACGTAGCCGGGGAGTTTGTCTGGACGGGCTTCGATTATATCGGGGAGCCGACACCTTTTGATTCTTCCCGCAGCTCGTATTTCGGCATCGTTGATATGGCAGGCTTTAAAAAGGATCGTTTCTACCTCTATCAATCGCGATGGCGCGCCGACTTGCCAATGGCTCATATTCTTCCGCATTGGAACTGGCCGGACCGCGTTGGCCAGGTCACTCCAGTCCACGTGTTTTCGTCCGCGGACGAGGCGGAGCTTTTCGTGAACGGAAAGTCAGTTGGTCGGAAGAAGAAGGCCGAGTACACCTACCGGTTCCGCTGGGACGACATCAAGTATGAGGCAGGAGAGTTGCATGTGGTGACCTATAAGAACGGTAAAGAATGGGCCACCGACACTAAAAAGACGGTTGGCGCTGCGGCGAAATTAAAGGTATGTGTTTCTGTTCTCTCTGCCAGTCTGGGGTTTCCGCACAGCAAACGCTGTAGGCGCAACACCGTCCATCTCGCTATCCAAATTTTAAAACGAGTCAATGTCACTAACTCTGCGTGTAAAGATAACAGCGGATCGTACTAATATTGCTGGGGACGGTAACGACCTCTCGTTCATAACAGTCGCCGTCGTCGATGCAAACGGTGATGTTGTGCCGCAGGCAAGTAACAACATCACGTTTTCCGTTACCGGACCAGGCAAGATTGTCTCAACCGATAATGGTAACCCAGCGGACTTCACTGTATTCCCATCCCTAAGTCGCAAGGCGTTTAGTGGGCTTCTTCTCTCTATTGTCAGGGCAGATACTGGGGCATCGGGGGATATAGTGGTCACCGCTACCTCTCCCGGGCTACCTGACACATCGGTTACCTTGCATGCTAGTTAGGTTAACGCGGTTTCGAGACGAGTGTATATACGCACAAAATTGAAATCTTGTCCGTTTGCCGTGTTCTATATAATAGTAACTAGCAATAGGCGCATAATAACATGTTCTGGTCATCTATCCCTTGGTGAGCCACTGTTTAAGATTGGCATGCGACAATAAATACCACACAAGGTGTGGCCTAGTTAGCAACAGCACGATCCGCGTTTGCGCGTGGCACACTTAACTCAAGCGACTACTGTATGTGCTCTGTAGCGGAGAGAATGCAGTGGGTTTGCCAAGCGCATGGGGATATTCAAGACGCTCAATGCTTATAGAGAGTAGCGATCTCTCGAAGTCGCGTTCCAAGTTAGAATTCCAGTATCTCGTAATTATAACCAGGAACTTGGTAGGTGTATAGAATCCTCGATAATGCCATTAAAATCACGATACGGAAGAGGAGTCGGCGTGCAGACGGCGTCTTGGAGAAACCTCGTTCAACCTGGTTGGTAAGGGTGGGGTTATGCACAAGTTTGTGCCCATTTATATGCCCTTGGTAGATTGAAGCCAGTTATGCCAGTCGATTTCTCCGTCTAAATCAAAGTTGAAATCCGTCATATCCATATTCACGTCAGAGAAGACGTCTAGGGTGTGGTCAGCATCTGCCCAGAACCAGTTGAGTAGCCCGTCGTCCTTAGCGTGGATATCAGACCGGTTTACAGCAGTCTCAGAGAAGAGGTTATGGTGTGGTCCATTACTGAGCGGCTGGCTAAATATTACGGTGTTGAGCGCTACGGAGGGGGCAGAAGGCTCCTGCGACAGCTCGTACATAGCGAAAGTGTTCGCTTGTGAGTAAGTCGGGTGGGAGTCTAAGCCAGTTTTTGTCGCGGTAGAAGGACCCAAGATAGTAGAATCAAGCTGAACCTGCCCTGAACTTATCAGCTCAAAAGCGGCGGGTGGTGCCTGCTTATCGATCTGTGTATGTTCTTCTGGTATTTCCGAAAGGCCAACAAGCCGACGCCATCTATCCCGGAAGGTATTAGCCACGGCGCTGGCAGAGATAGAGCCAACTGTTGAGGGTACGGGGAGCTTGCAGTCATCCACTTCAAGCTGCCGAGCAACAGACGCATCACCCCGTAGTCTTTCGATTTGAGTCTCCCGATGTTTTCGAGCTTTTAGCATGAGCCTCCTCAAGGGAACCCAGGTCCGCGATTCCTTATCGAGTTTTGACCTGGCCGGTATCAGCCAAGGGCTATGCAATGCGATCCAAGCCCGGTCAACAAGAGGCGACCATGGCCGGCGACATATATCCAATAATAGATAGACCACGGCATGCCAGTGTGTATATGTCTGATAGATCCACCGCCACTGACGGCAAGCATTCTCGGCGTTCAGCGCGTGGTTGAACTCTGCGACTTCGATTGCTGCCACAAGGAGCTTATTTCTTATTTCATCAGAAAATAATTCACTAGGTGATGAGAAGAGGATCGGCAAGTGAGTAAAAAGGGTCAGCTTTGCGTCGACAAGGCGTGTGCAGACGACAATGACCCAGTAGTTAATATTACCCGATTCCGTTGAGAAGCGTAGGTACCGAGCTTCTAGGTTGGCGTATATCGTCCCTGCCAGTTGGTTCTGCTCTTCAAGGCTGATACCAGGAGACATCAATTGCCTTGAGATATGGCTCATTTCCATCGAGACAATGGCGAGAGTCATATCAGTGATACCCTCGCGCTCTGGTGGTATACTTTTTGTATCGACATCAATATCGTCATTATTAATATTCCAAGGCAACTGGGTATCGAAACTTCCATACGGAATAGTAAACTCGGTACCCTGATCTTCAGAGGCTCGCACATCAAGTGCGCAGAGAGCGTACCAGACTCTTCTACGTGCATCGATCTCGAAGGGTGTAAGGTGCTGAAAATGGGTGCCATCACGCTGTAGTCCGAGGGCTTGGGCCATACGAATTCCCAAGCCGGTCATCATCCAGACAAACCTCGGGCTATCGTGCCGGCGTACAAGGAGCAAAAAAATGGTAAAGGCCTGTACTAGCACTATATCCGGCACACTGAGGAAGTCGGCTCTAGCAAGGGCATGCTCTAGGCCAAGTCTGTACCGAAGGTTGAGTTCGTTCTTTGTTGACCCGAAATTATTTACAACCTTATGTCAAGTCGTGGTGAGTATGGATGAGAGCGCTAAAGGATATATGTACCGAAGAAACTCACATCATCTTCCTCCATCGAGGTGATGGCTGCATAGTAAATGGAGAACATCAACGCTTCATGCGCTGGTGTCAGGCGAGTAATGTCACTGCCCCTCGACCGCCGAGCTATCTTATTTACTGTCGGCATGTGCACAATCTGGACGGCAGCATTGACGTTTTCAGAGAAAACATCCAACAAGAACGGAATCTGGGACGGCAAAGGGTGCAGCTCGCGAAGATCCGGTCCAGCACCGCCAAGATTATGTCGGAATAAGAATGCATGACGCTCGGCCGCTGTTCGTTCAAGCTCAAGTGTCGACGGCGATGCGCCCGACAGCTCTTCATCGTCTGAGGATTCGAAGTCGGCTTCAGTGAGATGCCTGGTCTCCATCTTAATTTCATCAAGCTGGCACAGAGTCAGGCAAGCGAAAAGCCAGAAACCAGTAGAAGGCTAAACCCCGCTTACCTCGTCGTTGACGCGAGACCAGAAACCGCTACTCACATAGCGACTACGACTGGCATCGCTGAGCACCAACCTGCCGAACTGCGGCTGGATACTGGCGGCGCCCATCGCCGGGGGCGTAGCCCTCTGATTGTCTGCGGAGCTGGCAGGCGAATTGCCAGACGAGGTGTTGGCGGCGGCCTGGGCTTGTTCTAGCTGACTGGTAAGGTCTCGAACAAGGCGCTCGAGGTTCCGCAGCCTCTCCATGACTTCAGCGGCTGGCTGATCAACAGCCTGTGCTGCATGGGCGACTCGTTCCAGACGCCGAGCCCATCGCGGCGGGCGATCGGCGGATGGGACGACGCAAGGAATGCCAGCTCGGCGACAGTTGGAGCATGGCGACTCCTTGTCGCAGCGGACTTTGCGAGACCGGCAGACGACGCAGCTTCGCTGTTTTGTCGGCGCGGCGACGGTGGCCGTGGCGGTGTTCGCAGCTCCAGACAAGACATTCGCGCCTTTTTCGGCCGCTGGGGGCGAATCCGCAGACCCGCTGCGCCCGCTGCCTTCAACTGGCCGCGAAGTCCTCGTGGACGACTCGGCGGCTGTATCTGCCATGGACCGACAGATCTCTACGGAGCCTCCCTTGTTTTCTTTTCATCTACCGCTTGTCATGATGGAGGTGTCTGGCTGAAACACACTCTCTCATGTGTCTGTGGTGGTCTTGCATCGCAAGTGATTGATTACTCTTGTCGAGGCATCCAACCAACTAGGTACACTGGAAGTAACAGGGATCCGGGTGAGGCGCTGTTTTACTCGACCCGTTGTGATATACCGCCTTCTCTCAGTAAATAGGCCTCGGCTAGCACAGGCCTCCCCCTTTAGGTACTTAGACACCATGGCACAGCCGTAATCGATAGAACTGGTGGCCGTGTGGCCCGTGCGTGGGCCACAGCCTACGAACCGGAGAAATCTCCCACACAGGCCCTTTTTCTCCTCTTCATCTGTAGATTCAATTGTTACAATAGACGTGCTAAGGGCATTTCCTCCGTAAGATGCGCCAACAAGGCGGGCCACTCTGCCTGCTACGCTTACTTGACTCGTTTCTAAGTGTACGGCCCGTAACCGGGGTGTGGCTGGTGGCCAGATTGCTGCTAGCACTCTCGAGGCCTCGACTAATAGCTCCTCGCTACCAAGCCAAGTCGTGGGAGGGCCCAACTGGCGGGCTCACTAAGTTAGAGGGAGCCATGTATGCTCATAGGATGTTGTCTGTAGCAGTAGCCGTTGCCCACTGCGCCAAGGCTCCAGAGGAAACGTGGAATAACCAAGCTGACTTGTAGCGACATGGATAGTGATGTTGTCGAGGTCATGAGGTGACCTAAGCCACTGTTAGAGTCAACACTTACACGCTCTAGCTACTAGTTCTGAGTCGAGTCACTGTGTATGACTTTGACAACTCCCGGAGGGGCGGGAAAGAGGGGAAGGGAATTTAGGGACGCGTTTCTGTATGAGTTACAATCGCTGGTGGTTTCTTCCTCCTTCTCTTTCCCTACCACTATAGCGACACAAATGAGAACTTATCACGTCTAAATATCTTCTATATCATGAGTCGTAGGTTTGATTTTCGGAGAAATGCTTCAATACATAGTGGCCGTTGTTACAAAGAAAGCGTGGGTTGATCCTGAAACGTAGAGATATTTTGTCGTGTCTTTAGCCAAGAGGAGAAAGACAAAGTGGTAATAACTCAATAGTGACAAAATCAAAACCTATAATTCTTTCCCTCTCCCTTATAGACACAGGGCGGATTGTGTACGTGTGTGTAAATGAAGAGAGAGACCTTATCCATCTTCTCGCTAGTATCGTCCTTACTACTTAAGATATCCTGATAGCCACGCGCTGCCTCTTACACAAGAGATATCCTAGGGCGTCGTCAAAGTACTGTGCCTCACTTGCCGTTCAGGCTAACTCTACCACATACCCGCACCTCCAGCCTTATTGAAGCACAGCACACGAGTGATCCGAAGTCGGCCGTCTCAGTTCAGAAACCCAATCTCCTTCCAGATATGGACGTACTTCCGGACCACCTCCTCGCTCACGGGGCCGACTGCCCTCAGCGATGGCGAGTGCTCGAGCGTGTGCGCCGGGTCGAGCACGAGCCCGCCGCACGACATGCGGATGTAGTTGTCGTCGAAGAACTCGAGCAGCGTGGCGGCCGGGTTGCCGCGCTGCGGCGCGGCGCGCACGCGCTCGACCCAGGCCTCGAAGGGGATCAGGTCGGGGATGCCCGCGGCGTCGGCCAGGACGGCGGTCATGCGGCTCCAGGGCTGGCCGACGGGGTTCTCGATGTGGTAGAAGCGATACCTGTCGCCGCCGCGCAGCGCGAGGTCGGCCAGGGCGTCGGCGATGTCGTTCACGGGCGTCCAGTACACGTCGCCGGGGACGTCGGGCAGGGCGCCCAGCGTCTGCGACGACTTGAGCAGGAAGCCGAAGTGCTCCATCGGGTTCCAGTACCCGCTCGTCTTGGACCCGGCGATCTGCCCCAGCCGCGCCACCATGACGCGGAACCGGCCCGGGTGCCGGTGCAGCGTCTCGTCGAGCATGCGCTCGCACCCCCACTTGGCGTCTCCGTAGCCGTTGTTGAGGATGCAGTCGATGCCGAACCGCGCCTCCGGGACGAGGGTCTTCGTCCATCCCTCGCTGCTCCGGCTGCCGCTGTCCTGCTTTCCGTAGAGGCCGACCACCCCCTTTTCTCTGTAGTTAGCAATGGCTCGGTATGAGACAAGGTTTGCCTTAATCAGGAGTTCTAGATAATGTCTTTGGGGGAAATACTGGCTAAACTGAGGAGAGACGGGCATGGATATGATAAGACAAATTCGGAAGATACGTACAATCGATGATACCATCTGGAAGGTGAACTTGAACGACGGCGGGCGCCGGGACGCAACGTCGCATGCCAGCTCGATGAGGCTCTTCATGACTTGAAATTGGGACTCGAAGCCATCCAGGCCTCGCTTCGCGCTCATGGGCCAGGCGCTGTGGATGAGATGGGTGGCCGAACCCACCAGTTGTTCGTACTCCCCGCTCTCAAGTCCCAGCATCGGCTGCGACGTATCGGTCTGCACCACGCGCAACTTGGGTTCGAGGTCCTTAGGGAAACGGACTAGGCCAGACACGGTCAGCACATGTTTCACAGGGAGACTTGATGAGTATTCGGGGGGATTCCATAGCAGAGCTCTGGGAACAAGAGATCGACAGGCCTCCCTGGAAAACTCAAGGAAGCCAGCAGAAAAGACATGAGATAATACTTACTGCCCTTATCCCTCATAGCCTTGATCTGTCGCTTGTAGGGTTCCTCTCGATTCCGACGGTTGAGGCAGACGACCGTCTTTACGTCGGGCAGCCGGGCGATGTGGTAGGCTAGGTGTGAGCCTAAGCTCCCTGACGCTCCCGTTACGAGGACGACTTTCTCATCATCCGCAGGAGCCGAGGCCGTCGCGGGAGGCGCAGTCGGTCCTGTGAACCCAGCCGTGTATTTCCGGACGAGACGATCAACCGCATTCTCGCGCGCCGTCAGAGCATCTGTCTCGGCCTGAGAACGCGGTAGCGGGGAGGCATCGGTCTTAGACGCGCCCGACTGCTCGCCTGCGGCGGGAGGCTGGTTTTCGCTGCCGCTCTCCTCTACGGCCTCTCCGTGTAGTGTTGTCTTTAGCTCGGCCACGGTTGGACATTCGAGGAACAGAGATTCATGCTGGATGTCGAGTCCGAGCTCGTCCCGGAACCGGCTTACGATCACTAGAGATAGCAGCGAGTCTACGCCGGCGTCGGCGAAGATGGTGTCGTCGGTGAGGTCCGAGGCCGCCACCCCGCTCTCCTCCGAAATGACCTGGAGGGCACGCCCAAAGTCGAAACTGGCCACAAGGGGCTCTTTCCGAAAGCTAGAACTGTCATTGTCTGCCGAGGGCGCTGACTCGCCGCTCGAGGGGACCATCTCGAAGTCGCTGGATGCCGGAGACGAGGTTCCGTCCGAGCCGTCGACGTTCGTGCCGTCTCCCCCGAGGGCCGTCTTGAGGTCCCCCACGGTGGGATGCTCGAAGAGGAGCGCGTTGAAGTCGATGTCCTGTCCCAGCTCCTCCTTGAAGCGAGCAGCTATCGTCAGTCCCAGCAGCGAGTCGACGCCTATGTCGCCGAAGACGGTGCTGTCGTCCAGGTCCGCCACGGAGAGCCCGCTCTCCTCGGCGATTATGGCAAGGGCCGGGGCGACAATCGCATTTTGGCGCTCTTCAGCAGCCGGACGACCGTTCTGAGATCCCCCGTTCGCAGGAGCGGGAGGGGCACGGCTAGCAGTTGGCATGGGAGCGGGGGTTTGAGACGCATGCTTCCCAGAAGAGGCTACATGAGCCGTGGTAGCAGATTGGTGGCCCCTGGCCGTCAGTGAATTCTGAGATTTGGCACCGGCTTCTATCGACAAGATGACCTTCAGGACTCTGCGGGGCACGCATTGGATCTATACAGATTTTGGTTAGAGGGCATTGTTGCAGAGCAAGAGCAGGAAGAGAGTGAAGAGACGAACCGCGATCTGCCCAAAGAAGGCGACAACTTCGTCGTTGCGGTTCAGAACCACAACATCGCCGTGCCACAGCTTCTCAGCGCCTTCTTTCATACGTGTGTAGGTGGTATATTCATCCTCAAAGTTGATGGGCTCGAAGAGTTGCAGCGAGCCCCAGCCGTGGTTCATGTACACGTCCTCGTCCAGGTCCGCACTGTCGTTGCAGTTCATGGCGAAGCCGCAAGACTGCGTGAGCGCGTCGATCATGGCGGGGTGAGTGTGAAAGCTGCCGCTCCTCTTGATGGTGGCAAAGCTGAGGCGGCTGGAGCAGGACAGAGTAGAGCTGTCCAGAAGCACCTCGTCGGCGGCCTGGTAGTCCGAATGGAATCGCGCGAGCGGCCGGATGGCACGGTAACACATGGCGCGATTATAGCGAGCAGTCTTTCCGGAGACAATTTCGTCGCGCAGGGCTTGGAGCTTCTGTTTCACAGTGCCCACGTCCTTCTGAAGGGCCTGCCGCAGAGACGTGTCCTTGAAGATGACCACGCATCGTGCGTGCTCTTGTAGCTTCTGCTTGCTCTACTGTGAATTAGCTCTCTGCATCGGGGGAATGAGCGCGATAGGAGAGAGTCACTTACATCAAATGACACGAACTTTATGGTCGCCGAGTTAGACGACCATTTCACTTCGGCATGGGCCTGGAGCAGCTGCTTTGTGGCACCAGCCCTTAGTATCAGGGCTTTGCTGATCACCATGTCGGAGACATCCACGAGCTTCTTTTCCTGCCCTGATTGATACCTCTGCAGGAGGTAGGTGCCTAAGTTTAGTGCGATATCCGCATAGACCGACGGCGTGCACAGCGGTATCCCGTCGACCTCGTGTCCCTGTACAAGCGGGCTGAGGTCGGAGCGCGTGATGTCGGCCTCGACGACCATGCGCACTCCGCCGGATATCTCGGCTTCCTCGACCACCCTGTGGATCGTGGTGCTCTCGATGCCCGGGCCGCCCTGGATTATCTGAGCCGGCTCGCCCTTGCGCAGGGACCAATCGTGAACGTACGAAATCCAATACTCCTTCAGGTCCCAGCAGTACGATGGCAACTGCAGCACACGGTGAGAAGCCTTGAAGCCGGCGTGATATTCGGCCCAGCGGATGTCGGCTCCCGCCGTGTAGAGGTGCTTCAGCGACGCGCCGAGGACCTGCCAGGCCGGCCTGTTGCGTTGCGACGATGCGAGCGTTGGCACATGAGACCCCAAGACCGCGCGAACCATGCCTCCGGTGGCCGGGTGGGGGCCTATCTCTAGCATCACGGTCTGGTCATTGATAACTCCACTGCTACGTCCGTTTAGAAGCGCCTGGAGCATGTTGACGGGCTGGCGTGAGTGGTGGGCGAGATATTCGGGACCGAAAATGCCAGCGTCTCTGACAACACTGCTGTCTAGGGGGCACAAGACGGGGAGCTCGGGCTTCCAGAACGTGACACTGCGAGCGACCTCCTGTAGCTCCGACAGCATGGGGTCTAGCTGAGAAGAGTGGAACGCGAAGGGCACCTGAAGCAGCGTTGTCTTTCTTCCAGAGTCGGCCAGTACGGCCTGCACTTTAGATATCGACTCTTTTGTGCCTGCCAGGACCGTCTCGACGGGTGAGTTGATACATGCGAACTCAACTGTAGCCTTCGCATCTCCCAGAGCATCTGTGATCTCATCTACCGATCCCCGGGCGACGAGCATGGCATGAGTGTCTCGCGTACACTGCTTCTGGAGGAGCTCAGCCCTCTTCCCGACGAGGTAGAGGGCGTCTGCTTCGCTGAGCACACCGGCAACCGCCAGGGCAGCGTACTCGCCGAGAGAGTGGCCAACAACAGCCGTGGGGACTATGTTCCACGACGCCCACAGCTTAGCCAGTGCGATCTGCATACATATGCTTGCTAGCTGGACCGCCACGGGGGCAAATGCGTTGATGTCTTGCTCCTCCTTTGCCTCGATGACGGGCAGCATGGACGGGAAGCCCAAACTCTGCGCCAACTGGTCCAGTCTAAGCATGTCCTTGCGGAACAGCTCAACGTGCCGCAGCAGCTCCCTGCCCATTCCTGGGTACTGTGCTCCCTGGCCGGTAAAGGTGAAAACGATCTTTGGTGCCGACTTGGGTCGAGTGAACCCTGTATTCTCTTGAAGGGCAGTCTCGATCTGAGTGCAGAGCCCGTCGACGCTTGAGCCCACAAGCATGACACGGTGCTGATGATGCATCCGGCGCGCCGTTGTCGTGTATGACAGCTGCCCGGGGGAGAGGTGTGTATTTTCTCTCAGGAATCCGAGCAGGGATCTCAGATTTGCCTGCAAGGAGGTGCCGCTCTTGGCCGACACTGCGACGAGATGGACAGTTCGCGGGTCGGGGCTGGAGTCAGGCGAGTCGGCGCGGAGCGGCGCGTCCTCGAGCAGCAAAGCGGAATTGCCGCCCGCGGCGCTAAAGTTGTTAATGAGCACCCGTCTGGGTCTGGCCGGGTCCAAACTCCTCGGCCACGGGATCGGCCTATCGGCAATGTGTACGTTCCGCTCGGCGAGATCGAGCGGGAACTTGTGGTTGATCTTCGTCTTGATGCCGCAGTGCGGGACGATTGTGTCCTTCTGCATCATGAGCAGCACTTTGATGAGAGACGACGACCCCGAGGAAGCCTCACCGTGACCGATGTTGGCTTTGGCTGAGCCCAGATACAGCGCCTCCTCCTTGCTTCTTGGCCGCACACCCCGAGAGATGGGCGGCGCAAAGCCCGACAGGACACTTGACATCTCTGTCGCGTCACCTACCTGGGTCCCGCTTTTCAGCGCAGCATATTCAGTCAGCCAAGCTGGTCACAGAGTTAGAGGGGAGCTCAAGCAGGATAAACATACGTTCCGTGCATCTCAACGTAACTGATGGAGTAGGGGTCCACAAAGCCCTGGTTCATAACTTTGTTGAAGATTGCACGCTGCGCGCCGGCGTGCGGCCGCGTGATGGACTCGGATTCGGAAGAGTGGTTTGTCGAAGTGTCTAATATGACTGCGAGGATGGGATCGTTGTCGGCGAGAGCATCGTCGAGACGCTTGATGATCACAGTTCCGACGCCTTCGGCACGACAGTATCCATCAGCCGAGTCATCGAAAGTCTTGCAGTTGCCCGTCCGCGAGAGGAAGTGCCCCCTGTCTAGGCCGGCGTGAAAGTCTGGATTGGTCATAATGTTGGTGCCGCCGGCGATCGCGGTATCGGTGTCGCCTCTCCAGAGCGAATTGCATGCAATGTCTTTGTCCCTCTGCAGTCAGTAACTACTTGTATAATATCTGGAAGGCCTTTCTCCGATCCGCATCATGTCTCAAGAGAAAAATCGCTTGGAAAGGAGGAAAATAGGCTCGGACAGGAAAATGTTCTAGGAGGTACATACGGAAAGCAGACATGGCTGATGAGCAGGCGGTGTCTATAGCATAACTAGGACCGCTAAACTTGTAAAAGTAGTTGATGCGTCCAGGGATGAACGCTCGGTTGCCACCAGGGATCAGATATGTATCGATATCCTGGGCACTGTTTGTTTCCGCCCACTAGAATGCCTAATGTCAGTGTGCTATTCTGTCTTATCTGGAGGAGGAGCTCAGAATCACATCCCAGGAGTAGGGAGTAGAGGGTAGACAGGTTAGAGAGTTACATACGTCATTGCCCGTCACCTTTGAGATATACGGTCAGTAATCATGGGACTTAAAGAGGATCTTGCGCAGCTACGTACACCATAGAATACGCCCACTCGATCGTGGCGAGTTGACGGGGTGGCGCCCACGACGATGCCCGATCTCTCTATCGCCTCGTAGACCGTCATTAGGGCAAGTCTCTGCGCGGGATCGATCTGTGGCGCCTCGCGCGGTGATATGTTGAAGAAGCGGGCGTCAAAAAGCCCAGCGTCGTCGATCCAGCATCCATACGGGACGGCGCCAGTGTTCTTGCGAGCTCCCGTCAGATCCACATGGGTATCAATGTCCCATCTGTCCTTGGGGACAGGCTTGTGCATGTCTAGTCCACTATGAAGGACGTCCCAAAAGGCCTCAGTAGAGTTAGCGCCTGGGAACCTTCCTGACATGCCGATGATGGCGAGCTTGGGGGTCTTCGGGTTAGAGGGTGAAGAGTGGAGAGGGAGATTCGGGTTTGCCTGAGTCCTACTCAGGGGAAGAGGCACCAGTGAACCTAGAGGCGTGTCCTTGAACGTATTGTAGACTAGTCGGTCAGCTGTGGTCGCGATGGGCAGCATGTCCAGCGATGCGGGCTGTCTGGTCTCGATCCGGATTCTGAGTTGCTCCAATAGCTCTGGGAACCGCATCGGCTGGGCCATGATGGCGTCTACGCCTGCTCGTAAGAGAGTGGCAAAATCAGGGCCTTCGACCATAGTTCCAGTGCTCGACAGAAAGGGAATCTGCTCTGAGCGCGTGGGCGAGTCGCCACCGCTGGACCCCAGACCCTCGACAATCTCATCCACGTCAGCCTCTGTGTAGATATGTGATGCATGAAAGGGCGCAAAGACAGAGATCTTCTTCGACTTGATGCCCCGAAACTCTTCAGACTCAACCAGCCGCGCCAGCGACGCGGGCGAGCCGCTCACGGTGGTCGCGGTGGCTGAGAACGCGCTGACATAAGGCCTACTTGTCAGGGGCAGCGCCTAATTGGTGTAGAGAAAAGCTAGTCAGTTATCATGTCGGCATGCATCAAGCCAAAACAGGGAGATGGATAGAGAGAGGACCCCTGGATGTAAGGGTGGAGGGAAAGAAAGCCTACTCACATTTGTCCCGCAGAACTTTTCCAGAGCTTCGCAGGCTGCGGGACCGTTAAAGACCATGGACCAGTTCCCTTCCAGATCAGTGTGCAGGGCGCGGGGGACGAGGCTTTTGGCGGTTTCTGATGCCTGCATTCCTGCCCGGAAGGCTGCGATGACCGAATCTACGGCTCTGGGTATGAGATCTAGGGTGGTGCGACTACAGCTCACAGCAGCTGCGGCCAAGCCGCCGAGGCAGAGGCCCACGGTCATCAGCTCGCCTCCTCCATGGTACCAATTGTCTGCCTTGCTGTGGCTCGTCAGCTGTTCTGTCTCGTTAGAAGGAGGGAGCCGGCCGCTGCACTCACTTGATGAAAGTTGCCAGTTGGTAGATACAGCTGACTGCTGTATCGATGGCAACGCATCGTCTACTACTCCCGCTGGACAAGAGCAGGTCGTCAACGCAGGTGAACCGAGGAACGCCCTCCCTGACTTCGGGCGGTAACCTGTAGACTTCCTGGCGAACCGCGCGGTAAGCTTTTGTGAGAAAGTCCTCGACGGCTGGGTTGCTTCGAGTCTGAAATAACTCCCTCCAGAGAAGCTTCAGATCGCAAGTCTGATCCCCAAAGATGCACAGCTTCATCTGACCCGTCATCTTTACGTATTGGGTGGATGTAGGAGCAGCCTAGAATCGAATTACTTGAGAGAATTAGGCTTCAGGCTGCCGACATTTAGGAGGATTCGGATGAGTACACCTGAGATCTGCTGAAGAGTGTGTATGTTGTCTGTGCCGAAGTGTGCGCGTGGGCCTAAATGAAAATGGGACTTCTCCCTGATATGCTCGACTTGTAAGTTTGAAAATCGACTGCGCTCCACCAAGGATTGGTTGCAGATGCAGTATCTAACCCACTAGTTGCCCCTCCTCTCGGAACACCCCTCCTCTCGGAACACCCCTCCTCTCGGAACATGCTCGCAAGCGGCGACAGAAGCAACCATGACACGGGTCATTAGCAAGGGGGCTGGCTACGCCAACCCTGGGTTCTGGCGCAGCCCAAGTCCCGAGATGGCACTTATGTCGGGAGGCGCACGGCCTCGGCTGAGAAGATGTGTCCAATCAAGATAAAACCCGATACTACCAAGCCTTCCCACGTGACGGCTAACTATGCGTCGGGTCATGCATCGGGGTGGGCCACCGGGGACTTACGGCGGGCTTTCAGTCAGCCTCCCGTCCGGAGGTGAATATTCAGAGACGCCTGCGTCAGCTTGAGTTGTCGGATTTGATAGTGGCCCCTGCTGAAATCACGAACGTACTCAGCCATAGATTTTGATTCGTCAAGAGGATGCCATAAACGGATCTGATGTATGGTATATGAGCCTGATATAGCGTGGAGGGAGCTCAAAACGTGATAAACCAACCAATTGCAGGCAAACAATAGAATATCTAGGTGCCTTAGAGAACGTAAAGGTGCCTGTGCCTCTCTGGGTTGTGAAAAGATTTGTTAATTTGCCTCCTTAACTCTTCAGGACGTGGTCTTGCACTTCGTTGAACACAATGGCACAGACAGAAGACCGCGACTCTATCGCCATCACTGGCCTAGCGTGCAGATTTCCAGGGAATGGAAACACCCTAGAGGGGTTTTGGGAGTCGATTTGCGCAGGTGAATGTACGTGCCTGGACTATCCTCTGGACCTCTCAGACCAACGAGTTTACTGACGACGGTGCTCTTAGCGGCGTGGTCAGAGACGCCCCGGGAGCGGTTCAACATGGAGGCGTTCTGGTCACCGAACAAGAGACGCAATACGAGCGCCGCCATGGGAGCTCACTTTCTAAAGCAGGACTTTTCCAGGTTTGATGCAGGCTTCTTCGGCCTCCCGAAGCACGACGCCGACGCCATAGACCCTCAGCAACGTGTGATGATGGAAGTGGCATAGTATGTAACCCCTGGATTCATTTTCTTTTCCTTGTACGCCAATTTCTCTCCGCTCGCGGAGTCTCGGGGCTGAATAAATACCATGTCTGGATTGGGTGGTTGCTAACGCAGGGGTTTGAAAGTGAGGCCCTGGAGCGAGCCGGGCTGCCGCTCGACAAGCTCACCGGGACGAGGACCGGCGTCTATATGGGACACCTTACAAGCGACTACCGCGACATGATCTGCCGAAACCCGGACGACGCGCCCTTGTATACCTTCACGGGAACGGGCACCGCGTCGCTGGCGAACCGGATATCGTGGCTGTGGGACTTGCGAGGCCCCAGCTTCCCTATCAACACGGCCTGTTCGTCTAGTCTTGTCGCACTGCATCTTGCGTGCCAAAGCCTGCGGACTCGGGAGACCGACATCGCCATCGTAGGAGGCAGCAGCTTCCTAATGAATCCCGAAATGTTCATGTTCTTGTCAAACCAAGGCTTCCTCTCGCCCGATGGGAAGTGCAAGAGTTTCGACGCGGCCGCCGACGGGTATGGCCGCGGAGAAGGATTTGGCTGCATAATACTGAAACGCATAGACGATGCCGTCTCCGCTGGCGACCCGATCAGGGCCGTTATCCGGGGAACGGGCTCGAACCAAGATGGCCGCACCAAGGGACTTACAATGCCGAGCGCGGAAGCGCAGATGGCACTGATCGACGAGGTATACCGGCAGGCCGGCTTGGACTTTGCGAGCACGTCCTATGTCGAGGCTCACGTAAGTCTGCCGCCCCTCCCGACACAAAGATAACTAGGTAACCAGTGAGACTCCGTCCTGCAGGGAACTGGCACCAAGATCGGCGACAGCCAAGAGATGGCAGCCCTGGCAGGCACCATAGGTACATCTCACAGCGCAGAAAATAAGTTAGTTGTAGGGTCTGTGAAATCCAATGTCAGTCAGCCCGTTTCCTTTTACTCTCCAAGATTCTCCTCCATCGGGCCATTCCATATTAACTGTCCCAATTCCAGATTGGCCACCTCGAGGCCGCAGCGGGGGTCGCAGGTATCATCAAAGCCGTCCTCATGCTTGAGAGCGGTCTGATACCCCCAAACATCCACTTCAAGAGAGGGAACCCGGAAATCAAGTTTGATGAGTGGAACGTGACAGTGCCGACAGAGCTGACGCCCTGGCCGAGTGATGGCCTACGACGTATCAGTGTCAATTCTTTCGGTTACGGCGGAAGCAACGCACATGTGATCCTGGACGATGCACATCACTACTTGGGAGTTAGCAAGCTGGCCAACGGCCTCACCACCAACGGCATCACCGCCAACGGTGTCACTACCAATGGGCACACAACAAATGGACACGCGACAAATGGACACACACCTGACCCCAACCATCCCGAACATCGCCTATTCGTATGGAGCGCACAAGACAAAGATGGCCTCCAGCGAATCAAGAAGCCACTTGCAGAATACATCCGGGCTAAGACAGCGCAGTTCCAGGATCAGGACGGAAAGATGGAGAATTTCATGGCCAATCTGGCGTACACGCTCAGTGAGCGCAGGTCTCGGCTCCAGTGGAAAACGTTTGCCGTTGCCTCGAGTCCGAAAGAGCTCGCAGACGCGCTGGACGCCTCCGGCGAGGAGAATCACGCGCCAGCGGTGCAGTCGTCCAGGACTCCCCGGATCGGTTTTGTATTCACGGGCCAGGGGGCTCAGTGGCCGCGGATGGGCGCCGAGCTCATGGAGTACAGTGCCTTCAGGGAGAGCGTGGAGGCGGCTGATCGGCACCTGCGGGAGGCGTGCGGATGCCCGTGGTCCCCGGCGGAGGAGCTTCTCAAGAATAAGTCGGCATCGCTGATGAACAAGGCCGGTTACAGCCACTCCCTCTCCACAATCCTGCAGGTCGCTCTCGTTGACCTCCTTAGGACATGGAACATTATGCCCACGGCCGTCGTGGGTCACTCGGGCGGTGAGATGGGCGCTTCTTACGCCTCTGGAGCCATGTCCAGAGAGAGCACGTGGGAGATCGGCTACTACCGCGGCGTTATTGCCGCGGCTGTGAGGACAAGAGCTCCCAAGCTGCGAGGTTCCATGATGGCTGTCGGTCTCTCTCATACGGAAGCAGAGCTGTGGATCTCCAAGGTCACGGATGGCCACCTGGTCGTTGCCTGCATTAACTCGCCAACCAGCACTACCATAGCCGGCGACGGTGCCGGAGTCGACCAGCTGCTCGGCTGGCTTAACGCGGAGGGTATCTTCGCGAGGAAGCTGGTAGTTGATACTGCATACCACTCTCCGCATATGGCCGTCGTTGCTGACTACTACCGTGAGCTGACGTCCAACATACGCCCCGTCGATACTCCCACAGATGGATGTCTCATGTACTCGACCGTCACCGGTTCCTTCGTCGAGCCCGGTCGGGTGGATATTGACCACTGGGTGGCAAGTCTCACCTCCCCCGTCAGATTCTCCGAGGCTCTCTACAACATGGTCCGCCCAATCCGTGACGGCAAGCGCGCAGACGAGAACGCCGTCGATGTCCTGCTCGAGCTCGGCCCTCACCCAGCACTGCGCGGGCCCTCGACTCAGACCTTGAAAAAGCACGGCATCAGTCTGCCTTACCATACCGTCGTTATCCGGAACCAAAACGCCATCGTGACCGCGCTGGGTGCCGCGGGGATGCTGTTCGCGGAGGGGTGCAAGGTCGACATCCGCGGGGTGAATGGAGACCGCCACACACGCTTCTCGTCCCCCCTCGTCGATCTGCCTACCTACAGGTGGAATCACTCGCAACGGTTCTGGCATGACTCCCGGGTTGACAAGGAGTACCTGTCAAGGGAAGCGCCCAAGCCCGGTCTCCTCGGAGCACCGAGCCATTCTGTTACGGCAGGAGAGAGGCTTTGGAAGGGCTTCGTTAGACTATCCGAGGCGCCCTGGATAGCGGACCACAAGATCCAGGGCGCCATACTATATCCGGGAGCGGGATACATCGCTATGGCACTGGAGGCGGCCGCCCAGACGGCCGATCCGACCCGCCAGATCGCGGCCTTCACGCTGAGGGAAATTCAGCTAACGGCAGCAACCATAGTCACCGAAGAGTCAGACTTGGAGTGCATTGTCCAGCTTCGACCGTACGTGGCAGGCACACGCGCTTCGGCGTCAGCGTGGACACAGTTCACGGTCACGACGGCCCCGGACGGCAAGGCCCTTGTTCAGAACTGCTGTGGTCTGCTGATGATCGAGTATGAGCCTGCAGAGGAGACAGACGTAAGACGCGAGAGGACTCTCGAGCAGCAGGCCCTCAAGGCACAGTACGTTGAGGCACAGCATGTGTGCGTCGATCGTCTGAACCCGTCGGGTCTCTATGAGGACATGCGCTCTTGGGGGCTCGACTACGGACCTGTCTTTGCAAATGTCACCGAAGCTCGTTGCCGAGATGGCCAGAGTGTGTGCGCTGTGAACATCCCAGAGCTCCCCATGCCGGGCCATGAGCAGTCGCAAACGCCACCCGGTCGGCCCCATATTATTCACCCCGGAACTCTCGACGCCATATTTCATATGGCTTTTGCGGCGGTGAAGGGAGGGGCGTTCGAACCGTCGACCGCCATGGTACCCAAGTTTATCGACGGCATCACCATCTCAGCGAGCATTCCCTTCAAACCGGGCACCCGGCTACCGGGGTTCTCAAACGCATCCCGGCACGGACTGAACGAGTTGACCGCAGACATTGTCGTGTTCGATGATCACGCAGAGCTTCCAGTGATTAATATCGAGGGTTTTCTCTGCGTTGAAATTGCTGGCGCTTCCCAAGACAGCAGCAAGTCGATTGCCAGCAAACTAGTATGGAAGCCCGCTGTCGATCTTCTGTCTCGCAATGAACTAGATTTGGTGTTGTCTGGACTCACAGGCGAACATAGACTCTTCAAGGTAAATTTCCCCCTCTAACCCGTTATTGATAGAGATGGGCATGTTTTTGGTCTGGGTAAGACAGAACTTATTTCGCTAAACCTCCTCTTAGTACCTCGACCTGCTGCACCACTCGAATCCGGATCTATCTGTACTTGAAGTAGCACCGGGAGCAGGTAAAGAAGACCCCATGATGACGGAAATATCTCCACTATTCCAGAGAGGCGAGCTGGCGCGGCTGGCTTGCACGTGGGACGTGACAGTAGGCTACCGAGACGAATTACAGGACAAATCAAAAACGGTATCGAATGTCTCGCTCAAGAAACTAGACTTTGGCCGAGATAACGATGCAGATATAATCGAGGGTCAGTATGACCTACTTGTGGCGACTGAAGACAGCCTGCGCACCTTCGCTCCAGACGTACCAGAGGCAGTTGTAGGCATGTGTAGAGCCTTGAGAGAGCATGGTACTCTATGTGTTCTTGCAACTCACAGTTTCTTGACGAGCGTCCGGCCCGTATTGGCCAACAGTAATATGGAAAACACCACATATCCTACCGCCGACGCCGGTTCTGGTCTAATCATTGCTAAGAAGCGCAGTATAACAACTACGAATAGGACAAGCAATGGATTCACCAATGGGGTGGTCAACGGATTTTCTAATGGGATAACCAATGGACATACTAATAGGATTACCAATGGCGTAGCTGGGAACGAGCGGACGCAAATTACAATCGTCCAAGCCGCAAAACCAACCGGTGCGGCCACAGCACTGGCTGCCAGACTAGCCACAACACTCGAGGAACACGACTTCGAGACGTGCAAGTTCTCCTGGGGCTCAGACGTGTCCGCTCTCGCAGGTAAGTCCTGCATATCACTGCTAGAGTTCCAGAAGCCGCTGCTCCGAGACCTCGCGGAGGAGGACTTCGCGTCCGTCAAATCTCTGCTACTCGAGTCGGAGGAGCTGTTCTGGGTGACCGCCCTAGACGAACCTAGCGCTGCCATGATCGACGGCCTCACGCGAGTCGTCCGGAACGAGACGCCGGGATTAAAAGTTCGTGTCTTCCATGCGGACGAACCGCTTTCCCTGTCCTTGCCGGTGGAATACCTGGCAGACAAAATGGCCAAGGCTTTTCTCTCGACCGGGCCGGACAACGAGTTTCAGGTCAGGGACGGTCTTTTGCACGTGTGCCGCGTCGGCGAGGATGCAGAGCTCAACCAGGAGATCAACGGGCTACTCCCCGGCGCAGCCAAGATTGCCTCCAGCCTCCCACTCGGGGAAGTCCGCGATCCTGTCAAGCTCTGCGTGCAGTCTCCTGGCATGTTGAGCTCGGTCTGCTTGGAGCCAGACGACTCAGCTAAGCTGGATCTTGAGCCGGATTTCGTCGAGATTCAGACCAAGGCCACTGGTATCAAGTAAGCCTCCTTCACATGCTAAGACTCTTATAGTTACTAATATGCATTCAGCTTTCGGGAGATTATGGTCGCTATGGGCCAGATGGCCGACACGGCGCTTGGGCTAGATGCTGCCGGCGTTATCTGCCGCGTCGGTTCCGCCGTGACAAAATTCAAGCCTGGAGACAAGGTGATCATGTACGGATATGGTGCGCATCGGAATATGCACCGTTCCCGAGCAGACTTCTGCACCCTGATCCCGGAGGGCATGTCCTTCGAGCAAGGGGCCAGCATCCCAACCGTGCACGCCACAGCGTGGAACGCTCTAGTCCGCGTCGCCAAGGTGCAAAAGGGGCAGTCGATCCTGATACACGCGGCAGCCGGCGGCGTGGGCCAGGTCGCCGTCCAGATCGCCATGCACTGCGGGCTGGAGGTCTTCGCCACGGTCTCTTCGGAGGCTAAGCGCAAACTCATCCGCGACCAGTACGGCGTCCTCGACGACCACATCTTCAACTCGCGCGACCTCGGCTTCGTGAAGGGAATCAAGCGCATGACCAGCGGCCGCGGTGTCGACGTGGTGCTCAATTCTCTCGCAGGCGAGACCCTGCGGCAGACATGGCACTGCATCGCCCCCTTCGGACACTTTATCGAAATCGGGATCAGGGACATACTCGACAACACAGGCTTGGACATGAGACCCTTCATGCAAGACGCCACCTTCACCTTCTTCAACCTCAGGCACGTAGATGAGAGCCGGCCAGATCTCATGGCCACCATTCTTGAGGGCGCGTATGACCTTGTGCGCCGGGGCATCACCAGGCCCGTCGAGCCCGTGACCACCTTTCCCGTGTCGGATGTGGAGGGCGCCATGCGCCTGATGCAGACGGGGAAGCACCTGGGAAAGATCGCGCTCAGCTGGGGCGAGGACTGCGTTGTCCCCGTGCTACAGTGGGGAGTGCGGGCTCCTTCGCTATCAGTCGACGGCGTCTACCTCCTCGTTGGCGGACTTGGAGGCCTAGGACGCAGCGTAGCACACAAGCTCGTCGAGCTCGGCGCTCGGAGGCTGTGCTTCCTCTCACGCGCCGGCGCGCAATCCGCTATGGCCCAGGATCTAGTCCGCAAGCTTGAGCAGCAGCAGGTCAAGGTTGCGGTCTATAAGTGCGACGTCGGGAACGAGCGCTCCGTCGTCAGCGCGATCCAGGACTGTACGCACAAGCTGGGCAGGATCAGGGGTGTCTTCCAGTGCGCCATGGTGCTCCGGGACGGCCTGTTCGCCAACATGACGCACCGCCAGTGGATCGAGAGCACCCGTCCCAAGGTGCAGGGCAGCTGGAATCTCCACACTCACCTCCCCGATAATCTCGACTTCTTCATAACGCTCAGTTCCTTCACCGGCGTCTTCGGGAGCCGCGGGCAGAGCAACTACTCGGCTGCGGGGACGTACGAGGACGCTCTCGCGCACTACCGCCGGGCCCGGGGACGGCACGCCATCACCATCGACCTCGGCCTCATGCGCGACATCGGCGTGCTAGCCGAGACGGGCATGACTGACGCCTTCCGCGAGTGGGAGAAGCCGTATGGTATCCGAGAGAACGAGTTCCTCGCGCTGATAGAGAGAGTCATCGACCGCGATATGGCGGGCACGGCGTCTCCCCAGGTGGTGACCGGGCTCGCCACGGGCGGCAGCGCGAGGCTGGCCGGCATCAGCGCGCCGTACTACCTGGACGATGCGCGGTTCTCCATCATGGCCCGCGATGGTCTGCGCGACAGCACCTCCGTAGCCTCCGGTAATACCGACGCCCCCGCTCACACCCTCGTCGGCAGGGCCAAGACGCTGCAGGAGGCTGCCGGCTCTGTCCTGGAGGCTCTCCTGAGGCAGGTTGCCAAGATGCTCCAGACCGACACCACCGAGATCAACACGGATCGCTTTCTGCACTCGTTTGGCATTGACTCGCTCGTCGCCATCGAGATCGTTAACTGGGTAAAGAGGGAGGCGAAGGCGACCATTACCGTATTTGATGTCCTCGCTGCAATCCCCATCTCGACACTGTGCAGCCAGATTGCTGTTAAATCGATGGCCCTGCCGAAAGAGCTGATTCCTCTGTGATAAGGATTGAGGATTGCTAGGTTCACAAACAGATGCCATTTCAACCGATTGATGTATCGACTGCTCTTTCACAAGCCCAGGAACCAGCGCAACCACGCTGCTGGGTCGTATATTACGGTATATATAATACTATTTTGCCTCCCTGTTGTCTGTATAGCATGCTTAGACCATGAGGACAGGTAGTTCCGCTTCCTTCTACATAGCTCATCATCCCCTACCTTTTTCTACATCCATGAGCTTCTACCACATGCGCCTCTAATATTTGGAGAGTCTTCTATTCTCATGTAGTTGAAGACGTTATTCAACAAATGTCGCGAGTCTGATTGCAATTCATGACATTCCAGTCCACGAGCGGCGTGGAAATTGAAGTCATCACTTTAAATAGGCCTCCCCATTTACGAAAATGCTTTTCAGAGACATTCAGGTTCGGTTCCGATTAGGGGCCGGAACGGACCCCACCAAGCGCCGGAGGGCCCTATCTCTACCACCGTTACCACTAAATCAAATCGATCAAATGATCCCTATATTTACGCTTGACTTTATTTGCGCCTGGAAATGTGACATTTGACCGGTTCAATATATTCTGGTGATTAATCTCATTTGACCCTAACTAAATCACTGCAAATGATATTACCCAATCATACACAGCCTTGTCGGCGCCCTTAGCAGCACTTATTATAGTCTAGTGCACGGTTGAACCCGGGGTATATACAAATTCTATAGGCCCTATGGTAATCTCCCATGGCAACCAATTCTACCCCAATGTCCAGGTAGTACTTACATACCTCCAGCACTGACAGCCTGAATGAACAGTCCCAGCTACCACAGCCACCAACCGAGCCAGCAGTCCGTCATATTTAGTGCCTGGTAAGAAATCCAGGGGCACAACATCCGACTACTCGCAATACGAAACTCTAGTCGGAACTCTAGAACTAGAACCAGACAGACCCGGGCAGGGCCGGGAACCTCGGAGCTTATGGTGGACGTGGGATAGGCCCTAGGGTCTCGGCGAGTGTCAAAGATGCCTAATTGACTACGGGAGCCGCCATCGACCGACCGGATCTGGTAGCCCCCGTCTTCTGGCCGCTCGGCGCTCGCAGCTTGGGTGGTCACAGCCGTGATCGCCGCAAAGACATACAGTGCACATTTCCGACCCGGACTGCGTCTCTTAAGTCCGGTCACCTTCATTTGGATAGGATCTTCGCGGGGAGCACGTATCGCCGGAGCTAAGCGACATCGGAACATGTCATATGGCCGGTGAAGAGCGGAGCCGGAGATCAACCCGGGGATCAAAGATGATACCCCGTTGGCTACGATCAGAATAGTCGCATGATCACCGGTGCATGCGCGCATCCCTTGATAGTCCCGACAGATGAGCTCTTTTTTTTACGGGCAGCGTGTATTTCCATGCAGGTGCGATTAGGGAGGAGACATGGCGAGTACTGTCTCGGCCGCTTCCATGCCCAAGAACCAGATCCCTCAAGCATGTGCCAATTTGGTCACCGGTTGTGCTTGGACTCACTCTCTATAGAATTGAAAGAGATATGCTGGCGCGATATTACGCGTACGATCCGTGTCTTCTCAGTAACTGAATGTGTGTGTTCGGGATTAATCTGTTCATCGCAGTCCATTCGACAGTCTCAGCCTTGGCCCTAGAGTATCCAATTCGAAGCAGCAATGGATTGGTTACTCGTTCTATATGAGAGATATAGATTTGTATCTCTTCCGTTGTTGTTGACTGCGATCATAGCCGCCCTGGCATGGCGCCGGCGAGATCGCAGGTATGAAGCGATTCCAGGGCCGCCGGGTTATCCTCTTATTGGTGTTGGTTTTCAACTCCCACGCAGAGCACCGGTACTCTTCCGGCAATGGGCCGCTGAGTATGGCGATATCTTCAAGATCCGTGTGGGCTGGTATGACTGGGTAGTCATCAATACCCCTGAAGCCGTACGAGAAATACTCGAAAAGCAGGCCGCCGTCACGTCCTCCAAGGCACCCTCGCCGATGAGCCACGACACCGTGACAAGGGGGAAAAGAATGCCGACAATGCCCTATGGGCCAGAATGGCGCGCTCTGCGTACATTGGTACACCAGATAACGGCTGTGCCCAGAACAACAGCTCTAATCCCGAGCCAAGAGTTTGAAGCCAAACAGCTGCTCTTCGACTTAGCAACAGACAACGACAACCAGCGCAATTTCTATCAGCACATGCGCCGGTACGCGATCAGCATCATAATGACAAACACCTTCGGCACCCGGATTAAGAGCTGGGACGACGCCGATGCAAAGAACGCTATGAGAAGCCAGATCATACTTAGGAGGACATCACGCTTCATCGTAGACGACTTGCCACCACTGCAGTATCTGCCCAAGTGGCTACAGCCAGGTCACAGGGATGCGATCGAGGCAGCCAAGGAAGTGGCGGACATCAAGATGGACCTCTGGCACAGGCTAGAGAAACAAGTCGAAAACGGGAAAGCCCCGCACTGCTTCGCACGGGAGGTCTACGAGAACAGGAAGGCATGGTACTCCAAGGGACTGGACGAGGAACAGCTCGCCTGGCTGACGGGAGGGCTCGTCGAGGCCGGATTCGAGACTACGGCAACGGCGCTGAACAGCTTGGTGCTTCAACTTGCGGCTAACAAACGGGCCCAAGACGCCGCATACGCCGAGCTCGCGCGGGTCGTCGGCCCCGACCGTCTGCCCGCGTTTGCAGATCTAGGCAACTTACCCTACATCCGCGCATGCGTTAAGGAGGTTCTCCGTATAAACCCCATGCTGGCCCCGGGAATCCGGCACTTCACCGATACCGACGTGGTATACAAGAACCACGTGATACCGAAGGGCACTGTGCTGCTAGCCAACACGGCCTTCCTACACTTCGACCCAAAACGTTTCGAGTCGCCCTTTGAGTTCAAGCCAGAGCGCTACCTAGGTCACGGGCTCTACAGCTCAGAATACGCGGCGATGAGCGACCCGTATCAGCGCGACCACTTTACCTTCAGCACGGGCAGACGAACTTGCCCGGGGGCGCGTCTCGCGGAGAATTCGCTCGGCATCGCACTCGCTGACATGCTCTGGGCATTTGATATCAGGCCGCCGCTTGTAGACGGCGCCGAAGCCGAGATTGATCTAAGCGAGAACGCGTATCTCGACGGGTTATTTACTATACCGAAGCCGTTTGCTGCCCGCTTTCTACCCAGGGACGATGCGGCTCTTCGGGTCGTTCGAGATACATGGGACACTGCCATGAAACAGGGCTATGAGTTGAGAGGAGAACGAGTGAACATCGACGGCGTTGTACAAAAAGCCTATTAAATCACTACGAAGAAATGAATAGCCAAATATAGAACAAAGGTTCGAATAGCTAAATTATAAAACAAAGTAACTTGAGAGAAACAGACATGAAAAATTGCCCGTAGTGCATTATATCCCGGTAGCTAGTCTTCTACTGTTACACATGCATATAGATGAAGACGCAGGTCGCCTACGGCTGCAGGCGCATGCCTGCAAATGGCCCTTAATAGGACCTACAGCTTTATATTGAGCATGAGGTTATATGGACCTTTTTAGTATAAGATATTCGCAGACCTTGAAGATAGGGTTATGTTGATTGTATTTAGAAATATCCAAGTTAGCCACCATGGCGAAGAGAAGGAACTTATTGGCTAAGGACCTTATATACTTGGCAGGTTATCATATTTTAAATAGCTTTAGTTCCAAGCCCTGTTATCAGCCCTTGTTATGTTTACGGAGTGGCTACTTTATTCCTCGCCTCTTAATGTAGTTCGTTTGCCAACGCAGGCAGCTAAGCTTGTTGCTGTATCACTAACTTGATATTTTAATAGGCTTCTTGCACGAGGCCCATCACCCACGCCCTGTTATCGTTCTTGGCAAACTTCTACATATTACAACGCGCCACCGAGGGCCGGGCCAGTCCCGGAATTTACCGCTCCGCAGGCTCCGTAGTAATACTCTTCGAGGCCGGATTTAGGGAGCACCATCAAATCCGGGATATACCCACCGGCAATTTCCAGAAGGCGTTTCGGTGGCCGTCCGGCAACAATGATTGGATACCCCCGTTAGGGGTCTGTATAATAAGCGGAAGACACGGCACCGGCACATACTATCGGGTCTAAGACGCCACGTACGGTTAATCCCGGCTGCACGGCCGTGTAAGCTTGCCTAGTATGGCTTCCTCGATACGAGAAGACGAGAAGACGGCCTGATTAGATTCAATCGTTACGACTACTTCTGGCACTTGCTGGACACTGCCACTCACGTCCAACGAGAAATGCACTTGTCTCCACGTTCACCATAATCTCACCTATTTGGCGCCTACCCTGTTTGACAACATGGCGACCACTATCCAGCTTTCAGCCAAGGCTACTCCGGGGTATGAGCACGTCGATGGCCTCTCTGATCAAAGCGCAGAAAAGGTATCGGACCTTCTCTCTGTCAATCATATCCTATACCACACGCGATGGAAGGCAACCTTTCACAGTAGGTTACAGGCAGAACGTTCTGTCCGGTCACCACGTTAACCTAAGGTCCAGATCATATGGTCCATCACCTCCTGTCTCTCTGGGCACTCGGCGCTTCACCCAGCGAGATACAGGACGCGTGGGACTATAATCAGACTTACCAGACTTCAATCGAAGGAAGCGGCCCCGTGAGCGCCTCGAGCAGGAATCTGCGAGACCCGGTTGTCTTTACCCAGTGTCTGGGGAATAACGACTGCTATCTTGACTACTTGAAATTCTTCGAGAATGAGATTTCCGAAAAGGGGATACCCGTCGTAGTCCGAGAGTATCTACTTGCCGGTGATGATCGTGCAAATGACCTTTTATATCGGATATTCTCAGGCAAGTCGAATCCCGCCACAAACGTTTCCCATGCCTGACAAGAATCACACAACAGATCTCTTGCACCCTATGATCACCCTCGGCTGCGGCCTGGAGTTCAACCAGCCGAGCCTGGTCGCCGAGTCGCTCGCAGCATCCTGCGTGCACGAGACCTGGCCCGGCATATTCCTACGGCCAACCGAAGAGTACCTGCAAGCCGTACCCGGGAGCGTCCCACCGCGCCCTCTGCTCGAAGTCCTCGAAAGCATGCGCAACGACCCCGTGGTCAAATACGGCGTGAAAGCCACAGACCCATTCAACAAGGTCGCCGATGGCCTCCTCCGGCGCGTACCCCCCGAGCGTCTGGTGTCACATTTGAGCGCTCTTCAAGTCCGCCATGACGCCGCCGGCCTAGAGCGCGAGACGCTGGCCATGATGTACACGTCGGCGTACGTCCTCGGGGCTGCGCAGCATCCGGGCAAATGCGAGGCCCTCGACTTCGTGACGATGCACAGCGCGACCATGGCCGTGCACTACCCGGTGCTGATGGCGCAGGACTGGCTCACGGCGCGCGACAAGGCGCGTCTGCTCGAGACCAAGCTGCGCGTCGACGCGGTCATGTACGCCGCGTGCGGCAGCCCCGCGCTGCACCCCGGGCGCGTGCGCGACTACGCGCCGCGTCGCCCGCAGGACGGCTGGGCCGAGCTCATCCACCGCGCCATCGTGTACCGGGACGAGGGCCACGCGGCGAAGCTGCTGCGCGCGCTGCACGCCACATACCGGCTCGGCGACCCGCCGGCCGGGTTTCCGATCGGGCGGGAGGATCTGGTCAAGATCGCGCACATGGCTATGGACTCGGTCGAGGCGGCGTTCGAGGAGGGCGCCGCGCCGCGGGTGCCCGAGGCGGTCATCGAGGGCCTGAACCAGCGGGTGGGTAGCGGCGCGGAGATGGTGGTGAATAACATGACTAGGTGGGTTTTCTACAGTGGGCTGGAGGGCGCTTGGAGGCTCGTCCCTGATTTGTAAATAACATACGACATATCACATGAGCATCATGTATGTAAGTCAGCCGGCAATCCGGCATTTTCTGAACACATCTGCTAGTTGTATGAATGTATACGCAGTATGGTATTGGAGAATCTTCCAAGAACGTCAGCAAAATTCTTCTATATGATTAATTTATCTGTGTCTTATATCTTTGTGCCAGCCTTGTGTGTTAGGTTAGCCAGAGCGATCCGACACAATCATGCCTGCTCGCAACACCTTTAGCAACATGCGCCAGGCTATATACTGTACAAAGCTGTGAACTGTAATAAATTTACAAGATGAAGGAAATAGAGAGAAATATTTGTATTACTATCACAGCTATTTACCCCGGAAAGGATTTATCGAGCGGCGGATCCCTTCGCCAAATGTAACAAAGAAGAAAAAAATAAACTAAAAATTGCCGCCACCCCTGCACAAGTAATAGACACCCCGGAGATGGCGGGAATACTCGAAAAGCTTATCCTTAAACGCCACAGTGACCAGGATATTCTAGATCACATTCCATTGAATGAATAATCGTCAGAAGAGCCCAAGCGGGCTCTGCGTAAAACCCCACAGTCACTTTTAAGGAGGTGTAGAAGTACGCAACGTACGATAGGATAGGGTCAGCAGTGCTACCCCAGGTCTCACCATACGCCTGTAAGCTAGCTAAGCTTTTGTCACCGCAGCGTATTTCCGGGGTTCGCTCGTGTCGCCTTCCACTTCCGGTTCTCTCTGCCGATCAGAGTGAGGCTCTATCTGTAACAAGGGCTTGGCTACAGGAGCTTGTATAAGGGTATATTCATCTAATAACTCTCTTAGGGAGCCAAAGGGTCCATGTCCCGCTTAGTCCCCCGGAGACGGGGTTTTCTCCTTTTATTTATAAGCCGAGGTCGGGCTTTCGTGAAGGCCTAATGACATTGTTAGTTGTCGCCTATAGTCGTTAATACCAACACGGTATTAACGGCATCGTTTTTCCGTGACATAAGTTCCTAATTGTTCAATCTGCATATAGGTGGGCTTGTGACTTAGGGTTCCTCTAATAGCCTCTAAAGATCTTATCCTTCTTGTGGCTGGCGCGGTCATTACAGTGCCTAGGCTTCCTATTGGTCTCATCCGTCCGACAGTATGCAGGTGGCTGATGGTACCATGGCACGGTCAGACGCGTGCTTATTCGGTATGCGAGCCTGTCAGTTTGATGGGAAGGCTGTACGAACCTTGATCCCACGGCACTCGTTGCCATAATAGCAGTCTGTCCCTGAAACAAACGGTAGTACGTAGGAAAGCCGATCAAAAGGGTTATAATACGCCTCTATTGGTAAATCTAGCATATTTAACATGTGCCTTACACGTGGCTCGCCGGGATTTTATATCCCGAGCTTATCCCTATCCCGTTTAACAACGCCCCTAATCTGCTTGTCTACCACTCCCCTGACAACAACGTCAGCCCCTGAGTCAGTTCCCCAGCTGATTCGGTACCGGCTGCCGACCCATCCACAGTCTTTGTGCATGAGGCCTGCAGATCGTCTCAGGCTAGTACTGATCTAAGTCGTCTCGTATTCCCGTGAAGGATGCTACTGGGGCTAGCTGAATTAGTGAGCTATTTGGCTCTTGACAGCTACATGTTGCCACGTCGGCTAAGCATAAGGACCCCATATTGCTAAGGTTATAGCGATATTGAAGAGGTATTGCCGTAGGGTTTGCGTAAGCGAAGCACAACGGGCGAAGCTAACGAAGGCCTCAGGCGGAGAAATAAGTGTGTAAGGGTATAAACCTAAGTAATTAGCTACATTAATACAGTTAATTGCAATAAAATATAAATTCCTTTAATTTAAAATATAAAATGCGTTTTAAACTAAAATTAACTATAAATTATATATTATTACGTATAAACAAAATTTTTTTTTTTTTTTTTTTTTTTTTAAAAAAAAAGCTTTTTTAAATATTAAATTAAAATTTAAACTTTTTTTATTTAAATTTTTTTTTTTAAAAATTATATTAATAAAAAAATTACTTTACTTTTAAAATTTAATTAATTTAAATTTATTATTTAAAAATATTTTTTTATATAATTTATTATAAAATTATTTATAATTATTTAAATTAAAATAATATTTTAAAGTTTTATTTAAAATTATTAATATATAATATATTAATTAATTAAAATTTAATATATATATATATTATTATTTTAATTTATTAATAATATTATTATAACGTTATTTATAAATTAATAATACATTTAAATTAGTAATACATTTTTCAATATTTTTACACTTTTTATATTTATTTATACATTTTTTAATAACTATAATATAATTTATAAATGTAATATTATTAGTTTATAACTAGTTATTTAAATTAAAAACCAAAACTCGTATTTTCTTTTTGTACGTTTTTTAAAGTTTATAATATTTTTATTAATACTTTTGTTTAATACTTTAATAATATATAACTATAATATATTATAAATTAATAATGTTAAAATATTATAATATTTAAAAAAAAATACAATTATATAATACGTAATTAAATTAAATTTGTAAGTATTTTTAGTTTAGCTTTAATATATTAAAAAAATAACTAATATTTTTTAATATATATATAATAAATTATTTATTAGTAAAAACTAAGTATTAAACTTTATATAATAATAATTAAACTTTTAAATATATTTAAATTATTAAATTAATTATTAATAAGCTTTTAATAAAAGTT
>MU281377.1:247082-290308 GCA_022385595.1 Xylaria palmicola | reverse complement strand
TTTTTAAAGTTATATAAAAAACTACTTTATTTATAATATTAAACCAAATTATATATAATAAAAAATTTATTATATAATAAATATATATTTTAATACTAATATAAACTATAATTACTATTAAATAAATTAAATTATAATTACTTTTATATAAATAAAAGAAAAAAATTTAAAATTAATATTATATAAAGTATTTAACTTAATAATTAATAAACTATTAAAAATATAATACATTTTTAATTTAAGCTATTAAAAAAAAGTTTAGTTAAATATAATAATAGTATATATATATTGTAAAATACTAAAACTAATAATAATTTTAATTATTTAAAAACTTATATATAAAAAGTTTTTTATAAATTTTTACATATATTTTTATATAATAATAAATAATATAACGTTTTACTTAATTTAATAAAAAAAAAATATATATTTTATTAACTAAAAATATATTTAAAAATATTATATATTTAATTAAGTAAAAAGTAATATAAAAAATCTAAATATAAAGTATTTTAGTTAATAAAACTAATAAAATAATGTTTTTTTATTTTTTTATATAAATAAAAAATACTTTATTTATTATAAAAAAAAATATTAATTAATAAAATACTTTTATTTGAAAATTTTTTTATATATTTAATAAAATATAAAAAATATTTAAAATTAAAAAAAAAAAAAAACTTTAATTATAAATATAAAAAAGTAATAATTTAGTTTTTAATAAATAATGCTTTTTTATATTATATAATAAGTAAAAATATTTAAAATTATATAGTTAATAAACTTATTAATTAGTTTTTATTATATAATTATTATTATATAAAATATTAAAAAAAACTATAAAATATTAGTATATTAAACTTTTTAATAATAAAAAAAATATAATTAAAAGTATATATAAAGTTTAACTTTTATATAAAAGTTAATTAAATTTTAAATATAATAAAAATTAGTTTTAAAAATAATAAAACTAAAAAGTTAATTAATATTATATAAATTATAAATAATTTAAATATAATAATTTATTATATTTTAAATATACTAATACTTTTTTTTTTTTTGTTAAAAAATATAAATTATATAAAAGTATATTTTAATAATATTTAAAATATAATTATATAAAAAAATAAAAATATAATATTAGTAATATAAAAATAAAAATATTTATTTTTTAATTTACTTTTATATAAAGTAACTAATTATTTTATAAAAACAAAACTATATAAATTATATTAAAAATTCGAATACTTTTATATAAAAAAATTATAATAAATACTTAGTTATGCAAAACAAAAAGCAAATCTAATAATTCTAAAAAAAATTCAAAAGTTTTACTATTATTACTAATTGTACAACTAAGTACTAAAATAATTTAAGTTTATTATTTAAAATAATTATAACTTTAATTATAAAGTAATAATAAATATTATACAAATTAAAGAATATTAAGTATTATATATAATAAATAATATAATGTTTTTTTAAGTAGCAATTTTTTTAAGATTAATGTTTTTGCACGACACCTGGGATACACTTTACAAGTGCTGGATCAACGTATACTAAGAACCCCTAAACTACATCGTGCATAATCCAGGAACCAACTTATGCCACCGAGTAGCAGCGGCGCGGGGCGCGGGCGGGCGGCGGCAGCGGCGGACATGGTACTGCTGCTGTTGCTGTTGTATATGTGTGTGTAGTGTATGTATGTGTGTGCGTAAGTGGGCGCAGGTGCGGATAATGCTAATGCTATTGCTGTTGCTATTGCGGCGGCGGCGGCTAATTTATTATACAAACCTAAAAAAAAAAAGAGAAAAACAGAAAAGCAAAAAGGTATATAAAAGAACTAAATATAAAGCATAGTTAATTATTATTTTTACTTTTATATACTTTTTTTTCCTTTTTTCTTATAATATATAATAAATAAAAATATATACTTTTTTTTTTTTATTTATAAACTATATATATATAAAAATAAAGTAATACTTTTTATTATATAACGTATTTTACAAGCGAGTTTCCAACCTAAGCGAGTTTTCAATTTAAGCGAGTTTCCAACTTAAAATTATATATAAAAAACGTTCGTGTGTAAATTAATAACTTTACGAAAAAAGGTCGGATTAACTTCGAACTAGTATTAATTTAATTGTAACTAAAAGCTAAATTTAAAACTTATTTTTTTTAAATTTGCTATTATTTTATTTAAGCGTGCATGTGATATTACGTTAAAACACTAGCGTGGTTTTGTGTGCACGTTTAAATAAAAATACAGTAAAATTAAAAAATTGTTTTTAAATAAAAAATATAATTATAAGTAAAATAAAAAAGGTCCAAAGTTAATCCAACCTTTTTCTGTAAAGTTATTACTGTTTTAGTATAATTGGGTTTTTAATACCCCTGTACTTACTTTATAAAAGGTAATACTAGCTTTATATAGTTAAAAACTCGCTTAAGTTGAAAACTCGCTTGTAAAATACGTTAGTTATTAACTATATTTTTTTTATTATATATAGTATAAATAATAATATAATAAATAAACTGCTATATATACTATATATAATAAAAAAGTAAAAATATTAATTATACAACTTTTTTTTTTTACTTTTATATAGTTACTTATTTAAACCGGCATAAAGTTTTATTTTATTTTTAACGGAAAACATTTTTTTTTCTTTTTTTTCTTTATATATAAAGTTATTTTATAAGAAGTACAATATAATATTTTAATTAAAAAAAAAAAAAGCTAGTATTAAAACTTTAATATTTTATTTAGCTATAATACTTTATTTTATAATACGTATTTACGTACTATACTATTATATAATTTAGTAAACTTAGTATATAATAAGAAAAAACTTTATTATATAATATAAAATTTAACTTTCCTTTTTTTTCTTTTAATATAAATAGATATTTATATAATACGTATTTATTTTAACGCTATTTCTGCGTTAAATGTGCGGTATTAAATTATCGCACATTGTTTTACCAACATTTTTAAATTTAAAGTTACTTAGTAAAACAAACAAAACTTTTAAAATTACTTATATTGTTTTTTTATTTTTTAAGTTATTATTAAGCTATAAAACTACATTAATTAATAAGTTTAAATATTTAAAAGTTTTAATAACTAGGTTTTTAAAAGTAATATTTACTTTATAATTAAAAAAAGTGGTTATTTTTAAGTTTTAAAACTTAACGACTTTTAACCAGCAATTTTTAAAGTTAAGTTCGACTTTTTTTAAAGTAACTTTTAATTAATTACTTTATTTTAAAGTTTTAAAGCTTTTAATTAGTTTAATTTTTATTTTTTTAATAATAATAATATTTATTAATTTATTAAATAATAGTTTTACAATATTTTTTACTTTAATTTTTTTAGTATTTCTTTTTAATTAAGTATTATAAAGTTTTATTTATATTAAAGTTTTTTATTAGCAGTTAATAATAAGAATTTAAATATTAAAATTAGAGTTTTTAAATATATAGCTTTATAATACTTTTTTTCCTTTTTTTTTTATTATTAAATTTTAAACAAAGTTTTATTTATAATTTTAATTAATAAAGCAGTTTTAATTATTTTTAATACTTATAATTTTAGCGCTTTTTTAAACTTTATAAGCATTAATTATATTTATTATAGTAAAACGCTATTTAAATACTATAAACTTAATATTGCTTTTTATTACTAAAAAAAATTAAAGTTTTTTTTAATTATTATTAACTTTTTTAGCTTTTTATTAATTATAAACAAATTAAAAATATATTTTTAAGTTGTTAAAAACTATATTTTGCTTTTATAATTAGTAATACATTTTATATTATAATTATTTATTTTTTATTAAAGTATAATAATAAATTTACTTTAATACTTTAATTAACAATTATTTGCTAATTTTTTTTTTAATTACTTTTTTAAAAACTTTTAATATTTTAATAAAAAACAAAAAGTCTTTTTTTTTTAAATATTAACAGTCGTTTTAATAAAGTATACTTTTTTATTTAAGTTTTTTAATATAAAAACAGTTTTTTAAAATATAATTTTTAATTATATATAATTAATATATAGCTTTAAAGTTATTATTTTTGTTTTAATATAATATTATTTTTAAAAAACCTTATAATTGTTTTTTTTTTCTTTTTAAAAACTAGTTATATTTTTTAAAGTATTAATAGTATTAAAATTCGTAAAACTTTTTATATTACTATAAAAAAAATTAATAAAATTATTAGTTTATTAAATATTATGTTTATTTTTAAATTGCTAATATAACTTTATAACTATATTTTTAGTTAATATATTAATTAGTAAAATTTTGTTTTAACTAATTTTTAATTAATTAAAACGCTTTATAAGCTTTTTTATTTTATTTAGTTTTAGTTTTATAATAAATATATAGTTTTTTTTTTAAATTTAAATTTATTTAAACTTAAATTTTAGTTTTATAAAAGCTTTTATAACTATAAGTTTATATAATAACTATATAAGCTTTTAGTTTTAAAAATAATTAATAGTTTTTTATACTTTTTAAATAGTTATATTTTATTAATTATGTTTTTTTAATTAAGTTTATTTATTAGTTTAATTATTAAGCTTTTTATATAAAGTTTTATATATTTTTATATTTAGTTTTTAATAAGTTAATTTAATATAAACTTATATAAATTTTAAAATATATTTTTTAATACTTTTTAATAGCTTTTAAATAAACTAATATTTTTTATAAAGTTTTTTAAACTTTTTTACATTTTTAATATATAATTTATATTATATAAAATATATTTTTATATTTTTTAATATAAGTTTTTTAAAGCAATTTTTATAATTTATTAATATAACTATTATAAAACGTTTTTACTTTAAATTATTATACTAAAATTTAGTTTTTAAAATTTTATAAACTTTATTTTATATTTTTACATTTTAAATTAAATTTTTAACTATAATTTTATATTAACGAATTTATATATAAAAAAGTAAATAATGTAGTTTATTTTTATTAAAAAGTTTTTTTAAATTAAAAGCTTTTTTTAGTTTTTTTAACTATTTAGTTACTTTTTTTCTTTTAAATAAATATATTAAATTTAATTTAAAATTTAAAAAAATTATAATTTATATAAATATAACTTTTAATAAAACAAATTTAATTATTATTTTAAGTTTATTTTTATTTTAAAAAATATTTTAATTACTAATTAATAAATATAATACTAAAAATATCAAAAATTTAATACTTTTAATATTAATATTTAGTTTTTTATTTATATTATTTTAGTAATATTTTTTAGTTTAAAACGAAGTATTAAGTGTATTACTTAATATATTATTTATTTTTAGCTATTTTTTTAAAGTTTTATTAAAAAAAAAAAAAAGTAAAAATAAAAAAAAAATATTTTAATTATATATTTTTATATAATTATAAAAGTTAATTATAACTTAAAAAAAAACTTATATATAAGAAAAAAATAGTTATAAAAAAGAAAAAAGGTTTTTAAATAATTAATAATTTTCTTTTTTTTTTTAAAAAAAAAAAAAGCTTTGTTTTTTTTTATATTTTTATATTTTTAGCTATATTTTCTTAATTTTACTTATAAAAACTACTAATTACTATAGCTTATTAAATTTTCTTTTAAATACTAATTATTTATTTTAAAGTTATTTTTAAATTAAAAAATCCTAATAATATTTTAATATTATATTTTTAAACTTATATTTAATATATTATATATTTTTTTTATTATAAGTAATACTTTAAGTTTTATTATTAGCTTATAAACTTATTATAAGTTTTTATATTAATTATTAATTATTTTTTTTTTATTAATTTTTAGTTATTATATAGTAATTATTAATATATTTTAATATAATTAAAGTAAATATTAATAATTTAAAAAAAGAAATTACTATTTAGTTAGTAATTAAATTAAATTACTTAATTAGTTTAACATTTTTTAATTGTAATTAAAATATTCTTTTTTTTATTAAATAATAATTATATATATAAGTATTAAAATTGTAGTAAAACGTAGTTATAAACATTAAAGTTAAATTAACTCCTTTTTTACTTTATTAAAAAAATTGCTTTTTATTTTCTAGTAAGTTTTTATTTAAAGTTAAATAAAGTAGTTTAAATTAATTTATAGTATATAAAAAGAAAAAAAAAAAAAAATAAACTATAAGTTGTAATTAAAAAAGTTTTATTAAAAAAAGCTTTATTAAAAATACTATTAAAACAAATATATTATTTATATTACGTATATTACTTAAAAAAAAGGGCTTTTTTTACGTATTTTTTAATATTAAAGTTTTTATAATTAGTAATTATAATAAGTTTATTAAAAGATAATTTAATTATAAAAAGAAATAATATATTAACTAATTAAAGAGTTTTTTTTTTCTTTTCTTTGTGTGCTTTTGTTGTTGTGGATACGCCTGTAGGTGCCAGAATAAAAGAAACTAAATACTACGTTTTTACCCCTGTAACCCTTTTACGTAATCATTGCCTATTCTCACTTACTATTTCACTAGCTATCAAACCAGAGCTAACCCTACGAGAACTCGGGCGATCGAAAGAATGTGTATATGCCTTTTTGGGAGTGCCTTTTTCTACAGAAAAGCAATGGCCTAGATCCCCAGGGCCTTCACCAAGGCGGAATTGCGTTATTATCTGTCGCGATCACGTATGCTTAGAGTCTTGGGCAAGTGTCTAATTTCACTATCGATCGTGAAGGATGTATTGATGCCACCTTGTTTCCCCGTGATTACTCGTACGAAGGAAGCATGGTCCCAAGCTCAGTTTCCCGCACTCACTACATTGCTCGAACACAACACATAGACCACATAAGTTAACTTAGTTCTACTGTAAACATGGTTTATTTGAAGAGGAATATCCCTAGCGCTTTCAAGCAATGATGTGATTTCTTCCAACATATACATAATAATCTTATGGTGTTAATGCCGGATATACTGCCTTAGCATAGCTGAGCTAAATATGTAATCAACCAAGGCAAATCCAATATCATAAATTTAAAGTGAATTGTTAGTATATTAAAGTTTTGTATTATAAGATCTAATACTTCACCTCATTTAACTATTCATTAAGCACGCTTCATATCTCTTTCATAGTCGACAGATATTTAGTCATCATAAACCACTCAGCTATCAACCCGGGTCTGGGAAAAGCCCGAAATTTGATTTCATGTGAAGCCGATACGTAATAGTCTCTATAACGCTTATTCATAAACTAACCCATCTGTCGACGACACCTGTTTTTGTGGCTGCTTACCTCAATCTCTGGCATCTCACACCGAATTTCCCGCTTTAGCTCGTTTGAGTATTCTGTACGTAACTCCGCAACATAGCAAAAAAATCACTTGTGGTCTTTTATCTCTGCTCTTTATTCTCGTATGATAACGAGAATGAGAATGCGACAACGAAAACGGCACAAGTGCTCCTGTCTAGTTAGGTATCACGTAGGTATATCCCGAGTTTTCTGTAAATAAAAACGCGAAGGCGTAAGTACGTAGAACGAACTGGGCGGAACGAGTAGGTAGGTAGTCGATCGACTTGGCGGCAGGAGCCAAACGACGGAACTCTTATCCGAACGAGAGGGATCACATCATCAAAGCTGTTGCCTGCCTACTTAGTACGCTACCTTTGCTACGCTATCGGTGGGGGGTTAAATAACGGGCAGGATTCCCATTTCGTGAACGGGGGGGGGGGCGTTGCTGGGATAAGCCTGTGCATATACAGACTATATCAAGAAGGTGGCCCAGTCTTGCTTGCCTTCCTATCTACGTAACCTTTAAGCAGTCTGCGATGCGTGGCCTCGGGTGCCCGGGCTTGTAGAGAATCTCCCGGATCCTTAGCTACGTCTGCAGGATACCAGGCCCTTCACTTCTATTATTCCAAGTCAGGGATTCCTTATCTCTCGCTCTCTGTCCCTCGTATAAATATTAATGAGCTGCTAAGCTAGGTAGGTGTATCCGGGGCAACATCGACGAAGTTTATTGGGAGAATCAATCGTAGGGGGCGCGCCCCTTTGAGGATGGGTGATGTGCGGAATCGGGGCAACGCGACGGACACTTGATTGGTCAGCAGCGTCGCAAAACGGCATAATTCTTTCTGTTCAGGGATAGTAGCCTATCTAGGTAGCAAGCAGATGGCAGCTTGAATGCAACAACTCGGCCTCATCTCAGCAACATGTATTGACGGCTTAGTTCACTTACCTACTTACTTAACCAATTACGAAGTAATCTACTTGCCGGGATCCGTACTCCGTAAGTTACTTGACACCGAAACACTGACGTACGTATGTTAAATCCAGTGAACTTGAACTTGCTTCACTGTGGCTGGTGCGCTTTCCTCCCCCCCCTCTATTTTTTTCATTATCGATACCGTACTCGTAGCCAATGTCGAATATCCTATATATAGAAGCTCATCATGCAGAAGTTTTGCACGACGACGCTGAAGTTACGTTAAACAGCCCGGCCCAGTAAGTGACTACCTACCTAGTAGTGTGGCTGCGTCAAACACGAAGGAGGCTTGACAAATTGAGTAGTCAGCAGCCTTACAGGTGGATTTTTCAACTCCTTCGCGCGCCAAGTCTGGGTGGCTTGCTTGCTCCTCTCTCTCTTGCTGCATTAATTTAAAATGGGGGCAACCTTGAACGCCCGTCGGGATCCTTTTCTCTGTGTTGGGTTTAGTCGAAAAAAAAAAAAACCACCTCACCCAAGCTCTCAGATTCCAGGCACGATGAACGAGAGAGCTGGCGTGACACAACTGGGAAAAGCCAAGAAAAGGGGGGAGTTACCCTGCCCAACCGTAGTGGCCCTGTTGTTTCCCGTGGCTTTTTGTGCAGTGCGACGCTCGAGTGACCTCGAGAGAGAGAGAGAGAGAGAGAGCATACGTATATCTATTGCTCTGTGATGATGCGCTCCTGGCGTGTTTGGGGGTTTCGAACCATAATTTCTAATCTTTTTTTTTTCGTCTAGTCGTACCACAGGATCGCGATTTAGTCGCGTTTAATGAGCATGGTGATCGGCAAGGCCGACGCCACACTTTCGCCCTCCAGGGAATAGACGGAGGACACGACTGCGTACGTACGCGCCAGCAGTTACGATGTGCATATCATACCATGCCTGCTCTCTCGCGTTGTAGGAATTTCGTTAAATTCGTTCATCAATCATCAGAACCATGACATGCATACATACATAACCCGGGTGGCTGTTCCTAGCTTCACCCGCTTGCGGAATTATGACATGAGTAGTAGACCAAAAAAGGAGAAAGAAAAAGGGGGAGAACAGAAACACCCCGAATCCGCCATCTGCTTTCAGAGTCGGGCAGGATTCAAATCCAAGTAACCTGCGCCTATATAACCGGTCCGTTAAAATGTTGTTGCGCCCACCACCTCTGAGATTTCCCCAACCCAGCCGACTCAGAATGGTCCGTATGTCCAGGGATCGCCCTGTAGCGTGATGTGGTGTCGCTGAAGGGCGTCGAATGAGGCTGAGTGCCCCGGCCTTCAGACAAAACGCGCGATCGATTCTCCTCCCGTCATTCGCCAATTAACGACGAGCCCTGGCACTCAAACTCGCCAGGCACGGGACAGGGGGATCGGGTACGTTGCTCGCGCGCGAGACCCCCAACGGTCGGGCGTCGGTGCGTTGCTAGCTTATCCTAGCCCAGAATCCCAAGACTCTGGGCTTAAAGCCTGCTACCGTCGCTGATCTAGGGGAACGTTTTCGCCGTAGAAACCCCCATGATTTCCGTCCGATCCCAGACACGCGAGACAAACGCCGCCGCCGTACACGCGGGTATGACGTTTCCACCCAGCCCCTGAGTCATCCATTACCGAGACAATCTCACTGTCTCTCGGCTCTAGCGCCGCATGTGGAGCAATGGGTAATATCGGATTCGACGATGGGAATGAGCTAGGCGCAAATGCTGAGGAAGCATCTTCCATTTCTGCCGCTGTTGAGTACTCTGAATGAAGCGAATCAAAAGGGCCCATCTTAGTATAGGATGTTCGCAATGGTATCGGAGACGAAGCCTTAACGTTGGGAACCATGAGTGTGGTTCCGCCAGACGAACTGACGTCCGAATTCGCACCCCGAGCCAGAGTTGGATCAAAGTCGCCATGAGTTGATGCTGCCACGCTCAACCGACGATCCTGGAGGGAGAGGAATGGAGTGGATAGAATAGGTGGGGTGAGAGGCATTGGAGATGGAGGCCGAGCATGGAGGTTTCGCAACTCATCCGCGTCGGTTATCAGTGTCCGCGGTTCTTCCTGACGCTTTGGTTTGCTGCTGGGAGTTTGAGATAGATCATGTCCATCAAAGGACCCCTCTTCAAGGGTCCCACGAGACCCAAAAGAAGGGATGTCCGACTTCCTGCTGACTGACATAATCACTCTCCCCGTGGTAGGTCCACGCGACTGCTTTAGAAGATAGGGCCACTCTCCTGGAACGGGAAGAATTGTTATCTTATACTTTTTGCTGAATAACACGACCAGCAGCAGAAGCGCTATTGGCCCCACGAGGGCGGCAGCCAGTGTGAGCACAAATCGTGCCTGGTCGCGACAGTCAAGGCCTAGGCTAATAATGTTATGCGGTTGTTGCACGGGGAGAGAGGCAACGGGCATCCTTCTAGTTCAGGCAACTCGCACAATGTTGTGAAGCTCGACGCGCGTGGCCGGGACTTAGACCACGAATAGGAAATGACGGGTTAGCGTGTCGATCGAGGAGACCTTGGAGGTGGCCGAGCAAGGGGCTATCCCGCGGGAAGCGGTGCAACGACAGCTCGGCAGAGGCGTCAGGCCTACGCGGATGAGCAGTAACCGGGCTTGCAGAAACTGGCGTGAAGCTGATGTAAAAGAGTGGCGCAAGGAAGTGTTATGGTCGCTCCGCGATCTAGGACTGACCAACACACGGCTTGGCTGACAATTGTTGCCGTGGGGTGGCACGGATGGACCAGGTGACTTCCGAAGCTTCCCAGGTCGAGGGACAGAACATAATCTTACCTGAGCAAGAGTCCTAGATCTGGCCCAAGTCGATTATTGCGCTCGCGGTAGTCTACGCAACGCCTGCTGATGATCGCGAATCGAGGTAAGAGATGAAGGCATAAGTTAGAGAGAAGACGAGCAATGAGTAGCTAGCTATTATGGAGGCCAGCCGGGAAATTATATGAGCATTTACGGGATCCATGACCGTTGGCCTGGCCGGAGCGATTACAATCTCATCTAGTGTACACTATCGGCGAAAGGGCACGTTATCGAGGAGCCAATCGAAAACTGCAAGGCCGGGCAAGCCCAAGACCCAAGACCCTCGACATGCGCGAGTAGGGATGTGGATTTGGGTGGAGAGTGTCGGTGGGTTTGGCACCTTTCCGCAGGTCACCTTGCAGGGTGCCTCCATCCCCAGTCAGCCTCAACGGGCAATCCCAGCCTAGTGTAAACAGACACAAGCGGTACCGGTACTGTACATAGAGTGGCGGCTATCGTTGGATTGATAATCATGAGAAACGGCGCCACGAGCGTTACGAGCCCCGAGCGTGGGCCGGCGTTGGGTTGACTAACAAACCCAAAGAGAACGCGTGTGTAGAGAGCAAGACAACGACCCAGGCCATCGGGCATTGGTAAGAAAGTACAAGCCGAGACATAAGCGATGGATCATAGACCACATGAAAGTACTATGTAGTGAGGCACAGCAGCCCGCCAGAGCCAACTGGCGCGCGCTCGCGCATCCTGGAAGGGGAGTGAGGGAGCTAGTCCTTGGATATCCGTAGCCCGTAACTCGTACTTTCGACTCACTCTGGTATCATCCAGTAGCCTGGCGCAGAAGCCACCAGACATACCTGGCATGGGAGACGAAGCCATCAGCTGTGCAGGGTGAGAGGCGGAACCGTGACGATCGAAAGAAACTACCTAGTTGGACTACAAGGACAGACCGTCAATACGACGGCCATCGTCACAATGGCCATAAGCTTGGCCAACCAAATAATAACAAAACCCTGCCTTGGGCTTTCGCCTTTGGCCCAAAGGGGCCAATTTGACGTTGCAGTGCAGCAACATCCTTTAAATTGTGGAGAAATGCAGGATTGCAAATGGCCTAGCCAACAGCTGGGAGCCGGGTCAGGGGAGCAGACAGAACCAGGAGCAGGTTGCCTGGGGGCCATGGCGGCGTCCGTACTGAGTAGGTACTTGAATAGCAAGCGCAGACGATTCGATCTCTGGTCGGTCCTTTATTGGGTAACAACAGGGCGGGAGCGAAGCGTGCCCCAACACACCCGTTACATCAGTCGGCAGATCAACTGTAGAGTTGACGAGCCAATTTGATGAACAGGCGGGCGGGAGAGGCAGCCCGGGGGGGGGAGGGAGAGGGTACGTATCGCTTTGAGGCGGCTCCAATGACACATCAGGGCAGGCGTACGGTAGTACATAGTAGCGCATCTGTCGCCCTACCAAACTACCCACCATGGCTTTACCTACTACGTAGATACTACGTGTCTCCGTGCGCGCATCTGTAGATACACTCAGTAGTACTGCTACTAGTCGTAGGGATGATGAAGCAGGGGCGGCGATGCGAGATCTGAGCCTGGCCTATCTGGGACAGCAGGCCGTCTCTTTCTCTGGTCCACCATCCTGTTGATGATGGCGCTACCTGGAGCCCGAAGCGCGGTCCTTTTACGCGCTACCATGTTTGCCTGCATCGCATCGGCAAATCCACGCCACTCTCCTGACGTGCAAAGCCCTATCGAGGCGCCATGAGCCGACAAGGGACATGGTAGCTGGCGCTGTAATAGACGTAGGTCGTTCCGTTTTAGGCATGCGACGGAGGCGGCAAGTCGTAGTCCCTGATAACCATCATGATATAGGTATGATGACGATAGGGCGGACGAGAGGATGAGGGCTGATGCTAGCGAGCAGCCGGCGAGAACCCATTGTTGTACATCGGTATTGGTATCGAAACCATAGCAGCTCAAGTCACTATACCGGCACCGCTTATACGTATTGGATACTCAGGCACTAACTACTGTATCGTGGTCTTGGACACGGACGGCGGTTGATGCAAGGACGTTTGATAAGAGCGCTAAACCGGCCGCCGACTGTCAGTTATTGATTGTCCTGGAGAGGAAAGCTTGGTTTATCCTTGGGCATGCAGAGGCTTGCAAGGTTCGCAATATCCCTACATATGCGCCTTCGCATACTCGAGATACCATGACTATCTACGTGGTGGTGGTGTTGTGCGGACCGGTATTGCCTGCTGCCGGACAAGGCCCGGAGTGTGGTGATATCGGACCCCGAAGCAGCCCGGTCTCCAAGGACATGGATAGCAGGGTTTAGCGGCGGTTGATGGTGACGAGCATGATGCGAAGACAATCCTCCTGAGACAGCAGCGAGGCTCAATAGGTACCTCGTTGCCCAGACAGGCAGATGATGGACACGAAGAGGGGGTATAGCATGCCCCCCCGGAGGGTGGCCGGCAACCTGGTCCTCCTCACAGCTACCTAGTTAGTCCCGGCCAGTCCCAGCCAGTCCCAGCCAGTCCTTGAGCCTGCTAGGAGGGGGGGATTCAGGGTCCGTCGATCCCGCTGGCCAGCTGAACAGCCATGGGCACTGTGCACGTAAATGGACATCGCAGGGAGGTAGGTAGGTCTCGAGAGGCAGCTTTCCGTGACGATCATGTCGAAATGCCGCGCATGTGGTGGACTAGTTGAATCCGCGCCATCAATGAATGAATGCCCCGTATCGACTGTTCGCATCGTGGACCGGCAAGAGAGTGGGTGTGCATGACGTGTACTGAGGCATCCCGAACGAATGCTGAAGGCGGCAAGTAGTACGACTCAGTCGTGCTTACCTGATCCTTACCCCGAGTGCCTGGTTACGAACTGATGTTCAGGTGCGTCGATGTGGCGCCGTACCTGTAAGTACCTCCCTTAAGTACTTGACCTTGGATCAGTAGGCTTTACCTTTCCTAGTAACTTAACTATTTCTTTCCTGAAAAGGTCTAAAGGTCGGCTGGACTGCACATGGGTAAGTGCTGGTTACTGAGTACTTACATAGTAGCCATATACCGCACTTAAGCTGTTTGAGACGGGCGATTTACCGTAGGTACCCTGGATGACACCCGCCCCTGTAGCCCTACCATTTACCCACCCAGATACCGGTACCGGTACGCTAAGTGAGCCAACCAAACTGCCAACCTTCCGCTAACCTCCCTAGATACTACCTTGGTACAGTACGTAACCCCGCCAGCGTGATTCCAAGTTCCACTGCATTCGAGTTCACATCATCCCACATCCCACATTCCACATCCCACATCACCCCCTGCCGCCACCTACTACTTTGACCCTCTACATAGTACTCGCCAGTTCGCGTTGGCGACGGCTCCGATGCGCTGGAGTTAGTCGGTGTTGTGACTAGACGAGACGAGAGGGAGTGAGTGGCCGCTTGGTTGGCGCCGTGTTGACTCGCCATCACGGGCATGTCTCCAAGTCGTCCCAGCCTCAACAACATCCCATCTGCCCTGATCAATCACGTCCTTCCCAGCTTCTAGGATAGGCAAAGCTGAAGTGATAAATGCACCTGTGCGCGCATGGGACCGCCACACCGCAGATATTGGCATGGCATGTGACTGTGTCGCCATCGTCGAATTCGCCATACCTGTTGCCAGTGGATTGAACCGTGCACAGCATGGCCGCCGCCCTTCGTCCTTCGTCCTTCGTCCTTCGTCATCAGGTGATATCATCTTGCGGACTTGTCCCGGCTGGCCAGGGAAGTCGAGTCGCTGTAGACCACCGCCGATGTCGCACGCCTTCCTTTCCGCGTGCTTCGACGCATCAGATAGGTCAGATGGGCCCCGAGTCCTTCGTCTGACGGTGTTGTGTCCGAGTATTGGGATACCGAGACGCGCCGGATATCGTGCTATGTGTATCGTAAGCGGCTGAGACCAATAAAGCGAAGCCTCGCTTCCTACTGCCTTTCCCTGAGCGCCGGTTGAGGCCAACTTATTGGTCCATTGCCAACTTCTTTGGCCTCACCGCTTCTCAGGATGATGCTGATGCCTGTCGATGGGCTCGAGACAGATGTCCGTTGGCGACAACAACCGGTGATCACATTGGGGGCTTGACGAGAGGCCAATTTTGGCAACGCCAGTGCGCGCAGAGATCGAGACACGCCAGCCATCATCATGCCGCGTCTGTGGGCTGTTGCACAAGCTTGAAGAGCCGGCAGCCGGCAGTAGCGCGTTGGAGCGTCAACCGCATCATCGACGGTTGTGGATCTTGGTGCGAACGCCATGCATAGTACATGATATGGGGTACAGTACGGCACAGTACTTAGTACTTACCTATCCTGGCATTCTTGGCGTCCCCGGCGCGCCTTGAACGTCGTCGCGGGCCTGGGTTAGATACAGTATGGATGTAGTGAGCGCGATACCATTCATCGCCAAATCGCGCGTGCCTCGGCCAATACTGACTGGACACCGAGTACGGTATCTCGGCCAAGGCCTAAGGAGGAAGCTTGTTAAACGTCAAGGGCATCCAAGAGGGTCTTTTCGGGTCCTCGCTAGTCAGATCTTCGTGGCTGCGCCTCCATGTCCCCTCCAATGGCTGGACCGAGCCGACCTTTGTCCGCCGCCAGCCATCAGCGATTTCCATGGAATATTGTCAACCCATCAGCTGATGGCGTGGGACGGAGAAAACTAGTTCGTCCCCTCCGCCGGCGACTAGCTGGACTGGCCACGATTCGCGAAAGATCTGCCTGCGGTGTGCGACCAACCAACCGTTCCTTGCTGAGGAGTAGCCTGCTTATTCGCCGGTGCCAAGCCAGCTCGACTGGACGACGCGGATGATACGAGTGTCACCAGGACACTGGTACGAGCTGTGATTAGCTGTTGACCCTCTTTCACCACTTAGTGCCCGACGGCATGAACAATAATTTTGTTGCCTCTACGTGCGTACCTAGCCACCGTTGCTATTGGCGGCCCTCACGCTGACTGACATGACGTGGCTCCACGGCTACGTACTTTGAAGCGCTGACGCATGCAAGATGCGACCGTAACAGTAATAGCCCCCCCAATGATCGTCCACGGCTATACCGTGTTGGTGGTGACCTTTCAGCCCTACGAGATCTGAGCCCCAACCCATGTTTGTTCCAAGTCAACCAATCGCTGACCAAACCTGCCGTGTTTGACGTCGAGACGCGCCCCCCGATCCACATCATCCACATCATCCACATCGATTCCTGTCAGGGTGAAAATTCTCTCGATACGAAATTGGTTTGGCCGATAACTTGAGAAACAAGGCCCATGGTTGCCAGGATACCTGGTGTTCGCCAGCCTGGATCCGGTGCACCTGCCAACGTGCCGCTCAAGTAGGTAGGTATGGCTTTTGCTGTTCATCGATGGGTCCGGTGGATCATGCGGCCCAACCTCGCTGCGGCAATATCTGCAGGACATGACAAATGATGCGGCTTCATTCCTTCCCGCCTCTCGGCACTACGCTCCTACGCATACCTAGCTAGAGAGGTGGGAGCGTTTTTCCATTTCGATCTGATATGCCTTTGTGGAGGTTAATAGCACTAGCATAATACGAGCTAGCGGTATCGGTGGAACAAGGTGAAGAGCCCATGGCTGGAACTATATACGCAGCGATTCTTAGTTCAACGGCTTTATGTTCCACCTGCCCAATCGCGTCGTTAACCTTGGACCTTTTAGTGAGCCGCGTGAGCCGATATTCGACAACATTGACATTGGGGTGGCATATACTCTTACGCCCGCTGTCTCTCTGCTGGCTGCACTTCAGCATCTATGCGTATGAGGTAGCCTAGATACCCGCACGATAAGTTATTCGGCTTACGGCATAACTATCTGATCTACCTTCACCATACTAGCTCCGGCTTATCATCTTCCTCTTGTAGCCCTGCCCTGAAACACCTAACAATCTTTGAAAATCCCGAGTCGTCCGACACCATGGGCACGAACGTCGGCCTTACTGAGATTTTCCGGGTCAGGGCTTCCCTGGCTAGGATCCCGCAAGTTTTTCTGCGGCTATAACTAGTCCACAGGGGGGTGGGTGTCTTTCGCTCAGTTAGACCCAACATTTGCACCCGAATCGTCGCGGTATACGTGACCGGCACAATTCGAATGTTGTCATACAGCTTGGACCTTTGATGTATGAGATGTCACCTACCTATCTAAATATCTGTTGGTAGGACCTTTCTAGATTGATGAATAATCTAGAGTATTAGTCAGCATTATGTCCTGGCGTCCGTCTACATTGATGGCACGAACGCCACGTTGAGCACCAGAGAATTTGCTAACTTACCTTAGAGAATCAGAGCCAATTATAATTTATGAACACTTATTGTGTCTTACGAGCGGGCGAAGTTGTCATGTTCAGACAACTCACCTCGCCCGGGCCCGATAACGTGAGGTAGGTACCATAGCAACCCGTCTTCTCACTCGGCCGTCATTTTATGTCTTTCAGGGTAGATCGGTGTTATTCCCAGGGCTTGAGGCATTACCAACAGAACCCAAAGCATAGCTGAGAAGCTGCGGATAATCCTCCGCTAGAGCTTCCCAATCTGACCTTGAAAAGGATTTTTTCAAACTGGTGCCTGGCATCGGCAGATGTGACCTTCTCTTAAACGGCGGGTGGGGGTAGGGATATACTTCCTCAAAAACATACACAAGCCTTTTTTTTCCGTCCGATATCAAATCGACCCAACTATCCGAGGGAGGACCAGATAATCCCTCTTCTCACTCACCTATCTCCTGAAGTTACATCAAAGACCGGCCCAGTAATCAAAAATTCAGGACTCGAGCCCGTATACGGTAGCATCGCAGCCACTCGGTGATTAGAAAGCAGCCGACAGAGCCGCTTACCTCCACACTTCAAGATTCTCAACCATTGTAAATGGCTACACAGAAGGCGGCCGGGTATTCTCACTCAAACCGATCACCTATTTATTTCCGGGCTCGAAGCTCGAGCCTCGGGTGAAAAATGTAAGAATCCCAAAACAGGATGCATCCCAGTCACTAATTTAGGTTAGTTCTCATCGCCGTGTGCCCCGTGACTGACCGGGGAGCGTGACACGACGAGACGAAAGACAAAAAAAAAAAAAATCAAAAAAATCCACACTCCCGCAACTATTCTGGTCGTAAGACAGAAAATGCTGGCGTGTGTAGTTTCTAAACACCGAAGACTCAAGGGTGGTTACTTAGCAAACGGCGTATTTTTCCCACACTTCGTCCGAACCCGCATGCATTACAAAGCAAAGCAACTACCTACAGTTCTGTCTGTTATAGCCGGACAGAGTAGTGCCGCAGATGTGTCCGCAGTTTGCGCGCGCCATCTATCTCACCAAAATACCTACATGGCCGGCTCGCCGGCTTCGGCGGGTTAAGTGTTGTTGCCCCCGAGGGAGCTCTCTCGGAACGACGGGACCATGACCGTTCGTTCTTCTACGCCAGATCTGGAAAATAAGAAAAACAGGAGCAGTAGGTAAGTACGGTTAGGTAGGTAGTCGGGCCCCGTTACCCCGTCATGTACAGAGTAGGTCAGGTAGGTTAGGTAGGTTAGGTATCCAAGGAACTGCGGCGCTATTACCGGGCCGGGGGATTGGCTCGTGAGCTTGAAACTGCTGCGATATGTCCTCAGCTGATTGATTCATACCCTCCCTTCCCAGCCCAGCCCGCGCGTAGATTGGCTTCAAGCCCCTTATTCCCGGCATCCCTAGCGCGACACTCTGCAGTCATCCCTTCGTCTTCTTCTTCTTTTTTTTCTTTCCTGACGGACCTTTTTCAGTTCATGCAAACTACATCACATAGTTAACCCAACCACCTTGACATGTTTCCCGAGGCCGGCGTCGTCTCGGGCCAACTGTGTGTGTGTGGCCTCGGAGGATGAAAAAGCAACGTCATATCCGTTCCGCAGCAGTACTGCGAGCGTCCGACACAGAAGACAACACCACCGCTTCCTCCCACTCTCGACCGCAGCGTTCCAGAGGGGGGGGGTTCGCCAGGATACACACCAGTTGGTCTCCAATGACCGATCGTTAGTTAACAGATCGACGACAAGGCAGAAGAAGGCAACTTACTTCATTCATGGCGACCCGGTTAATACTTAAACTGGTCTGATTTCACAGGCTTCTAGGAGCAGCAGCTAGGTCTTTGCCAACAACTCACTCACCGGTATAAGCGGGCCGGTAAGACATACCTAATGCTTTATACTTAGCCCTTCTCCTAACGGGCCTATCTATAAATTGTACTAGATAGGTAGCCGCGCAAGTAAGTATGAAAACGACGGGGCATCCGGTTTTACCTGCATCCCCCCTTTCCACATCGGCGTAGTGAGTACCTACTTAAAGTATCCCAATCTCATGGCGTCATCGCCTTCGTATCCATGTCCGTAGTAGGTCTCTCTCTGTACCCGAGTAATAAAACAACATTTCGTTTCCCGGGATTACATCATCCGAGCACGCACCATCGATCCGTCACCCTCCCTAGGTATTCCTAACAGCTAGAGGTAGTGCGATGGCGTATCCTCCGTCCAGCCTCTGTATTAGACCTCGGCACAATACAGCATAATTACTGCGTGGGAGAATCGGTACAATATCCGGCGTCGACAACGAGGGAGACTCCATGGCCAAACGCTAGTGCTTTCCCTACTCCAGTAAGACAGCCCCGACACCTGGCTAGAATATAACTCCTCGCCTTACTTGTTTGTATACAACAAATATGGAAGAACCTAGATGCCCGGGCAACTGACTCGGGTAATCACTCGAAAATGCACGTCTCATAAATCTCTCCCCTTTTCAACGATTTTTTATTTCACGCAACGCAGAGATCATGAGCCAACGGGGTACACCGTGTACATCCTATATACACATCCTAGTCATGCCCTTGATCAGTAATAGTCCGATGCTACAAGTAAGTAGGCAGCCAGGGCCGGTTAACAACTCATCCACGCACTCGTGAGTCCTAACATATCATCATGGGTTCTCCTTGGTCGGGGAGTACCACCGCCCCTTCGCTCCGCTCCTCCTCCATCATATCGATCAGATCATCCAGGTTGGCGTCGAGGTTCTCCGCGTCCTGGCGGTCCAGGCATTGCTTCAGCAGCCGACGGTACTTGTCGATCTTCTCGCCCGTGCCGGAGTGACCCAGCGCATTGACATATTCTTGTTCCGCATCCCTCTGCCTGCGGAGGAGCTCGCTGAGTTCGTGCGCCAGCCTGAGGCGATCCTCAAACGAGTCTTCGCCTTGGTCCCCATTCATCAGGGCTAGGCTCTGCTCAACTGAGGCCTGTATATGATACCGACTTTGGTTTGCCAGCAGGGACAAGACTTGTTCCTGAGCCATGGCGGAATCGCCCACTGTCTTCGCGGCTTCCTCTGGCGTTTCCAGACTGGCCTCGAGTTCTGCAATGTGCTGTCGCACTGTGGCTAGTTCGGTTTGTGTGTTGCCCAACAGTCGACGGGCTTCATTCTCAGCTTCAACTTTGTCCTTCCACTCTTCCTCGTAACTGCGAGCTAAGCTTTGGAACTTTTCGAGGACAAGAGGCGTAATCCTACTCTGAATAGTACCAGCAGCCTCCGAATTATATGGCACAGCAAGCTTAGTAACAGAGTCTGACAACGCATCGCGAAACGAAATATGACGTTGAGACTCAGGAGCAAAAGGCGAGGAAGATCGCTGCGGTGCTCGTTCTCTCATGTTTCTGGTGGCATTGAGTTCTTTTATAAGCTCATCTGCACGAACACCCTCCGTGTTGGGAATATCGGAAGCGGCCCCGCGACCGAGAAGGGCGCGGACGCATTTCCTTGCCTTTGCCTTCGCAGCTAAATGCAAGGCAGTGTTGCCATTATGATCTGGTAAGTCCAGCAGGTGGTGGACATAGTTAGCATCATGGGTCTCTTGAAGGCGGTTCAGGATGCTGTCTAGGTAGTAACGGGAGCATGATTGACTCTGTACCCGACCACTCTTCATGATGGCTGCATGATGAATGACAGTACAACCCGTATCATCTCGCATGCCAATCGTCTCGAAGAGTTCTCTCATCACTGCAGCGAATGTTCGCTTCTCGTAGCAATTGGTGAAATTCACGGATCGCATAAAGGGAGTCTCTCCTCGGCAATTCTGTGCTCCTAAACTCGCTCCGAACCGTTTCAGCTGCTTAATCACATCCACATCTCCCATGGCGCTTGCCCAGTGGAGAGCGCTGTGCCTTTCGGAATCAATAAACCAATCGGGTTGAAAGTTGGGCGGAGGCTCGGGTCGGAAAGAAGGCTCCTCTTGGCGTGAGAGGAGAAAATAATCCAGAAGCTCGTCCCCATAGACAGAATGTTGCTGCTCGGTAAGATCCTGGATCGTCTCGTCCCGCTGTCTCTTGCGCTGGGCGGTCGGGAAATGTGGCAGGTCGTGACGGTCATCGTCTGCCATGTACGACATGGAGGCAACAGTCACATTGTCGGGGGTATCATCTTCGTTGACTGGTTGGCTTGCAGCCTCGAACTCTTCTCTCAGCTGTGGTGCTTGTACTGGCGGCGGGGCCCCTAGAACATTCACATTAGTGCGCTGTGCCCGTCAAAGTCCTGGTTGTAACCTGGTCTGAGGTAGATACGTACTGTTCCATTTTGGCACTGCTGGTTTCCGAGGGGCTTTCGGCTTGCTCGCATGGCGGGGGGCGGGTGGTGGGCTTTCACCTCCCGGCGTGTATTCAAAGATGAGGCAGAGGCGATCGTAGATGTTGTTCCTCCGGGCAAGCTGCTCTCCTGATTCCAAAGGAATCCAGGTGCCCTGGTACTTACCGTAACCACCTTGAATCTTCTCGTGGACATCCTTCTGCACCTCGCGTTCGAGGATACGGGTACGGGCAGGCTTGTCGAAGCCAGCACATTTGAGGATATGAGTGGCGTTGATCCAATTGTCTGCTTTCCGGCGCATTACATGTTCCTTGAGGTCGGGGCCAAACTGGTATTCATACACGGGAATCTATAGTCAAACAGACACACGGGCCGGGAATCAGCCAGACATCACGGCCATATATGATGGTAGAAAGGTCTTGTGATGGGATAGGGGGAGTCAGACACCGAGGCTTGAGGACCGACTTACACCGCTGTATGTGGCACTGTATATGCCCGGCCCAGGAGCGGGCTTTGCTGCGGGTGCTGGCTGAACCATGCCGACAGTGCACCACTAAACTTGGACCTGGATGTCTGGGCTAGGGCAGTGATGATCTGCTGGATGAGTTACGAATGGGTGAGAGAATAATAAACAAACGTTGAGGATGGAAAGAGAGGGGGGCCCGTGGAGGTTCAGGACAGATGATGAAGGGATAAAGGGATGAAGGGACGAAGGGACGAAGCTGGAGGGGGGACGAGAAGGGGGTCATCAATTTGAAGGCGGCGCAGTAATGGTGTGTTGCGCTCGTCCAATACCACAGAGTACTGGTGATGGAAAAGGATAACGGTCAATTGTGACTAGAGTGTGAATAGCCATACAGCATACTGTTCGTCTCTGATCATGAATGGCTGGTTGAACGAAGGCTTGGGGGCAGTCTGCGACAGCGAGTCCTGGCCGGGGCTGCAATACGAGGTGAGACGAGGAAGGTGACGGGAATGACCCAAGACGCGACCTGAACACGCGTTAATGGGCAAAAAATGGGGGTTTGGAGCGCCTAGGTAGGTACGGAGTACCTGCCATTGAGTGGGGCCGCAAGGGCCTGTCCGTTGAACCGGTTCGGTGGAAGTCATAAGTATGGTTATCTGCATAACTAGGTACTTAGGTACCTAGTTTACCTAACGTGACCCACCCGCTGCCCTGCCCCTCCTTATTAAGCCCACTACCTGGCAGAAAAAGCACGCTAATGGAGGGGTAGTTGGGCGACTTGGTAAGTCCAGTGCCTGTCACGTGCAGAGTGGGCCGGCAAATCTCCGTGCGACGAGAGACGATTGGTCAATCAATCCGCTGGTGGACTCCGTACCTTTGCTCGACGGCTGTAGGTAGTGTCCTGTCCCGCGTTGAGTCAACAACTGCAGCTATACAGGCCCGATCTCGTGCCTGACTGGTGCCCCTCCATCTGTACCACACCTGTAGGTACTGTAGCTGTATTTTTGTGACCTTTTGCCGCCGGCCACCACTGCTCCTCTGCTCCTCCTGTGCACAATCCCACCGAGTTGATGCGGGTCTTTCGCATTGTCCCCCGGCCCCTATTAGCTGGTCGTAAAAGCTATCACTGCCCTCAACACCACCACATCGGGCTACCTAGGCCATCTGCCCCAACCACACCCGTCGTCGCATCCTGCCTGCCCACCCCTTCTCTCCGTCTGTACACCAAACCCGCCAGATCTTCTGCAAAGAAGAAAGCGCCCGCCATGACCACCACAGCCACCACCCTGAAGGGCCAGCCCCTCGACCGCACCACCCTGGATGCCATGCTCCGCCGGCGCATGTTCTATACACCCAGTTTCGAGGTACGTACGCACACGCGCCCGCCAACCCATGAGTCATCCCGCCCGTGCCATGGCAGCACGCGCCTAACACGATAGCCTGCAGATTTATGGTGGTGTCTCTGGCCTGTACGACTATGGCCCCCCGGGCTGCGCTCTCTTGCAGGGTGTCGTCGATGCGTGGCGCAAGCATTTCATCCTCGAGGAAGATATGCTCGAGGTCGACTGCACTGTCCTCACGCCCCACGAGGTCTTGAAGACGAGTGGCCACGTCGACAAGTTCGCCGACGCCATGTGCAAGGATCCCAAGAACGGCGAGATCTTCCGTGCCGATCACTTCATCGAGGAGATCCTCGAGAGCCGCCTGAAGGGCGACAAGGAGGCGCGCGGCCAGAAAGTCGAGAGCAAGGAGGACGACGGGAAGAAGAAACGCAAGACCAAGGGCGCTATCACCGCTGTCAAACTCGCGGATGCTGTGGTCCAAGAATACGAAGAAACTCTGGCCAAGATCGACAATTACAACACCCAGGAGCTCGGCGAGCTGATCCAGAAGCACGACCTCAAGAACCCAGCCACTGGCGCCCAGCCCTTGCCTCCAGTCGACTTCAACCTCATGTTCGCCACAAGCATTGGCCCGAGCAGCAACCTTCCCGGCTATTTACGCCCGGAGACAGCTCAAGGCCAGTTTTTGAATTTCTCGAAGCTGCTCGAGTACAATCAACAGCAGATGCCCTTTGCTTCCGCCTCGATTGGCAGGTCCTACCGGAATGAGATATCTCCTCGGTCTGGCTTGCTGCGTGTCCGAGAGTTCCTCATGGCAGAGATTGAGCATTTTGTGGATCCCCAGGGTGGCAAGAAGCACCAACGCTTCGACGAGGTGAAGGACGTGGAGCTCGTGCTTCTCAACAGGGAGACTCAGCTTTCGGGAAAGACACACGTCCAGAAAGTCACCATTGGCCAAGCCGTAGCCAACGGCACTGTTGACAACGAGACTCTCGGCTACTTCTTGGCTCGCATTCATCTTTTCCTTGAGAAGATTGGCGTCGACCAGTCCAAAATTCGCTTCCGACAACACATGGCAAATGAGATGGCCCACTATGCTGCCGACTGCGTGAGTAACATTGGTTCTTAACTACCGTCCATTCCGCTCCTCGCCATTTTCATAGGGGCCGCCTCTTCCCTCGAGGCTGGAGTTTTTTTTTTTCGGGTTGATCTGGATGGCCCCTCGTTGTCCTGTTTCCTCTTCGGTTTGGAATACGGATACTAACTGATTTCTCGTTTGTAGTGGGATGCTGAATTACTGACCTCGTACGGTTGGATTGAATGCGTTGGCTGTGCGGACCGCAGCGCATATGACCTCAGCGTCCATGCGAAGAAGACGGGTGCCTCACTCATTGTTCGTGAGCGGCTACCTGAGCCCATCAAGGTGACTGAGTGGGAGGTAGATCTAGACAGGAAGAAGTTCGGCCCGCACTTCAAAAAGAACGGTAAACTGGTGGAGGCTGCTTTAGTTGCCACAACCCAGGCCCGGAGAGAAGAGCTTGCGAAAGAGCTCGAAACTGCCGGTTCCTTCACCATTGAAGTTCCCGAAGTTGATGATGGCAAGGTGTCCGTGCCCAAGGAGGTCATCAAGATTGAGCAGAGGACAAGGACGGAGAATGTTCGAGAGTTCATTCCCAATGTGATTGAGCCGTCATTCGGTATCGGAAGAATACTCTAGTAAGCGCCTTCGTCACCAACCCACCAAAATCGTACCAGTTTGCTAACGCTGTATTTCTCAGTGCGCTCATGGAACACTGCTACTGGACTCGCGCTAGTGATGGTGGCGACGAGGCCCGTGGCGTGAGTATCATGGTTCCATCTCAGTAGTTTTAACTGACGGTCAACCAGGTCCTCTCCTTCCCACCCACTGTAGCGCCTACCAAGGTCATCATTGTGCCTCTTTCGAGCAATGATGCTTTCCGGCCATTCTGCTACGGACTTTCCCAGAAGCTTCGCAAGATCGGAGTCTCTAACCGTATCGATGATTCCTCGGCGACGATCGGTAAGCGTTACAGCCGTAACGATGAACTTGGCACTCCCCTGGGCATCACGATCGATTTCCAAACCGTCAAGGACAAGACGGTCACATTGAGAGACCGTGATTCAACAAAACAAGTCCGAGCTGACGAGGAGACAATTATTGCCGCCATCCGCTCCATGGTAGATGGCAGCAAGACCTGGCAGAACATTGAATCTGAGCTGCCGGCTTTTGTTGGACAAGAGACGGAAGTGGCTATTAGGTAAGAAGAGGTGCCTCCCTATGCAGAGACGTCCAGCTAGATATGGTCCGCACACGGTATCACCGCACCTCCGTTGCGCCCTCAGACCCCTTGGGCGGAGGGCAAAATGCATCTCGCAAGGCAACTGGCCCTTCATTACGCCACACAAGTACTTGCCGCTTGATTAGCCTGCCAGCGTTGTCATGGCAATTCCAGACTAAGATTTGGAAATGTTATGGAGGAGGAAGCCTACTGTGGTATCCAAAAGAAATCAGCATGTGTAAGCGGCTACGTAGAATCTTCGGCAATAATTTAGAGAATTAGACCAAGGGTCCTATGCGGCCCTTCCTCGAATTCACTCCACGTCTGCATGATTACTTGGGGGCTATCCATGTTTGTTGTGAATACAATACGACATAGTTAACTACGGTTATTCCCGGTTACACTCAGAAGCGTTACATGGTACTGGTAAGTCTAGAACTGCGAAAGCGGATTCGGAAGGCGACCCCTCACAGCGGATTCCATAATCGGGACCGGACAGCAACTTAGATGCCACTCCACTGTACAGGCAGAAGGTATACTTCATCAACCGGACTAGGCATCGGATTGAAGTAAGATGCCTTTCTACAGACCTAATAGTAGACTCTCACAATCAGACAAATCCACATGGCATGATATGTCCGGCATAATCTTTTTTATAGTAAACCCAAACGAACTCTGGGGTTGGTAGTTAGCGGGAGTACAAAAAGAAGTGCAAATAACTTATCACCGAACGGCGCAACGAGTTGAGGACCTGGATGACCATTCTCCGTATGGACTTATACAGTAACGCCGAACAGCTGCCGACGTCATAATATAAATAGACAGATGTCGCAATATTAACATACCTACATCAGCCCACTCCGGTCTCTTCTCATATCCAGACTCACACCATCGACATCGACCAAGTTACGTGCGTGTTTCAGCGCAGGACCACAGTGCTTCGCTAGAATTCATCACCCATCCATCCGTCTGCCCGTCTCCCCATCTCATCGGCTTGTCCGGATCACATCCATCACCCCCATCCCATATCCCAACTTCCCAAATTACCCCAAACCACCCAAGCCCCCACGCACCACCACCACCACATAAGATGCCGCTTCAGATCCCGTCGACGGGCAAGGACCGCATCATCCTGGGCCTCATGACCTTCGGCCCGGACGCGGCCACGGGCGCGCGCATCACCGGCGCCGGCGAGTTCGCGCGCGTGCTGGACCGCTTCCAGGCGCGGGGCTACAACGAGGTGGACACGGCGCGCGTGTACACGGGGGCCCGGCAGGAGGCCTTCACGCGCGAGGCCGGCTGGCGCGCGCGCGGGCTGACGCTGGCCACCAAGTTCCGCTACCCGTCGGCCGACGGCGACAACGCCGGGCCCAAGGTCGCCGAGAGCCTGGACACGAGCCTGAAGGAGCTCGGGACGGACTGTGTCGATGTGAGTATTCTTCTTTTTGTTTCTTCTCTCTCTCTCTCTCTCTCTCGCTCTCGCCCCCCACCCCTTTCTCTCCCTTTCTCCCTTTCTCATGTCCTACTCACGAGATAGTCGCGGAGCGTTGCGCGGGTGCTGACCGCGTGGTTAGATCTGCTACCTCCACGCCGCTGACAGGGCCACGCCGTTCGCCGAGACCCTCGAGGCCGTGGACGAGCTGCACAAGGCCGGCAAGTTCGTGCAGTTCGGGCTGTCCAACTTCACGGCGGCCGAGGTCGCCGAGATCGTCATGACGTGCAAGTATAACGGCTGGGTGCGGCCTACCGTCTACCGTGGGTTGAACCCCCCCTGGTGATTCTAAGTTTCATTGCTTTGTCGTGACGATGGGTGATGTTTTTCATATATGCCGTGGGATCACTAACGCGTGAGACATTTTACTGTAGAGGGAATGTATAATGCCATTACCCGCGGCCTTGAGCCGGAGCTAATCCCTACCTGTCGCCGGTTTGGCCTCGACATTGTCGTGTATAATCCGAGTAAGTATTTTGAAGGTCTCTTTTCACGTTTTCGCTCCGAGCTTTCTCTTTTAGCGCTCTGAAAATGGAGGTCACACACACACACATATATATAAATATATAACCCCGTCTGTTACCCTGCATAGCACCTCTAACTCCGATCCCCAGTCGCGGGCGGGCTCTTCAGCGGCAAGATCAAGAGCGCCGACTACGTTTCGGACGAGGGGCGCTTCAGCAGCCAGAACCCGACGGGCCAGAACTACCGCGCGCGGTACTTCAAGGACAGCACGTTCGAGGCGCTGCAGCTCATCGAGGCGGCGCTGGCCAAGCACCCGGGCCTGACCATGATCGAGACGGCGCTGCGGTGGGCCGTGCACCACAGCGCGCTGCGCGTCCGGGACGGCGGGCGCGACGGCATCCTGATCGGCATCTCGTCGTACGAGCAGCTCGACGGCAACCTGGACGCGCTCGAGAAAGGGCCGCTGCCCGAGGACGTGGTGGCGGCGCTCGACGCGGCCTGGGCCGTCTGCAAGGCCGAGGCGCCCAACTACTGGCACAAGGACCTCGTGTACAAGTACGACACGCGCCAGGCGCTGTTCGGACCCGGGGCTAAGTAAGAGTCTGCTCTCCGCGGCGGCGTCAATGTTGCCGGGTAGCTAACTACAAATACGAATACATGTACCCGGCGAGCTGGTGAGGATGGCGTCTTAGTGGCATGATGCTTGTGACTGAGTAGGCAGAATTCTGGGTAGTTAAGCAGTAGATTATAGATATGGCTTAGACAGACAGACAGACAGACAGACAGGCCTTTAATCTCTCTGCTAATCATAGTGCATGCACCGCCATGTCGCCACGAATCTTTTCTGTTGCTAGAAATCTCCTGAGAGTGCCCAGTGAGGTCGCAGGATATTTGCGATCCTACTCCTCTTTGGGGAATCCCGACAATGTCTCTCTCTGATACTACCATGTGAGGCATCCACCACACGGGTCAGATGCACGCTGCACGACATGTGCGCCTCGCAGATTTAGCGACATGGCTGGGTGCCATGAGTCGTGTTTGATCTGGGCTCGCTTCCTGGTGGGCGTTCTCTCATGTCCATCTGTCTCGCATGCTCGGCGGCGCGATCGCTTGTAGCGGCCCGGGTGTGCATATTGTCCGTCAACACTGCCGCAGTCTCCTCGCGATTCTTTTTTTTTTTTTTTTCTTTTCTTTTCTTCTTTTCCTTTATTCTCCTCTGGTAAGACATAAAGACAACTAGTCCACCCACCTAGTTAGTTAGTTGTGAACGTTATCTACCGGTAATAGGGCTTCCGGTCACGGCCACGGTGGCCACGGTCACGTTGCCGCATGCATAGCCTACCGGTGCGAAGACGCCAATACATGGGCCTGCCTCCCTTGCGCCGGTGCCGATCTATCCACGGTACTGGCACCCATTCGGCACATCGGAATTTGAGTCCAATGCTACGTGCTCAAACGTTCTCGCCCAGCCCTACTCTACAGGTCGGTGTTTCATTCGACTGATCTGGACGCCCATCGTTGCACACGTATCTATGAAATATCTTCTATAACTACACGAGTAGGATACCGGTAGGAATAAATTATAATCCCCAGACGGCATTTGTACACACCTATCTAGTACAGGCGGGCTTACGTGCAAGCTAGACCGGAACAGGTAAGCCGTCGAGCTGATGTTTGACCAGGCATGTACCTAGTTAGTCCACTGAAAGGCGGCATCTATCCAACTTTGACACTGTCTCGTACTTACTTTTATGCTAACTAGGTACCTAGGTACGGGTAGGTATATGTACTGCAAGTAGGTTAACTTCCTTTCACTGCATTGCCGTTCCGTGCCGGCATCTGGCATCTGACACCCTCACTTTTGACGTCTGCTATGCGACCATGACACTTGACACACGAAGCTGACATTCAGCGTCTCCCGTCTACAGATGGGCACTTGCACGCAATCCACCTCCATCAAGACGACAGGACAAGACATGATACATGCGACCCACCGGCCCACTGTCTGCGGTTGTCTCGCCTCGTCATTTTCTTTGTCTCTCTTCATCTCGCTGACTCTTGGCTGGCCATGTACCCATCCCCCGGGACCCCTGAACGCGAGTGGCCGAGTGCTGGACCAAATCCTCACATCCCCCCTTGACTACTTGCCTATCTTACCTACCGCATATCCCAGCAGCTGATGCATCCTGATGATTGCAACATCCGCCTGTCCAGCCTTCCCTCGCATCCACGCCAGCCAGCCGTATCTCAACGAGCCCCGTCGTCCCTCGACACCCGGCTACATGCTCGTGCTACGACGTCAAACGGTACGTAAGCCCGTCCCCTGTCACGTCAGCTCACCGTTACTGACCGCCTGGTAGATGCTGCTAGCTCCCACCGCCCCGTACCTGCTGGCTTCTTGAACCCTACCGACGACACGGACAGAGACTCGTACGCCGACGCCGACGCCGACAGCACAGACGCCATGTCGGACAGGAGCAGAGCATCCCTCCCGGCCACCGGCCACTCCGCCATGCCGCTGCTGGAAAAGGACGACGATGGAGAGCGCGGGCGCTCGCAACACCCCGACGCCTTCGAAGCCCGTGACGCCCGTGCCTCGTCGGCGGAGCTCCCTTCGCCCGCCGTCTCCACGCCTGCTGCCGCCCGCGCCCGCACCCGTACCCGCACCCCGACCGTGCGCCCATCCTCTCCCGACGTGCAGACCCGCGCTGCCGCCCGCCGGAAGTATATCCTCGCTGCCGCCTTCCTCGTCGTGTGCCTCGTCTCCTTCGTGCTGCAGACCGAGCTGGGCCGCTACGTCCAGCACGAGCTCGGTTGGAACAAGGCCTACTGCATGCTCTACCTCACCCACGGGTCGTGGGTGCTCCTCTGGCCCGCACAGCTGCTCGTCCTGCGCCTGCAGCGCCGCCGCTTGCTGTGGTCCACTTTCTGGCGTCGCCACCTCGACGTACTGCGCAGCACCGCCCACATGGTCGCCGAGCAGCAGCTCGACATCCCCCGCCACGTCATGCTGCGTAGCCCCGTGCCCTACGTCCTGCGCACCACGGCCGTCGTCACCACCTGCCTCACCGTCGCTGGCCTGACGTGGTACGTGGCCGTCAACATGACGAGCCCGAGCAACTTGACTGCCATCTACAACTGCTCCGCCTTCTTCGCCTACGCCTTCAGCGTGCCTCTGCTCAAGGAGAAGCTCCGCCTCGATAAATCGCTCGCTGTTTTAGTTGCCATCCTCGGCGTGCTGGTTGTTGCCTACGGGGGTGGCGACGACGGCGATGACGGTGTGGCGGCGACACGGCTCCTCGGCAACCTCATCATTGGCGTCGGCAGCGTGCTCTACGGCCTGTACGAGGTGCTCTACAAGCGCTACGCGTGCCCGCCCGAGGGTACCTCGGCGGCCCGCGGTGTCATCTTCGCCAACACCTTCGGCAGCTGCGTGGGGCTGTTCACGCTGCTCGTGCTCTGGATCCCCCTACCGGTCCTCCACGTGCTCGGCTGGGAGACGTTCGAGCTGCCCACGGGGTGGACGGCCGTCTACCTGTGGGTCAGCGTGCTCATGAACGCGACCTTTGCCGGCAGCTTCCTCGTGCTCATTTCGCTGACGAGCCCCGTGCTCAGCTCGGTCGCGGCGCTGCTCACCATCTTCATCGTGGCCGTGGCCGACTGGCTGCTCACGGGCGAGGCACTCACGTTCTCGGCGCTCGCGGGCGGCACCCTCATCGTCGCCGCCTTCCTCGTGCTCAGCTGGAGCACGTGGCGCGAGATGAGCGAGAGCGAGGCCCGCGGCGGCCACGGCAGCAATGGCGGGTATCACGCGGCGGCGCCCGGGGAGTGGGATAGCGATGCCGAGGACGACGGGCATTTACATTAGAATCCGGGGATCTGCTCGCGCAGAATTGGGGTCTTGCTTTTGTTTTCATGGTTTTCTTTTCATTATATGATGTATAAGTATACACATACATTTACTTGTTTTGGTATCTGTTTTATTTATTTATGGGAAACTATAGTGCATCCGGATAGAACGGCTGATCAGACTGTGTTGGCTTGGGCGTTGGGTCTTTTGTGTGTCGTTTCTCTTTTGAGTGGTGGGTGGGATGGCATTTGGAGCTAGACAATAATACCACACACACACACACACACACATATACATACATATGTATGATCATATAATACTACATACCGCATTCGTGGCCAGTGGTCACGGTGCTGGTTCGCGATTGTTTGTTTGGTGATACTGCATGTTTATATCGCTAATTGGATTCTGACGATATCTGGGCGCGATGTGTACGACGCCTTGCAGTTCCGACGGGGCATTTACCTGTCTGTCTTGGCCAGTTTGTTTGCCAAGTGTACAGGTGATTGGTGATGCCCCCTCGACCCTTTTTGCTTTTGTTCACTGGCTGGTTTGTTTATCTAGCATATCTCGTGTCTCTGCTGGCATCAAGTCGGAGTGGTCGTGGTGGTCGTAGGTAGGCCGTAAGTATGCGGTGTGAGCTGTCATGGTACCTGAAATAACAACAAACAGGCAGCCCCTCTTTTTCACCAACTAGAGGTGATAGGGGACAAGGATTGGAAAGCGTACCTATTGATTGGCCCAGACTCCCAGAACCGGCGTTTGGTACTTAGTAACAAACGTCATGCCGTCTCGTCTCCGGCCTCTCGCCCAATGCCTCTATTCTCACTCTCATCCCCGTGAACAACATCTCCCGTCGCTATTTAGGCCGCCCCGACTGCCCTTCTTGACCGCATATCAGGCATCTCAAGGCACTTGTCGAGGCTGCATCGAAGCGACACAGAGCCATGCCAGACAAGAAGACCCCGCCGCCGAGCGAGTCCGTCACCTACAGCTCAGGGTCCGAGAAGGGCAGGGCGCCGGACCTGCGCCTCCTGCATTACAACGATGTCTATCACATCGACGCCTCCTCGAGCGAGCCGGTCGGCGGCGCCTCGCGGTTCATGAGTCTGATCAAGCACTACCGCGAGGGACCTCAATTCGGGGAACAGCCTGGCCTGCTCACCTTCTTCTCCGGGGATGCCTTCAATCCGAGTTTAGAGAGCTCGATAACGAAGGGTACGCATCACCCTGCCGCGGCATATCCACAGAATGTGCCGACAGTATCACCTCTACTGGATGGGGCTCATCTACTTATGCTACAGAGTTACTGAGCTAACTCTCGATTAATCAGGTGACCACATGGTCCCGTTATTGAATAATGCAGGCACAGATGCTGCAGCTTTGGGGGTACGACTGCGGCCCCCCTCTCATCCCGGCATTCGCTAACTCACATTTCAGAACCATGACCTCGATTTTGGCGTGCTCAAGTTCAGGAATCTAGCTTCGAAGTGCAACTTTCCAGTACGCTTTCCGTGACGCCCTGCTCGTGCAACTTCTCATACTATTTAAACGTCATTATAGACGCTGGTAGTTTACTATAGTCATGTTTGCTGACGCGTGGGATTGCACAGTGGCTTATTGCGAATGTGCTAGAGTACGTCCTTTGCCCGACGGCGGTTTTCGAGCTCGGTCCCTCCTTGTTATTGAAACCCAGTATGTCACATCTTGCTAACATCGAGTTGATAGCCCAGCCCTAGGAGATAGCGTACCCATTGGGAACTGTAAGAAGACTCACATGATCACGTCATCAAATGGCATCAAGGTCGGGCTTATTGGTCTCGGTGAACGAGAATGGCTGGCCACGATTAATAGCCTACCGCCCAACCTCGTTTACAAATCGGCGAGCGAGACGGCCAGGGAACTTGTCCCGCAACTGCGCGCCGAAGGGGCCGAGATAGTCATTGCGCTGACGCACATGCGAGAGCCCAATGACAACAAGCTCGCCGAACAAACTGATGGTATAATTGACATTATCCTCGGCGGCCACGATCATTACTATAACCACAGCCTCATCAAGGGCACCCACGTGTTGCGATCGGGAACAGACTTCAAACAGCTGAGTTACATCGAGGCCAGACGAAGACTCGACGGCTCGGGCAGGTGGGACATCGACATAACCCGCAGAGATGTCACCTCGGAAATCCCCCAACACGAGCCCACGTTGGCGCTTGTGGAGAAGTTGACGGCCACCCTCAACACCACGCTGCAGAAGCCCATCGGCTACACGGCTGCACCCCTCGACGCCCGATTTAGGACGGTCAGGCTAGAGGAGAGCAACATCGGCAACTTCGTCTGCGATATCATGCGCCACCACTACTCAGGCGACTGCAGCTTGATGGCGTCTGGGACCATCCGCGGCGACCAGATCTACCCGCCCGGGCCCATCCTGTTGAAGGACATCATGAGCTGTTTCCCCTTTGAGGATCCCGTCGTCGTGATCCGGGTACCGGGACAAGCGATCTGGGACGCCCTCGAGAACAGCGTATCGCAGTACCCCGCCCTCGAGGGGCGCTTCCCGCAGGTGTCCAACATCAAGTTCGCATACGACGCGAGCCGGCCATCGGGCTCGCGCATCGTGTCCGCCTCGGTCGGCGACGAGCCCATGGACATGGGCAGGAAGTACGTCCTCGTGACGCGCGGCTACATGGCGCGGGGCAAGGACGGCTACGACAGCCTGCTCATCGAGGCGGAGGGCGGCGCCGCCGAGGAGCTCGTGTCCGAGGAGAACGGCATCCTCATCTCGATGATGCTGCGGCAGTACTTCATGTCCCTCAAGGCGGTGGGCCGCTGGAAGCACTGGGGCGCCAGCATGGGCCGGCACTGGGCCGAGGTGGCGGGCAAGGTGGGCGCGAATCACCCGCACTACGCGGCCTGCGCGGCGAGGGGAGGCGGGCGGGAGGTGGAGGAGAAGCCCCGGCAGAGTCCCGGCAGCGGCTGGGACAACTGGCGGCCGGAGCGGATCCGCGAGCGCCGCGCCAGCGTCACCCAGCCCATCGACGACTCGGACAGCGAGGGCGAGGGCGAGGGCGAGGGCGAGGGCGGAAGCGAGAGCGTCCGGCACAAGTGCAGCGCCATCGAGCACCTGGACCGCGAGATGCAGGTCATGCGGCGCGTGTTCGGCAAGTGGGCGCGCCTCGCGGGCGTCGAGTGCCGGGCCGGCGACGAGCTGCGGGCCGGCGAGTTCGAGGTCGACTGGACGCGGGCCATCGCGCCGCGGGTCGAGGGCCGCATCGTCCGGCTCGACAGCGGATCCGATCCTTAATCAAATCAAATCAAATCAAATCAGGGTCGCGTCGTGGAAGTGAAAGAAAATGGGCAGTTATTCCGGAAACGAAAAAAGGGCAACGGATAACAATAACAACAGCAACAAAAAAAAGGGTGGGGGGAGGAAGGTTACAAGAAGTTTAGACTGTAGAGGGAAAGAAAACTGAAAAGCAAGGGAAAGGGTAAAGGGTAAAGGGAAATGAATAGATAGATGGATGGGCCTCATGACACATTGACGATGATATGATTTTTTACATGTTCCTCCTGAGAGATTAAAAAGACTGCTTAGAGGGCACGACAGACAGGACATACCGAGACGAGAGATTTTGAAGTGCTGCTAACTACCTAGGCATTATACCATATTTACCTACTTTTGATTCTTATGCTGGGTGCAGGAAGGAAGGAAGAACTAGTTAGTTAAGTACCTACGCCAGAGATTTGAAGCATTTTCTCATTTAACTTTGCTGTTACCTGTGAACAAACCTTGATGTCGGCACACCTGTAGGTAGGCAAGCTTGCATTAAGTACTTAAGACAGATCCCTGTTCTCATCCTCGCCTCGTATGTCTCCTATTTTATGCTTTCGGCTCTGAGTGTGAAAATGAAAGATGAAACCGCCAACAGTGTTAGTTAAAACGTGGAGACTAAAGTGGCGCTCAATCAATAACTATCCATAGCACCCATCATGAATTTTAGAAAAAAAGAAGAAAAGAATTTAAATGAGTAAAAAGGGGTTTGAGAGGACAGGGTAACTAGCAAGATGTGATAACATAGATATCCCGTCGTCTCAATATATTTCTCTTATTTTAAGGTACTGCACTGCGCCGGTTGTCACCAACCACATGCGTAACATGTTCTCTTGCCTTATGCTAGTTAGTTATATCTACCCTATCGAAGCTAAACCGCGCCGCCACCACTTTGCTCACTCACTCACTCACCTCTCTCACGGCTCGCCGGGCCAGATGGAGTCGGCCAGGCGTCTGACCAGCTTGAGCTTGGCGACCATGTCGTCCCGCGTGACCGAGTTGCCCAGGTGGTGGCTGGCGAAGCCGCACTGCGGGCTGACGCCGATGCGCGCGAGGGCCTGCTCGCGCGTCTGGCCCGACCCCGCGGCGACGACGTCGGCGGCCGCGAACACGCGGTCCCGCATCTCGTCGGCGTCCTCGAGCTCCGGGAATTTGCTGGTGATGACGCCCAGCACGACGTTCTTGTGCGGGGGCAGCTCCCGGAGCGGCGCGAACGTGCCCGCCCGCGCCGTGTCGTACTCGAGGAAGTACGTGTCGGCGCCAATCTCCTGGAACAGCCGCGTCGCGATGCGGTCGTACCCGCCCTCGGAGAAGTGCTTGCTGTACGCGAAGTTGCCCCGGCACAGGTGGATGCCCACGTGCATGTCCGCCGGCCGCGAGGCGATGCAGTCGTTGTACAGCTGGACGTACGAGTCCAGCAGCTCGTCGGGGTCCTCGCCGTCCTGCTTGAATCCCGCAATCATCTTCTCCGAACAAAAGTCTGCGGAGGGCAAATTCCTTATTATTAGTTCATGGTTATTGGGAGGTTTGAGAAGAAGAGGAGAAAACATCAAACGTACAGGCCAGATTCGGGTCATCAATGGTGACGTTCCGGCATCCATTGTCATAGAGAATTTGAAGTTCTGTTGCGTACGCCTTGGCGATGTCTTTGAAGTATTCGGCGTCATTCGCATAAACGCTCTCAGGGTACGCCATACCCTTTTTATACCGAAGGTGATACCTGAGGAATCCCTATTTAGCTTGGTGATACGATCAAGTTTCAGATGACGAGGAGAGAAAGGATAGAGAAGGTGGTCGAATGCTCACCATTCCGGAGCAGCCAGTGTTATCTTCAGATCCTTGACGCGTTCGACAGGAACGAGGTTTTTGAGATAATTCCAGTCCGACAGATAGCTGCTGCCGACGTGCTTGATCTTACCGGTGCAAACGATAGACTCGCCTGGCTTGTGACCCGACTCGGCTGTGCACAGGGTGGATTAATCAGGGCGCGGGTCTCACACGCTATCACGGATGGAGACCAACTTACTGAAGGCTGCGATATCAGGGACGTACATGCGGAACATATCCCAGTTCGGCGTGACAATCTCCTCGAAGCCCTCGAGGTTTGGGAAGAAGGTACCCCAGAATTGGTGGCGGCGATACTCCCCGTCATTGATGGCATGGAAGCCGAGGTCTAACTGTAGTTTAACTATCTCATTAATGGCTTTGTCCTCAATCTCGTTCAGCTTCTCATCGTGGGCAATGTCGAGGGCCTTTGCATCGTCGAGCTGAATCCGTCTTTCTGTGAGCTCCTTAGGGCGCAGAAGCGAGCCCAGGTGCTCAGCTCGAAAAGGCGGGCGCTGCTTGTTGCTGGCCATTATGATCCAGGACACAGGAGGGTGCGTGGACTTATGTGGTGAGCAGTTTCGTGGGAGAAATGGTGATTTGAATCACTCCTACTATTGAAACAGAACCCTCAACTATGATTAGAAGGAGGGAGACCGGTCGAGACATGTCGGTGCTTTATATAGATACACAAAGGCGTCGTGGCCCCTTGCATGGATACCAGCTTGGCCAACTCTTCGGCCACGATTATAGTAGGTGTGACTCTGGGCCGCTCAGGATCTGAGATCCCGGAAGCGAACAGAGAAAGAGTGGAAACATCTGTTACCACTATTACTAGCATTATAGTGAGCGTGGGGTGTTGAGCGGCTGGAAGTCACCATGCAAGTTCATAGCCAGCCCACAGCAAGCTGGGAGCAGTGTTCACGGACCAACAGCCCTTGGTCGTTACTCGGGCAAGATGCCCACTAGTAGCCAATATCTAGATTTGCTCCAATGGGAGAGGTCGCCAGGCCGGGGGAGTTGGCGGATATGTCTCATATGGGCCTCCCCGGCCCGATCTAGCTCTGCCCTGCCGTTCTATTTTGCCAGACGAAACCGGCCAGCGGCGCTGTTCGAGGGAGATGGCCTGTCCCGTCACTGCCAATGCGACGGGAGTGGCCTATCTCGTCCGCTCGTCTCGGGTTACGGTAACGGTGACGGTGAAGGTTGGCGGAAACCGACCCCCCATATCCCTGCTTGCCCCGCCTTTGTCAATGCTGACTTGAAGGAACTTGCATTGCGCGGTGCGTACCTGTACCCCGACTAGACTAGTTCGCCGTTCATTATCCGGTGCGGCAGGTGGACGGGCGCACACCACGGTCGGGGTGAGACGCCCATACTAAGGTCCGAGAACCAGACCGACTGGTGAAGATAAAATGTCGTGGCTCAGCCGCGTCCCAGGGCAGAAATCTCCTGGAGCGATTCTGAAGGCTCCCTCCCGGCTCTATGCGGGCACGTCTCCACGTGGAGTTACCTCCGGCTAACGGGAGACGACGTCCCACGGTCTGTACCTAGGTAGGTACTCCCATGTACGTATGTGAGCATGTATGTACTTGATGCAACCGTTGACGCACGACACCAAGCTTACCTCGTCTCGGTTTGGGACGGATGACGAGCATGAGACGATCTCCACGACAGGGGACGGCACTTGCTCGAGCTGTTGAAATTGCGAGGGACTCTCACCTCACCTAGTATTAGCAGGAGGACCTGAAGAAAGCAGCCATGGTACGCAGTCAGTCGCCTAGCGTCGTCTATAGTCGTCCTCGTCCACGGCCCATCTCGCCTCGGGGCTAATAAGGGAGGCTCTTCCGTCTTCCGCTGCCTTACTATGCCGATACATGCCTAGTGCAGGCAGGTAGGTTTCCTCTGTTGGCCTTCATCCAAGACCACGGTTGCATGCGGGGTCTGTTGGAGGCCGATGGGCAGTCAGATGGTCCCCTTGAACCTGAAAGGGACCAACAAAGAAGGTCAAGCCTAACAAGTAGTGTTAGCTGGGCAGGTTGGGTTTAACCATAGCCCCAGCATGGACAGTTGAGGCTGATGGCAAAGCATGTTGTCTCGAAACGGAGGAATCGAAGCATGCTGTGGTTACCAAATGCGAGTGAGCTCTCACCTAAGCCCTAAAGCTTGGTGGAGCCTGTAATGGCGGGGGCGGGGCAGCAAACGGTACCTAGGTAGCTGTGCCGGGGAGGCGGTACGTATTTGATACGGTACGAACCCCGTACAAGCCCCCGGTATGTAGATAGGTACCCACGTTGTGATAAGTGTTTGACTTCATTTTGTCTACTATACCGGCTCTTGATATGACTCTCATCATAGACAGACGCCAACCTCAGTTAATAAGTCGCACTATATACCCTTAGACTATCATTTCCCTTTGCTACAGTTCTCATCATCTATTGATCTGGCCCATCATCTTACCATCGCCTGATCTCATCCCGATATCTCACCTCCTCTCTGATCCCCTCTTTACTGGTGGCGAAACTAGAGCCATGCATCTCATACCTCCCGAGATATTGCTGCAGATCTTCGACTATCTAGATGGGCCGGCGCCATCCGAGATGCGTCTCCACGACCAGCCGAGTCTTGAGCTACTCGCAGCTCGGCCCGGATGGTCGGGGACCCCCCTCAAGGCCACCTCCCTTGTCTCCAGATCCTGGCGCTGTCTCGCGCTGCCGTATCTGTTTCGCCATGTCCTATGGAGGCATGATCCCTCGGGCTCCTCATATCCCCATCCTCGCCCGCTGCTGCGCTTCCTTACCCAGAACTGCCTGGCCCACCATGTTGTCACCGTCACCATGGTCGTCGGCGTCTGCGATCCCGATCCCGCCTCCTCCGACTATCGGTTCACTCCCCCATGGCTCTGGCCGGACCACGGATGGGTATGGGATCGGCTGTTCTCCGTCATTGACCCCTTGAGATTCACCATACTCGCCCAGCCCACGAATCTGGCTGTACTATTGTCGCGCATGCTGTTTCTCGACTATGGTTGGCCCTTCGACATGCCGTACCACATACTCTCACTTGCCCGGACCAACCGTCAAATCCCGGCTCGGGGCGGTTTTGATAATTCCCCAGAGTCGGCCCCTTCTAGAGCCCGTGTCCCGGTCCCGCCCGCTGCTTCAACCCTGCCGATCCGTGCCACTCCCTCCACCGTAGAGACGAGGCCGCCCGTTCACTGTCCGCTTTTCACAATCCGGCCTTGGACTTCACTCCTTCTCAACGAGGGCTCATCCGCAAAGGTCTACCGTGTGTACGAGTTCTTTATGCGTAGACCGCCGTCCGTCCTAGGCGCCCTGCTCGGCTGTGAGGAGTATCCAAACAGTACATCTCTCATCCCCCAGACCATTGTAGACTTCAACTATATCGCCGTCTTTCCTCTTTCGTCTCATATCACGGTACTTGTCGAAAACCTTCCCAGGATAAGACGGTTGTTTGTACAGCTCTCACCCAAACCGGGAAGTGGCATCCTAGAGAACACCGACGAGATGAAATACATCGACCCTGCCGATCTGTGGATGGAGCGGGACATGTCCTATCGCAACCTGATGAACCACCTCACATTTACCAATGACCTCCATATCAACTGGGGCCTATTGCAAGTATTTGAGAGCGGCGATACCGCAGACAAGGAGGTCTGGGAAATGGCTGTCCAATATCTCGACAGAGATGGCGTCCAAGACTGGCGGGCTATGCGAGAAGGGGTCTTTGTCAAGCTTCTTGATGACGGAGAGTCCTCGGCCTGGACCGATGAAGTAAACGGCCATGTTGGCGGGTTTGCCAGCACCTCTAATGTTACCTGATTGTCATCAGTATGACCCTGCTGATGAAATACCTCTGTATCGGTTCAAGCAACGCCGAAATACCACCGAAACCTTGTTTCTTGAATTACAAGTATAAGTATATAAGGGCCTGAGTGTTCCCAACTAGGTTGGCGGAATTAAAAACTAATGAAGTCAACTCCTGATCCCTGCCACCATCACCACCAGCCACCCGCCAGTGGCCTGTGTTCACTCTGGAAATCACTACCTGACATCAATCCTGGGGCATCTGATGCTTTCTCTATCTAACACAGAGCCTTGGGGCGTACTTCAATGCCAACAGCCCGCAGGGTAAAGAATGTATTCGGGTATATTCTTCTATGAGCAGGTTTCATCGCCTCCAACTACTCGTCCAACATTCCTTCTGAAATTTATTGCCTTGCAGCGGCAATCGTTCCAGCTCGATGAGGGGCGCAGGAACCCTTATTTCTCGGACCCCCCATTTTTGAGGGAGCTGGACGCAGACACTCTTCACGTTGCAGAAGCCCAAGCATGCTACTATCTCTTTTCACTTCAGAACGATGACAACTTGAAGGTTTAAGGAATCCCCAACCGTGATACGAAATACGAAGCTAGAAATTCCTCCTCTATAGGTAGATCCCAGGGTAATGCCTGACAAGAAGGCTGTCGAATACATGGCGACTTTGCGGCTCACTGGTTGTGCCACTAAACGTACCCCTGAAGATATTATCTGCTGAGAACCCCTGTCGGTACATGTCGTTACCATCCTGGAGACCTGTACAGGGCTGTTAGCTGCGCCGTACCGCCCTGCATTACGTCGCCGTGTAGGTTGTAGTTTGAAATGCTGCAAACATATAACAACAAGCAGATCGTACATAACAACAGGCAGGCTGCACACATTGTAGCAACAGGAAGAAAGGTTTGATACAGATCTGACTGTGTCGTTCTACGTTCTAGCCACCTTGGGCGCAGAAAAAAAAGGAGGACTTGAATCTAGAAAGGTATGTGACTTTGCGCATCGCATCTCTACCGTTTCTAGGACTCCGAAGTCTCGCCCGCATAGCATCCGACATTCCAGTTCACAACAGAGAGCAACCAGCAACCCCTCCCCTTCCCCCGGGGAATCCAATTTTGGCTGCAATGCGACATGTCGACTCTGTGTGCAAATAGATGGGTTGGTAAACTGCATGGGCTTTAGACACTGCCATGGGAGGCTTGAGGCTGCGGCCCAACAGGTGTCACTTCAAACCGATAGCCTCTTTCTTTCGACGCCCACAAACCTGCAACACCCTCTCTTTCCCGATGAAATTCAAGGGCTAGTTCGAGAGCCAATACGCCGCCTAAAACATTCTAATTGTTGATGTTTTGTGCACTCCTAGCTCGTCATCCTCCAATATGGCGCTATTCGACAGCACTACCGCGACCAGTCGCGCGTCTGCTGCATGTGTTGCATTATCCGCGTCCTTCGCGGGACAGGTTACGGTCCCGGGGAGCGCGGATTATCAGCTTGAGGAAGACAAGCCCTGGTGTGTAGCTGAAACCGCTAATTATAGTCAGACTAAATTCGGATCAACTGATTTGATAATCTGCACCAGGTCACAGACTTGCTGGCTCCCAGCTGCTTGTTTCGTTCATCCAAATAACTCCCATGAGGTTGCTACCTGCCTTTCGATCGTTAAAAGCCAAGGCTCCAAGTTCGCCGTTCGCTCAAGTGCACACCACTCCAATGCAAATTTCAATAGTGTTGACAGTACCGGAGTTGTCATCGATGTTAGCAACTTGAAAACACTCTCCCTAGTCGGCGGGAACATTGTGCAAGTAGGAGCTGGGTGTACATTTGGAGAGCTCTACGACTTCGTTGAAGACAACAATCTTTACGTTGTGAGCGCGCGCAACCTTAACGTCTCCATCTTAGGCTTTGCCCTGGGCGGTAAGCTTCCCCACAAGGTTAATATCCTCCCGTTCGGTAAGAATAGAATAGTGTCAATTTATCGTGATAAGGGGTATGCCTGCTTTCCCCAACCTTTACGGGCTGCCTGTTGACTCGTGTCACAGTTCACACTGCTGGTGGTTCTAGTATTGACTTATTATTATTGTATAAGGTTTAAGTTCTCTCTATGCTGGCAGGGTTTGTACTATTAGCTTATATACCTACTATTATTTTATCGGCGCCTGGTGATTGAGTGATCATGGGTGGTACAGGGCGCTTCATTAATTTAAGTTATTGCATACAAATTCTGCAGAGTTCATATTAGAAGCCTAATAGAGAAGTATAATACAACACATGCTATTGCACCCTTGACTACTCGCTGCACCGCTCATATTCAACAACCTGTCAATTGCTAGTAAGTGGTACCCTCCCTCCTCAAGCGGGCGGAGGCATAATGCTGCCCGGGTCTCGAAGTCCTTGAATTTGGCTTGGAAGCTACCTCTGCCGTCACGTCCCAGATAGTTGCCCGAGACTGCTTCTGTCAGGTGGTTATGTCACGGTCCGTGACTCACGGAGTGAATAGATAGACCTGTCTGCAGCCAGGGAGGTAGAAGGAGGGTAGTAAAGGCTCAATAGGTAGTAGAATTGATTCCTGAACCCCCCAATTCAAGGACTCGGGGGGGGGGGGGGGGGGGGGGGTCCGCGCCAATATGCGGCCAATATGCAACTATTATGCCCCCATAGAGTCCCCGGGCCCTCG